>JBAMAX010003800.1:0-405091 GCA_037043745.1 Chymomyza amoena
TGTTTTTTAAATGATTTTAGGGTTACTGTATCCAAATCCAAAGTCTAGAAACAACCAGCTATTTGGTTTGAGTTTTGATAAGAAAAGTGCCTTATATTGGGTATGCCTCCAAATTTCAAAGTATTAAGGAAATCCGATATAGCGAAACTTTTTTGGTGTTAGAGAATGACACAATTGCTACTATGTAGAATCCAAGTGTGCAGTTCAAGTCACAAAACTTTAACGCGTTCTCTAAATAGGTCAAACTCTGTTTTTACAACATAAAATATTTCCATCAGTTGTGCTATAAGTTCTTCCTTTAAACATGTTGAACTTTTGAACCAATTGAAACTGTAATGCCAGTAAATCCTATATGCATGCAGTTTTATTATTGACACACGAATTGGATAACTTTTATAAGAGATTTTCGAAACTCGAACCTAATTACATCATAGTCATCCAACTTGTACAACATTCTTATGGTTTAGGGCTGAGTTAACAATTTCAATTGAATGTCACTAAGCCTAAGCAATGAAATGCAAAGTGCCAACAAATTTCAAAATGCAAAGTTGCAAAACGTTTATCGAAATGAAGTCAAATGCAAATTGATTCATTGGGCACAGCCCTACATACTGCATATATGCATACATATATGTACATACGTACATATGTATGTACAGGACCGCACTCAGAACTCTATCATCCTTCTTCATATGGAGGCGCTTAAATTTTTTATACACACATAAATTTGGAATAATTTTAAAGTTTGATCATTTTCCATATTTTATATTCGTTTATTATTAAATTTACTTATCAATCTGGAAATCGAAAGCTGTACTAGCTGTAAAATATTTCTTACGATCACTTTTATTTATCTACCGTTGATAGACAATTTGATACAAGAAAATTTCAGGATGCTTAAAATAAGCACTTAATGCAACATGTAAGGCAATAGAAAATAAATGTATCTTTAAAAAGACTTTTCAAGAGTCTCCCCATTAAAACCAATCCACTTTGCATTCATTTCTTTTAATTTCCGTAGCACTACTCAAAGCAGAAAACCACTAAAACAAACTTTTTGAATGCTTCAACAGCACCTGCTGGAAAAAAAAAAAAATGTTGACCTCATAAATTAGTCTTTATAGTCGAAAACTAAAAGATATTAAAGGGTATTAAGTCAAGGCTGATAGGTGAACAAGCCTTTAATATAATGTTTTTATGAGGCTCAATTTACCCAAATTCTACAACAACTTTCGGAATTAAAATGAATTCTTTTTCTAGTTGCCATATGACCAGCTTTTCTATTCATTTTAAAGCAAAATTCCTTTTTTTTAATCTGGATTGTTTTAAAACATTCATACTGTCGATCCTCACTTTTAACGATCTCATAAACCCATTTTGAAAATAGAATTTTGTATATTTTTCTTATTTTTACCAAACGACACTGTAATCGTACAATTATTTGGTAATCTAAAATGCCCAAAGATGCCTCTTTTTCTAAACTACACTTTTTTTGATGGAAGAACCTATTTATCTATTTATCCCAATTTTAAGTTCGAAGTTTATTGGCAATTCTTTTTAATTAAACTAGTTTACGCAAAATGTAACCTCGAAAATAAAGTAGGTACATAAATCTTTATGGAACGGATTTCAAGATAGGTATTTTGAAAACCCATTTTTCGATTTTAAAAAACTAAATTGGCGTACGGTATAAAATGGTATAAAAATGATTGTTTTGAAATATCTCGAAATCCGTCGCATACAACATTTTTTTACTAGGGAAACGAGTGTAGAGGATATCAAAATTTGTTACTTATAATATGTAATCAAATTAACTAAGCATTTAAGGCAATATTTTTTATGTTTAAAGTTGCTATTGCTAAGGACAACACAAAATCAGTTCATAATAAATGAATTTAGCAAATCTTTTTCTTTCCATATTATCTTAAAATTTTCCGTCCTCCCGAAGCAATGTTTTACTATTTTAAAGTTAAGGTTAGGCTTTTATACCCTGTACCGTATGGTACAAAGGGTATATTAAGTTTGTGCAAGCCAAAAATGTATGTTACATACAGAAGGATCGTCGGAGACCCCCAAAGCTACCTAAAATATGATCAGGGTGACAAGAGAAGTCGATATACCCATGTCCGTCTGTCTGTCCGTCTCTCCGTTTGAACGCCTAGATCTCAGAGATGGTAAGAGCTAGAGTAACCAAACTTTTACATTAGATCTTATTATTATTTATAATAATTATATTATTCCATAGGAGGCAAGTTTTTTTTATTTTTTGATATCGGGGATAAATTATATTGCTCCCATGGGGGTGTTTGAGACGACCTCGACAAAAACAAAACGTTTTAGATGAATAATTCATTTGTTTATAAAGATATCGTAACCAAATTTGGTATTGGAAAATTTTTTATAGTTCCCAAACACTGTGCCAAATTTGATCCAAATCGTTTGACTAGATCCTTATAGCTCCCATAGGACCAATCGGTCCAAAAACACATTTTTTATACAAAATTCGATGTGTTTTGTTTGTTTGTAAAGATATTTGAAATAAATTTGGCATTCAGATCTTTTTTAAGGTATTTAAGCATTGTGTCAAATATTATTGAAATCAGTTGACTATATCATATAGCTCCCATAGGAATGATCGGTCAAAAAAAAAATTTTTGCTTAAAATTCTTCTGTTTTTGGTTTTTTGTGAAGAAATCGGACTTTATTACAAGCTAGTGGTACAGGGTATCCTAAAGTCGTCCGCGCCCGACTTTACGTCCGCCATTTTTTTATTGGTCTTAAGAATTGCACAAATTTGATTAAAATCGGTAGAGCTATCATATAGCTCCCATAGGACGAATCGGTCCAAAAAAACGTTTTTTATATAAAATTAGTTGTGTTTCGTTTGTTTGTAAAAATATTTGAACTAAATTCGATATTCAGATCTTTTTAATGTAGTAAAGCACTGTGTCAAATTTGATTGAAATCGGTTTGACTATATTATATAGCTCCCATAGCAACGATCGGTCAAAAAAAAAATGTTTGCTTAAAATTCTTCTGTTTGTTGGTTTTTTATGAAGAAACCGGACTTTATTGCAAGTTAAGAATTCAACGTTGGTGGATCTAATTTTAAGCGTTTTAAAAAAATATAAAAATTGGTAAATCTGTCCCTGTGCTTGTAGTTGTTGGCCTATATCTCCATGTGTGTAACTATATATCCATAGCCGTATGTAACTACGGGTGTGAGTGTGTGGATGCGGGTGTGGTCGACTTTAATTTTTAAATAGTTTGGCTTGCCAAACGACATTGCTGTTGCTGCGTCAGGACTCGACATTTCGTTTCGCATTTAAATTATGCAAATTGTTCGATTCGAAATCCATTACCGTTCATTTAACTTCAACTACACACAACAGCACTGGCCACAATTACAAAGGGTCGGGTCCTAGTCCCAGTCGCAGTAGCAGTCCCAATCCCACAACCCACTACGTCTATGCAACTAGTCAAAACTCCCTAACCTCGCCGCCTCCTTTGGCACACACACCTTATTCATAGCTATTGGCAGACAAAGCTGAATGCGCACACACTTTCCAGACCCCTGACGCCCTATAACATACTATACACACGCTATGCGCCCATTCATTTACACATTCAATGAACCTGGAGGAGAGGACCAGGCCGGAACGGACAGAACAAGTCTCTCATTTCCTTCATGTAACAATTCCCTCATTCTGCGTGTGCATTGCTTTGGTTTACGCTTGTTATTTCGGGGCGGGTTAGGTGCCAATTTCCAATTGGTATTGTGGTGGCTTGTAGTTTGACCGGCTGTCATTGTTGCCAAAGTCTCATTAAAATTTCAATGCACTTTGGACTCGGGAGCGCATTTAATTGTCGTCTTGAAAGTCTGGAAAGTGCTGCTCTGGCAACGTCCTTTTATTGTCGTATTTCAACTTTGGTACAATGTGTAAATTTAATTCCTTAGCAAGTTTGAAACTTTTGAATGTAATCTTTAAAAGTTTTGACTCATATTTATTATGAAATATCTGCAATGGTTCATGGGCCTTCGTAGTTAACGTACTATACGTGCTACTATGATCAAGTAAAACAAGAAATTTCTTTAATTATTTAATTAATTTCCTTCTTCATGTTCAAATTATTGAGGTTATTATGAATTTGTATAATATATTTAATTGATTTTCAGGTTTATGTTTTTCATATAAAAATTTTTATCATCACATCGGGCTGCGATTGAGTCCTTTCTACATCTCAGAGATCTAAAAAGCTAGAGCTATTCAATTTAACACAAGCATTTATTTTATTATATCGATAGTGACACCACTCGATAGTCCAGACTTCGATTATTGAAACTTTCGATAGTGCTATCGAACATAGCGAAATTTGGCACACAAAAAATGGGCATATTCTCTAAATAAGTACATACCTAATAGTTACAAAAAGAATATTTCAAAAAGTTTAAAACAATCGTTGTATTCATGATGTTGTAAAGAAAAATATTTTTAAAGACCAACATTTTCACATTTCTAGGTTTCAGTCGGGAATTTCTGTCCAAAACATAACGCCGCCTCTACTTCTCTAATTTCAGTAGAAGTAGTGGGAATGCATAAATATTTGTTGACTAAGTTTTATTGTCCAACACAGTTGGATCCCTGGATCCCAGACTTCTTGACGAATTTTTTTTATTAATGAAAGACAATGGAAATTTTTGTTTCTTGAGTAAGGGATTTTTCGTTCGGTTACTAGTCTAACGCAAGGCACTTTAAGTGGTGGTTGCTATAAAGGAGTGGTCCTTCTCCTCCTACCTCCCATGTCTGAAAGGCTTTCCCCATCCACCACCTTGGGGACGTGCCCCTAAGGCTATCCCCTGAGAGCTTAGGGATATTAAGTCTCATTAGCTTGCTCGATATTTTTAAAAATTAGTTCTTCACTTGACTCATATATAACCAATCCCGCCAAATTCTTTGATGACCGACAAAATTAATTCTTAATTATAAATAGATTCAGGCTGACATTAAAGAAATACTTCAATATACCTGGTTATTCTTATATCTTTTATAGTTTTCACTCGATTTCATATTTATTTTAAATTGTAAATATAAAATAAAAAAATGGCGGATGTAAAGTCGGGCGCGGACGACTTTAGGATACCCTGTACCACTAGCTTGCTAATAAAGTCCGATTTCTTCACAAAAAACCAAAAACAGAAGAATTTTTAAGCAAAAATTTTTTTTTGACCGATCGTTCCTATGGGAGCTATATGATATAGTCAACTCGATTTCAATAAAATTTGACACAGTGCAAATACCTAAAAAAGATATGAATGCCAAATTTATTTCAAATATCTTTACAAACAAACAAAACACATCGAATTTTGTATAAAAAACGTGTTTTTGGACCGATTGGTCCTATGGGAGCTATATGATCTAGTCAAACGATTTGGATTAAATTTAGTACAGTGCTTAGGAACTATAAAATACTTACGAATGTCAAATTTGGTCCCAATATCTTAACAAACAAACGAAACACAACAAATTTTGTTAAAAAATCGATTTTTTGGAAGATCGGACCTATGGGAGCTATATGATATAGTCAACCGATTTTGTTCAAATTTGGCACATTGCTTAAGTGGTCTAAAAAATTTCCAAACGCCAAATCTTACGATAACATTATTAAAAAACGAAATATAGCGAATTTTTCTTTAAAAAGTTTTTTTGGCCGATCGGTCCTATGGGAGCAATATGATATAGTCAACCGATTTCGATCAAATTTGGTACAGTGATTGGGAACTATAAAAAACTTTCGAATACCAAATTTGGTTACGATATCTTCATATACAAACGAATTATTCATTTAAAACGCTTTTTTTTAGTGGAGGTCGTCTCAAACACCCCCATGGGAGCTATATAATTTATCCCCGATATCAAAAAAATAAAATAAACTTGCCTCCTATCAAATAATATGGGATCTAATGTGAAAGTTTGGTAACTCTAGCTCTTACCATCTCTGAGATCTAGGCGTTCACACGGACGGACAGACGGACAGACGGACGGACGGACAGACGGACATGGGTATTTCGACTTCTCTATTCACCCTGATCATATTTTAGGTAACTTTGGGGTGTCTCCGACGTCTCCTTCTATATGTTACATACATTTTCGGCTTGCACAAACTTAATATACCCTTGGTACCATACGGTACAGGGTATAAAAATATAAAATCATTGCTTACAAGCGTAATCAATTTGATTCCGATATGTTTGATAGGGTGGATGTAAAGCGTGAAATTTTCTTACTAGGATTTGGAACACAATGCGCATATTTTGGTGAAATTTCCGCTCCATAGCTCTTACAGTATTTGAGATACTTTCTATCATACGGACAGTCGGATGGCCAGACGCACCGAGGAACAGCAAGACATGGCTATAACGTATCCGCTGTATAAATATTTTTACTCGTTTATGAAGAGTGTTTGTTTGATCGTAGATTAGAATAGTTTGACTATACGCGTTACATAAATCCACTCTATACATTAGATTTGTAAAAATGATTTCCAACTTCATTTATATCGCAATAGGGATAGTTGCAATTTCTGAGCTTGAAGTTTGAAGTCGTATTTAACAAATTTCGAGAATGATTCTGAGCAAACATCATGAAGGCAAAAGATTTTATGCCAGAAGGGATGTCCTTTTTTAGGTGCAGCGCAGATTTCTACTTAGTTCTTTTTATTTACTCACATTGGAGTTTTTATCCAAATAATGATCACTTTTATTCTATTCCTTCAAATTAAAAGTAACTACCTATTAGAAATAAGTAGTAAAAGTAAGTAATAAATTTTTCTGCTCCTACTTGTAAGGCAAAATATATGCAATTATTAAAAATTTGTAAGAAAAAAATTAGATATTTAGTAACTGCTAAAGTTTCTATTTTGGCGTTATAGGAACATATATTTTTGTTGAAAAATGATACTACACATAGTTGCTTTAAATGTATAAAATTTATTTAAAATGACGATATTTACCCTTACCTATAATTTAAAAAAAATTTTTTGTTGATCCCGCAGAAGAATCTTTTGGCCGATAAAAAGCTTTGTCCTACGTTAAAAGTTCAAGAACATAAAATTTAGTATAAAGAATTATCAAATATTTTTAGCTATATTTTATGTGTACGAGTATATATGTAGGTATATATTCTATTATATTATTTATATTATATATATTTTTTAAATGAAAGCTTAAGCAAAATTGTTTTAAAATGTATTGGATTTACTGCACCACAGGATAAGGTAATATTACATTTGTGCAAAACGTGGAAAGTAACGGTACAAAAGATCTTCTGGTCGGAGTGGCCCACCTCCTTGTGTGAAACCCATGCAGGAAAAAAAGTTCACATCTGAGACTCTCCAGAGTAACCACCAATATGTCAAGAAAAACTAAAGAAATTGATCTAGACATTTCCTTCCGCCTGTCTGTACGCCTAGACCTTGTCTACAAGATTTATTTAATTATTTGTAAAAATATCGTATCCAAATTTGGAAATCAAAAGCTTCTTGGAGCATCCAAGCACTATGACTTATTGTATCGAAATTGGGTAATTTATTTGTTTGTTTTATGTGAGCACATCTCCAAGTCGTCCACCATTTTTATACGCCGTAACAAAGATAAGGCATATGAAAAAACCTATTAATGTTCCGTCCAGTAAAGCCCGTTTCAATGATCTTATAAATATTTATACCCTGTACCATATGGTACTAAGGGTATATTAAGTTTGTGCAAGCCGAAAATGTATGTAACATATAGAAGGAGACGTCGGAGACACCCCAAAGTTACCTAAAATATGATCAGGGTGAATAGAGAAGTCGATATACCCATGTCCGTCTGTCCGTCTGTCCGTCTGTCCGTCCGTCTGTCCGTCCGTCCGTCCGTGTGAACGCCTAGATCTCAGAGATGGTAAGAGCTAGAGTTACCAAACTTTCACATTAGATCCCATATTATTTGATAGGAGGCAAGTTTATTTTATTTTTTTGATATCGGGGATAAATTATATAGCTCCCATGGGGGTGTTTGAGACAACCTCGAAAAAAAAAAGCGTTTTAGATGAATAATTCGTTTGTTTATGAAGATATCGTAACCAAATTTGGTATTCGAAAGTTTTTTATAGTTCCCAATCACTGTACCAAATTTGATCGAAATCGGTTGACTATATCATATAGCTCCCATAGGACCGATCGGCCAAAATAACTTTTTAAAGAAAAATTCGCTATATTTCGTTTTTTAATAAAGATATCCTAACCAGATTTGGCGTTTGAAAATTTTTTAGAGCACTTAAGCATTGTGCCAAATTTGAACAAAATCGGTTGACTATATCATATAGCTCCCATAGGTCCGATCTTCCAAAAAATCGAGTTTTTAACAAAATTTGTTGTGTTTCGTTTGTTTGTTAAGATATTGGGACCAAATTTGATATTCGTGAGTATTTTAGAGTTCCTAAGCACTGTACCAAATTTAATCCAAATCGTTTGACTAGATCATATAGCTCCCATAGGACCATTCGGTCCAAAAACACGGTTTTTATACAAAATTCGATGTGTTTTGTTTGTTTGTAAAGATATTTGAAATAAATTTGGCATTCATAGCTTTTTTAAGGTATTTAAGCACTGTGTCAAATTTTATTGAAATCGGTTGACTATATCATATAGCTCCCATAGGAACGATCGGTCAAAAAAAAATTTTGCTTAAAAATTCTTCTGTTTTTGGTTTTTTGTGAAGAAATCGGACTTTATTACAAGCTAGTGGTACAGGGTATCCTAAAGTCGTCCGCGCCCGACTTTACGTCCGCCATTTTTTTTTTGTTTTATTATTATTTAAACTTTTTAACACTAAAAAAACACGCTGTATTAAGTTTTTACAAATCTTTGTAACATACAGCAGGCGATCTGTAAAAAAATATTTAAATTTCTTTATTTACAAAGATATCGTAGTTAAATTTGGCGTTGAGAAACTTTATAGAGTTTTCAAGCAATTTACCGGACTTTATAAAAATTATTATTATTTATTGTTGTAGCTTAAATATTAATTCAAAGGAACAAAGTAATTAAAGCCAGAGCAGGCCTATTTTATAAAAATATTTCCTTGTTTGGATTTAAATAGATTTGAAAAAATGTTTTTATGCCGATAGTTATGTTTTTAACATCAAGATCATTCTTTTTTTGGCGATAAATGACAATTTTCTCAAAATTTCCTTCTTTTAGGTAAATATGTATAATAAGTCAAATGCTTTTCCAATTTGTATACTCCTATCTAGTACAAAATACCTTAAATTACCGCAATTAACCCAAATCTCGTACCACCCAGCCAATTCTTCATCTTTGGAAAGATAAAATAGTTTCTAGGCACAAAATCTTGAACGTAAAGAGAAAAATGAATTATCATGCAGAAAGAAACGTCGGGGAACCCCCAAAGTTACGTAAATTATAATCGTTATGACTAAAGAAGTCCGATGTGCATCTCTCTGTCTGTATAAGTGCCTTGACCTCAGGGATAGTAACAATACAATGAAATTTTCAGATAAGACATCATCATTATCATCATTGGCGAGACAACCCTGGTAGGGTCTTTGCCTGTTGTAGTTATGGCCTCCATTCGTCGCCACCTCGGGCTTGTGTTTTCCAAGTTTCAGTATCCTCAGTATCTTGATCGACCCCATCCAACCATCTCAACTTTGGTCGACCTCTTCTTCGGTTACCTACACACTGTCCAAACATTATTCGTTTAGGAGGATAGCCATTGTTCGCTCTCTAATTATGTGGCCAGCCCATTATAGTCGGTCTGTTTTAAGGAATGTAATTATGTCGGGGTGACAGTAGAGGCTATTTAGCTCATGATCATATTGTAGTCGCCATATTCCATTTTCTTGTATTTATCCAAAGAGCTCCCATTTTTCGCAGAATCTGACGTTCGAATGTTTGGAGTTTGTTTTCATTGCCCTGCTTAACACCCATGTTTCCCTCGCAAAGGTGAGTGTGCGGTACTGGAGGGTTTTCGTCTCTCTGTCTAAGAGTTTACTTTTCAAAATAGCATTTATGTGCAGATGTAATTTTTTGGGAGACAAGTTTTATTTATATATCGTGGATTATTATATATAGCGCTCATAGGAATGTTTAAGAGGTCCTCGGAATAAAACAAAAGTCTTGGATGGATAATTCGTTTGTTTATGACGATATTGTAACCAAATTTCATCCTAACTAAATGTGACAAACATTTTTTTTAAAGAGTCCTCAAGCAGTAAATCGGTTTTGATTGCAATGTGGTAAAGTGTAATCGACCGTCGTCCTTAACTTAAAATCTTGCCTAGAATATCTATTAAAACGAACTACTCTTTGCAAAACTGTTGCCAAATAGCTAAAAACTATTTTGACTAGAATTTGATTTGTGTGTACTTTGTAAAATCTTTCTTTTCTTTGTTAGAAATTATGTCCCAAAGTGATCTCAAAAAAAAAATTGTGATCGCTGTGTGACATTTATAATATAGTCACATATTTATAATATTTATAATAATTTATAAACATGATCCCTCTACAAAGGTGCTATCCCTTAGTAGCTTAAAATAATACAAAATTCTTATGTTGAAAATTGATTTATCACTATCTATTTTTAATTTTTATTTATAATTATTTGGATAAATAATCCATGTATAGTAACTACTCCTACAAAAAAATAGTATTTTGAATATTTTGTCTAAAACATGATTTTAATTAACAGGAAGACATGGTCACACTATCCTGCACAGCTACGGGTGAACGTGTCTGCTTGGCTGCTGAGGGATTTGGTAATCGGCATTGTTTTCTGGAGAACATAGCCGATAAGAATATACCGCCCGACCTATCACAATGCGTGTTTGTTATTGAGCAAGCCTTGTCCGTGCGTGCTCTCCAGGAGCTGGTGACGGCGGCGGGATCAGAGACCGTAAGTAATTAGTTGTCAAACCGTATGGGCACGTATCTCTTATATTAACAACAGCCCGCCCATACACAAACACACACAAAATTAGGCTATATACATATTTTACACAAACATATCTCCGAAACATGATTATTAAGCTTTTTTTTCTACACACATACAAATACAATACAAATGCACTCACAGTTACTTTTTATTCTTTTTCCAAATCTTTTTTATGTTGTGCGCTACTCCCACCGTTTCCACTTTCCACATCCCTACAAAAAAAAAAACTTATATCAAAACCTGACATACCTGACAATGCGTGGACAATTGCTTTGAAAAATATATTTTTAAAAATTTTGGACGGTTCCCAATGGATATATAAACAAAACAAATATTCAAAATTTTATCATACACCTACACTAATATGCCAAATTCTACATAAACCTATTGATCTATGCATGTTTTCAATATCTTTGCATCTACTTTTCAATGTTTCTTTATTTACTCATTGTAACCTATAAATTTTTCGATATTTTCCAAAATTTTTCCTTAAAAACCTATACCAAACAGGATAGTCAAGTTGTAAGTATACAGTATATTTTTTCTTATATAAGAAACGCGCTTTCGTCGCTTCTAAAAGCTCTATCTCTCTCTGTTTCTCTTGCGCTCTTAAACAATCTCTGGCAATTCTTATGTACTATACTTACTATATGCTCAGCTGCTTTTGTCTCGTCTTGAGCGAACTTAGTATATCTGTAACTTTTTTACTGTGTATGTTTATCCCGAGAACCATTTTGGTTCCAGAGCCCGAACTTACTGCTTCATACTGACTCTTCTTCTTGTTTGTAATCAGTGCTTTCGATATCTCTAAAATTATCGCTTGTTACTATCTATCTAACAAAAAATTTGCGTCTTGACTACGATATAATTTTTTTTTAATTTATTTTTTAATATTTAATTAAAAAAACAAAATTTAATAGTTTGGTAATTTAAACAAAAAAAACGTGCTTTTGAAGAAAACGATTTATATAAAAACTTTAAAATATAATTTCGTATGCAGCTCCGCTTTAAGATCGTAGAATCCATTCACAAGCAACCACATAAAAATTCTGAAATTAGGTGATATTAAACATGTGGTTTTAATATTATATTCGGAGCACGATCGAATAAAATAAAAATTCAAAAGACCTAAAAAATAACGATGTTAAGCAATATACGTGTTAACGGCCAAAAATTTTAATTTAAACATTCAACTTAAATAAAAAATTGTTTTTTTCACTAAAATTTTTGTTTTTAAATATTGAAACAATATTTTGTGGAAATAGGCTTTAAAAAAAATGTTGTTTTTATTCCCACCATTATTTTTGTTTTTAAATTTAATATTCTCCTTTTTTAAGTATGTTCCTTAAATATTTACAGTTTTTTTAAAGAAGCCTTTTTCCCCTTAAAACTAAATAAAAAGTATATCAGTAAAACTAAAATTTCATATTTTTTTTAAAGTATACAAAAAAATAATATTATTTAAACATATAAATATATATATTTTTAAATATAGTAGAGAGACAGTATCGCATTGACTTTTTGCGTAAACTGTACCAAAATACCATGCTTTTTGCTCAATTTATTAAAATTGACGTAGGAAAACCAAATTCATTTATGGAAATAAAGGAAGCATACAAGAAATAGTAGTTAAAACAGTTTTAGGTATGTCAAGGATAATTAATAATTAATTTTTTGGCTTATTAGAGTCACATAAGTCTATATTTGGTTGCTTCATCTTGTAAAGCATTTTATTTGAAGTAATGATGTAAGAAGAAACATCGAAAAAAGAGAATAAATAGTTATGGAAATAAAAAATAGCTTTCGCTCTTAGTTATTTTATCAGAAAACCAATTTCCCTGTCTTGACAATTCTGGGTGGAACATGGAAATCTCTATTAATAACTCGACGAGAAGAGAGGCCTACAGTTGAAAGAAAAATTCGAACAACGGTGTCTTGATGCCAGTTGTAGGCAAATGTCCTAGTACTTCTGCGGGAAAATCTTGGATACTTCCAAAGCATTTTGGGAAAAGTTTCAAAAACATATCTTATATATATATACATATCTTATAATGTATGTACATCAGAGCTCGCTGTCAGTTCATTTTACTAAAGTTTTTCTTTTATTTTTGGAAAAAAAATATTTTTTTCAGTTATTACCAATGCGCAAAAACTTTATTTATTGTGCTAAAGTTGGATAGTGTACCTTATGTGTAGTAACTCAGCTTCTCAACTTCTTTTTTTAATGGCATGTGCAATCCACAAACATAACCTTGAAACAAAGACACAAAAATTTCAAACTAACTTCTTAAACACGTAGTATCCTTAATATAGTAGTACATAGTACATAGTACTTAGTAGTACGTAGTTGAGTAGTACAGATCCCCAGTGTATTACATTTATAAGTAATTCAGCTATGGCGCTTATTAAACTTTGCAAACACAAATCTTTAGGGTAAAGGTACTGGATCCGGTCATAGAACATTGCTATACGGTAATGCGATACTGCTAAGACATCACAACAGCGATATGGTAAGAAAAAATTTCGACTCGATTTTACCTATATAGACTAAATGCTTGTGCCAACGATTTGTTGTCCCATTTATATAGTACTTGGCTTGTTTGTCCACCTCTTCATCGAATGACAAGTTATCCTTCGATGTGGGTCTGCAGGAACATAGCCAGGGTGAGGCTTGCTGGTGGACCGTGCATCCGGCCAGTAAACAGCGTTCGGAGGGTGAAAAAGTGCGCGTCGGTGATGATTTAATTTTAGTCTCGGTTGCGACCGAGCGTTATCTGCATACAACCAAAGAGAATGAGCAATCCATTGTAAATGCTAGTTTCCATGTCACTCACTGGTCCGTGCAACCCTATGGCACGGGCATCTCACGCATGAAGTACGTTGGCTATGTGTTTGGCGGAGATGTGCTGCGTTTTTTCCACGGTGGCGACGAATGTCTAACCATACCAAGTACTTGGGGACGTGAAGCAGGTCAAAAGTATGTGCACACTACTCATATAAAATGAATAGAATACTAATTTGAATTTAAAAAACAAAAACAGCATTGTTGTGTATGAAGGCGGCGTGGTCATGGCTCAGGCACGTTCCTTGTGGCGTCTGGAATTGGCACGCACCAAGTGGACGGGTGGTTTTATAAACTGGTATCATCCCATGCGTATACGTCACATCACGACGGGACGCTATTTGGGCGTCAACGAAAATAACGAATTGATATTGGTAAAGAAGGAAGAGGCTTCAATTGCCACGACGACTTTCTGCCTGAGGCAGGAAAAAGACGACGAGAAGAAAGTTCTCGAGGATAAAGACTTGGAAATAATCGGTTCGCCGATAATTAAGTATGGTGATACCACGGTCATTGTGCAGCATTGTGAGACCAGCTTGTGGCTCAGTTATAAGAGTTACGAGACGAAAAAGAAGGGCGTGGGTAAGGTTGAGGAGAAGCAGGCCATATTGCATGAGGAAGGTAAAATGGACGATTGCCTTGACTTTTCGCGCTCGCAGGAGGAAGAATCAAAGACAGCGAGAGTCATTCGAAAGTGCAGCAGTTTGTTTACGCAGTTCATCACGTAAGTCATACATACATACTAGAGTTGCCACAAAGTTGTGTAAATCTTTGTTATAAACCCACTTAAAGTGCCTTGGAAACTCTACAATCCAATCGCCGACACTCCATTTTCTTTCAAAAAGTTAACCTCAATGAGATGGTTATGTGCCTAGAAGATTTAATTAACTATTTCTCTCAACCAGAGGATGATATGGGTGAGTGTCATATAAACTTAACTTAAAACTGCAATCTTATCCAGCTTTGTGCAATTACAGAGCATGAGGAAAAGCAAAATCGTTTTCGTGCCTTGCGCAATCGCCAGGATCTGTTTCAGGAAGAGGGAGTGCTCAATCTTATTCTAGAAGAAATTGATAAAATTAACATTATAACATCTCAAGGTTTTCTGGCAAGCTTTTTGGCCGACGATGAAACTGGCCAGAGCTGGGATCTCATTTCCACCTATTTGTATCAACTGCTGGCGGCCATAATCAAAGGCAATCACACCAATTGCGCACAATTTGCCAATAGCAATCGCTTAAACTGGCTCTTCTCACGTCTGGGCTCGCAAGCCTCTAGCGAAGGTTCCGGCATGTTGGATGTGCTGCACTGTGTGCTCATTGATTCACCAGAAGCCCTGAACATGATGCGTGATGAGCATATTAAAGTTATCATATCACTGTTGGAGAAGCATGGACGTGATCCCAAAGTGCTGGATGTGCTTTGCTCGCTTTGTGTGGGTAACGGCGTGGCCGTGCGTTCTTCGCAAAATAATATTTGCGACTTTTTGTTGCCGGGCAAGAATCTTTTGCTGCAAACACTGCTGGTGGATCATGTGGCCAGCATCAGACCAAACATATTTGTTGGACGCGTAGATGGCTCTTCTATGTATCAGAAATGGTACTTTGAGGTGACCATGGACCATATAGAGCAAACCACACATATGATGCCGCATTTGCGTTTGGGCTGGGCGAATACTTCTGGCTATGTGCCCTATCCTGGCGGTGGCAAGAAATGGGGCGGCAATGGCGTAGGCGATGACTTGTATTCTTTTGGTTTTGATGGTGCCTATTTATGGACGGGTGGACGTAGAACGCTCGTGGTGGACTCACTGCCTGAGGAACCCTTTATACGAAAAGGCGATGTGGTTGGTGTGGCCATAGATCTATCCGTGCCCGTCATTACGTTTACCTTTAATGGCGCCAAAGTGCGTGGTTGCTTTAGGGATTTCAATCTGGATGGCATGTTCTTTCCGGTCATGAGTTGTTCTTCCAAGCTAAGCTGTCGCTTTTTGTTTGGCGGCGATCATGGACGCTTGAAATTCGCACCACCCATAGGCTTTTCTCCGCTGGTGCAGTGTCTCATGCCACATCAGATTTTAAGCTTGGATCCTTGTTTTTATTTTGGTAATTTGAATAAAAATGTTTTGGCCGGTCCTTGGCTTATAGAGGACGATACTGCTTTTGTGCCAAATCCCGTGGATACCACTGGCGTAACACTGCCCAGCTCAGTGGATCAGATTAAGGAGAAGCTTGCTGAGAACATACATGAAATGTGGGCTTTAAATAAGATTGAAGCTGGCTGGACATGGGGTGAACATCGTGAAGATTATCATCGCATACATCCCTGTCTGACGCAGTTTGAAAAGTTGCCCGCAGCGGAGAAACGTTACGACAATCAGTTGGCAGTACAAACACTTAAGTATGTTTATAAGACGTCAATTATTTCCATGCTAACTCAGTTTATATGTTCTACAGGACAATCATTTCTTTGGGATATTATATAACCATGGATAAACCGCCTGCACGCATACGTCCGGTGCGTCTGCCCAATGAGATTTTCATGCAGGCCAATGGCTATAAGCCAGCGCCGCTAGACTTAAGCGCTGTTACGCTTACACCCAAACTGGAGGAACTTGTGGACCAACTTGCCGAGAACACTCACAATTTGTGGGCTCGCGAGCGCATACAACAAGGCTGGACTTATGGACTTAATGAAGACTCAGACAATCATCGCAGCCCGCATTTGGTGCCTTATGCCAAGGTGGATGAAGCCATTAAAAAGGCAAATCGTGACACAGCCTCTGAGACGGTGCGCACCCTATTGGTTTATGGATATGTGCTCGATCCACCCACTGGCGAGGGCACTGAGGCTTTGCTAGCCGAAGCGCAGCGTCTGAAGTACGCAGGTTTTAGAACCTATCGAGTGGAACGAAACTATGCTGTAACCTCTGGCAAATGGTACTTTGAATTCGAAGTGCTGACCTCAGGTCCCATGCGCGTGGGTTGGGCACGAGCTGATTGCTATCCCGGCGCTATGCTGGGCAGCGAGGATACCAGTTGGGCTTTTGATGGTCATAACGTAAGTATAAGGCTTAATAGACCAGGCGTTGGTTACAAAATTTGTTTATTGCGAGCTTGTCAGAAAGGCTAGAGGTTATAAACTATGGTTACATCCATTCAAACCACCCGAATGATTATAGGTTACAAAAATGCATGCCGGATCTATTGAGCACTTTGGTGTGCGCTATGAGGCTGGTGACGTCATTGGTTGTTTCATCGATGTTAAGGAGCAAACCATCAGTAAGGACTCTTCACGCACTAAGCAGCGAACATTTTTTTTTAATATTATAATTTTATTGGAACGCAATTTGTTTTTAACTTTTAACTCTTCTCAACTTGTATAATAATAATTATTTTGTTTTCTAATAGTTTTCTGTTTATTTAGCGATACTTTTTTCTCACTTAATCATTACGACAACAACAAATTGGGTTAGGGTGCAGCAAAAGATTTAGCAGTCGGCTTATAAAATACTACCATACCATACCTACTATACTATACTCAAAATTGTTGAAATGTTTTTAGGAAGAGAAAGTCTTTGGTGGCAACAGTGAATCCTTTGGTAAACAATGTGGACCCGGTGATATAGTCGGTGTCTTTTTAGATCTTGCGGATCATACAATTAGTAAGATAACTTTTAAACTAAGTTTTTATGTAAAAAAAAAAAAACCCTGGTATGAAATGTAAATCCGTGCTTTTGATATCTACTAAATATCCCATAATGAAAAGAACTTTTAAGGTACCCTGCAAAATCATTAAGGATCAACACTTAAAAATATAGACACTTTTTGGGGCAGTTACATGTACAACAAGCTAACGATATTTTTTTTATGGTAACGTTTAGTAAAAAAAATACTATAGGAGCTTTTGTCGTAGTGTCTAACTTTAAAAACCTACTCAAATCCTATGCTCTAACCTTCAGTTTTGTTACTTTATGCAACTAACAGTCGCGTCTTAACCTAAGGACTAGCTGATAAGGACGTTATTAGCACACCAGCGCTCATCCTTGTATATGCTTTTTACTTAATGCCTGGATATTACTACATAGCGTTCATTTAAAATACTAATCCAACAAAATTTGGCATGACAGCTAACCATCATAACTGGCTGATTATATAAATACTAAATATATACTAGCATATAGAACTACATATATGTAAATCTACTATATATAACTAAAATGGCTTGCTTTGTTAATAAACTAATATGACTGCAAGGCTAATTTCAAATAAATAATCCTGCACAAGTTTCATCACTAGAGAAACTTACGACCATCCAATACACGCAATATAAATTCTAAAAGTGTACTCACTTTAACAGGCTTTTCATTGAACGGAGAACTACTTATGGACGCCTTGGGCGGTGAAACAACTTTTGCGGATGTTACGGCCGAGGGAGTGGGCTTTGTGCCTGCCTGCACCTTGGGTGTGGGTCAAAAGGCGCGTTTGATTTATGGTCAAGATGTGGATTCGCTCAAGTTCTTTACCACCTGTGGTTTACAAGAGGGCTATGAGCCTTTTTGTGTGTAAGTATTGTAATTTAAATTAAACAAGTAAATATCCAAAGGACGACCAAATTAGGCAATAAATTAAAGTGTTTTAATGTTTTAAATTAGTAAAAGCTGCAAGTCCTGACAAATTTTGATTTTTTATTTTAATACAAAGAGCTCGTCCCATAAAACAAATAGTGTGGAAGATTACTCTGCGACCCTACACCCTTCTATTGTGCTCATTGTTATCCCCAAAGCTTCTTAGCTAGTCCAACTCCCGAAAGTAACTTAAGCTTATATAAGTTGGTTCTTACTGAGAAACATCCGCTCGATGTAAGTTTTGAGGACAACTCTTCGATTTTGCAAAACCTACTTCTCTCCGTAATGTCATACTTACTCAGGTGTTTGTTTATTCTAATTCTATCCAAGTACATTGTATTTATAAAGCTAAATTTATTTTATTATGGTTAGCGTGTGGCAGCGAAACAAAAAGTTCACTCTTTCTTATTTCGCTCCTACTGTTTGGACTTACCCAGAAAAATGAAAAGAGTGTTCCGATAAAAAAGCAAATACGCCAAGTTGTACGAAGATTTAATTAAAAAACTTCTTCTCCAACAGACTTTGACAATGATGCTTTTACGGTTTCAAAAAATAAGTCCATAGGCATACCTACTAATTGATCAAAAATTTCCTGGAATTATCATTCCACACAGATTTCGTAAAATTTTTAGTAGGCTTTTAACATCATAGCATCATTTACGGGCTACCATTTCAACGCTTGACATCTATTTAGTCTCAAAAGGACGATATGATGGAGTTGATCGGACTTCGGGCTCGGATTAAGGAGCTATGAAAACATTAAAAATATACATGGTCTAGTCGCTGCAAGACTTACCCTGTTTCTTTGGTAGACACTTTCATATAAAGCTTACAAATAACTTTGACCAATTATTAAAACAATTTTTTATTTCATATAGCAACATGCGTCGCCCTGTAACCCATTGGTATACCAAGGATCAGCCTATTTTTGAGAACACCGAGGAAATGCCTGACTGTCGCATTGACGTAACACGCATACCTGGTGGAGCTGATACGCCGCCACATTTGAAAATCTCGCACAACACTTTTGAGACCATGGAAAAGGCTAACTGGGAGTTTTTAAGACTATCATTGCCGGTAACGTGCATGGGTGAGTTCATCAGCGAACAGGAAAAAGCACGCCGATGGGAAGAAATCAAAATACGTCAATTCCGCTTGATGCGAGATGCTCAGGAGATGGCTGCACAGCAACAAGCGCAAACAGCAGCGCACATGGATCACATGCTAAAGAGTGGCTTTAATATGAATGATATCAAGGGACTAACACGAACCTTTGACGATCATGGTGAGCCAGAGGGAGAACAAATGATGCGTGGCGGTGGTCCATCCCGACCACCACGCAAGGGTTCTCTAACACGTAACATTACCTTCGAGTCGGATATGACAGCGGCTTTGGATGAAATGCAACGTTCCTCATCGGTTTTGGATATGAATGGTTTGGGTGAGGAGCTAGACGATAAAAAGAAGCGTGGACGCAGTCCATTTAAATTCTTCTCAAAGAAATCAAGGGATCAAAGTCGTGAAAAAGTTGGAGCCAGAACAGCTGAAGTGCCCTTGGAACGTAGAAACACTGTGGCTCATGGCAGAAATGTGGTTAATCAACAAATGACCACGAGAGCGCCAACGTTGCGTGTAAATAATGTAAGTAGCTATTAGGATTTTATATAAAGAAACTAATACATTGGCTTTATTTGATGTAACAGGCTGATATACCACCCAGTCCGGTGCCACAGGGCCCTAAGCAGCTAAGTTCGACCAATTTGGGCCAACCGAACGTGGAATCTTCCGGCAACGAAATGTTTGATGCCGAATGCCTTAAGCTTATTAATGAATATTTCTATGGCGTGCGCATATTCCCCGGTCAAGATCCTACACACGTCTATGTGGGATGGGTAACCACCCAGTACCATTTGCACAGTCGCGAATTCAATAAAAACAAAGTGCGTCGTGGTTCCGTTTACATTGAGGACAATTATGAGGTGCCCATTGAGCGCATAGATCGTCAGAGCTGTTATGTGGTGCGTGCTGATGAGCTCTTCAATGAGGTCACTCAGGATGCCTCTGGCAAGGGTGCATCACAAGGCATGTTTGTGGGTTGTTTTGTAGATACAGCCACTGGCATAATACGCTTCACTTGTGAAGGCAAAGATACTTCACACCGCTGGATGATGGAACCGGATACCAAACTATTCCCAGCCATTTTTGTAGAAGCTACCAGCAAGGAAATTCTGCAAATTGAGCTTGGTCGCACCTCTACCACTTTGCCTTTGTCAGCGGCTGTGCTCCCCACCAGCGACAAGCATATTAATCCCCAATCCCCACCACGTTTGAAGGTGCAGTGCCTACGTCCAAATCAGTGGGCACGTGTGCCGAACACATCACTGCAAGTGCACGCACTCAAGCTATCCGATATACGCGGTTGGTCCATGCTTTGTGAGGATCCAGTTTCTATGTTGGCCCTGCACATACCCGAGGAGGATCGTTGCATAGACATTCTGGAGCTGATTGAAATGGACAAATTACTCTCGTTCCATGCACATACTCTAACGCTCTATGCGGCGTTGTGTTATCAGTCCAATTATCGTGCCGCACATGCGCTATGCCAGCATGTGGATCAGAAACAACTGCTCTATGCTATACGCTCGGAGTATATGAGTGGACCCTTACGTCAGGGCTTTTATGATTTATTAATAGCTCTGCATCTAGAGTCGCATGCTACTACCATGGAGGTGTGTAAGAATGAGTATATAACACCGTTGGGTCCAGAGTTGAAGGAACTGTATAACGAGGACGAAATGCGTCACTCACTGCGTTCCCTTGTGACTGAATCTGTACGTCCCCAGCTGCGCATGACGGAAATCACGTAAGTTTTTTTTCAAGTTTAGTTATCCTTTCTGTACCCACACTGCTGCATCGATATACCAAAAGTGTAGCTCATTTGTATCGTAGTACGAAGCAATCGAAATATGATGTTTTATTTCTCGCCCATTTTATTATATAATGCACCATGCACTGCTGTTAACCTGTGATTCGATTGCTCGTTGGTTCGTTCATACCGCACTCAAATACTCTCAATCAAACAAACCTGATCCAAATGATCCAACAACACAATGCACTGTTTGCACCACCAACCGATCACAACAACAACAACAATACCAACTACCCGTTTAGACCCCCTGTGATTGCAACATCTAGTATGCCAAGTGTTTCCAGTGAACCGATACCCAACATCGATCAATTGTACTCCCCGAAGTTCCCATTAGAAGTAGTCAGGGAATTCGTTATGGAAGCGCTTAAAGATGCTGTGGAAATCAATCAAGTGCATAATCGTGATCCCATCGGTTGGACCAATGAGAATCTATTTTTGTAAGTTGAATCACAAACAGTTTGCATATTTTTAAAGTTTATTAAATGATGTAATTATTTTTTAGACCACTTATTAAACTGACGGATCGATTGCTCTTGGTTGGTGTACTCACTGACGAAGACGTACAGAAGCTATTAGTCATGGTTGATCCCGAAACCTGGGATAGCTCCTTTGAAAAAGGTAGGATATTTCGGGTTGCTTCATATTTATTTGGCTCATGGGTTTTTTTGACATATTGCAGAAGGTAGAGATGAGCATCGCAAAGGTTTGCTCACAATGAAGATGGCTGAGGGTGCCAAACTACAGATGTGCTATCTACTACATCACTTGTACGACACTCAGCTACGTCATCGTGTCGAGAGCATTATAGCTTTCTCGCATGACTTCGTGGGCGATCTGCAAACCGATCAGTTGCGTCGTTATATTGAGATTAAGCAATCCGATTTGCCAAGTGCTGTTGCGGCCAAAAAGACCAAGGAGTTCCGTTGTCCGCCTAGAGAACAAATGAATCAAATTTTATGTTTCAAAAATCTGGAGGCCGATGATCAAGATAATTGCACATGTGGACTTGAGTTGCGCAGCCGTTTGGGCGATTTCCACGATAGTCTAATGCATAAGGTTTCGCTGAATGCGCTGCAGGAGCCGGATGGTACCGAAAGCAATGCGGTCGAAGAGGTTAAGACAGGTCCCATAACAAAAATCTATAATTTCATCAATACCGTCAAAGAGCTGGAGGAGGGGCCTAAAGAAGTAGAAGAGCCTGAGAAGAAAACACCTGAAGAAATCTTCCGCAAGGTTCTAATTAAAACCATTGTCAGCTGGGCTGAAGAATCTCAAATTGAGAATCCCAAATTGGTGCGCGAAATGTTTAGTTTATTAGTTCGTCAATATGATACTGTAGGTGAATTAGTGCGTGCCCTGGAAAAGACCTATGTCATTAATAGTCGCGCTCGTGACGATGTCGCTGAAATGTGGGTAGGCCTAAGCCAAATACGTGCTCTGCTGCCAGTGCAGATGAGCCAGGAGGAAGAGGAACTTATGCGCAAGCGTCTTTGGAAGTTGGTTAACAATGCTACGTTCTTCCAGCATCCCGACTTGATACGCATTCTACGTGTGCATGAAAACGTTATGGCCGTCATGATGAATACGCTGGGTCGCCGTGCCCAGGCACAAAGTGATGCGCCTGCCCAAACCGAGGGTGCTGAAGGCGTGCCCTCGAAGGAGAAAGATACTTCCCACGAAATGGTGGTAGCTTGCTGTCGTTTCTTGTGTTATTTCTGTCGCACTGGACGTCAGAATCAAAAAGCCATGTTTGATCACTTTGATTTTCTACTGGATAATGCCAACATATTGTTGGCTCGGCCCAGTTTACGTGGTTCGACACCACTTGATGTGGCATATTCAAGTTTAATGGAGAACACAGAATTAGCTCTGGCGCTTAGGGAACATTACTTGGAAAAAATTGCAGTCTACTTGTCGAGATGTGGCTTGCAAAGCAATTCGGAGCTTGTTGAAAAAGGTTATCCCGATTTGGGTTGGGATCCAGTGGAGGGTGAACGTTATTTGGACTTTTTGCGTTATTGCGTTTGGGTTAACGGCGAGAGTGTTGAAGAGAATGCAAACCTTGTCATTCGACTTCTTATCCGTCGTCCAGAATGCTTGGGACCGGCTCTAAGAGGAGAAGGGGAAGGTCTCTTCCGTGCAATCGTTGAGGCCAATCGCATGTCGGAGCGCATATCGGATCGCTGTAAGATGCAAGACGAAGCTGAGGGCACCATTGCTGGGCTGAACTTTACGCATCCGCTGCCCGAAGGCGACGAAGATGAAGACTATATTGATACGGGCGCCTCCATACTGAATTTCTATTGTACTTTGGTAGATCTACTGGGCAGATGTGCACCGGATGCGTCTGTCATCGAACAAGGCAAAAACGAATCACTGAGAGCTAGAGCTATTTTGAGATCTCTTGTGCCACTGGAAGATCTTCAAGGTGTGTTAAGTTTGAAATTTACGCTTTCGCAAATGGCTCCCGGCGAGGATAAGCCAAAATCGGATATGCCCTCTGGCCTATTACCGAACAATAAACAGAGTATTGTACTATTTTTGGAACGTGTCTATGGGATCGAAACGCAAGATCTTTTCTATCGTTTGCTTGAAGATGCATTTTTGCCCGATCTTCGTACGGCCACCATATTGGATAAGAGTGACGGTTCCGAGAGTGATATGGCTTTGGCTATGAATCGCTATATCGGCAATTCCATATTGCCGCTATTGATTAAACACTCCAAGTTTTATAACGAGGCCGAAAACTATGCGAGTCTCTTGGATGCCACGCTGCACACGGTCTATAGGTTATCTAAGAACCGTATGCTAACCAAGGGCCAACGCGAGGCCGTATCCGATTTCTTGGTAGCACTTACATCACAAATGCAACCTGCCATGTTGTTAAAACTTCTGCGCAAGTTAACTGTTGATGTATCCAAGCTATCGGAGTACACGACGGTGGCGCTCAGGGTGAGTAACCATGACCTCTCCCTTTATGTGGCATCAATTAAAACTTGTATGCTCTTTAACAGCTGCTCACACTTCACTTCGATCGCTGCGCTAAGTACTACGGCTCAACTCAAGGCCAAGGCTCTTATGGAGCATCATCAGACGAGGAAAAACGTCTTACCATGCTTCTGTTCTCTAATATTTTTGATTCGCTCAGCAACATGGATTATGACCCGGAACTGTTCGGTAAAGCTTTGCCCTGTCTCATTGCCATTGGCTGCGCCCTGCCACCAGATTACAGTTTGTCTAAGAACACCGATGAAGACTACTACGGTCGTCAAATGGGTGCACCGGATCAGCCACAATATGTGCCAAATCCTATTGATACCAACAGCGTGCACTTGGATAATGACTTGAACTCATTGGTACAAAAGTTCAGTGAACATTACCATGATGCTTGGGCCAGTCGCCGTTTGGAAGGTAGCTGGACTTACGGTGAAATACGTTCCGATAATGATCGCAAGCATCCACGCTTGAAACCTTATAACATGCTCAGCGAATATGTACGTAACTTTCCAACCTTTTTACAATTTGCAGCTTCATTATAAACACTATACTCATTATCATGGATCATTGATCATTTTAAAAGTTTGTTAGCTTAGGTATCATATGCAATCTTTCACTATTAACAGGAACGCGAGCGCTATCGCGATCCGGTGCGTGAATGCTTGAAGGGTTTGCTGGCCATTGGCTGGACCGTGGAACACTCTGAAATAGATGTGCCGCTGAATCATCGCGGATCTACGCGGCGTCAGTCCAAACCGCAAATTGTATGTAGTTACAGTTTACTTAACACTTCACACATAACTCTTAATATCTTTTAATCCCCATGACTGCTTGAAATCTTGGATGTAACCCAAAACCAATTGGCAAAACCGAAAAAATTCTGTCCAAACCTTGAAAATCCCAAAAACCAAACGTCACACATATTGCTTGTCCTTAAAACCATTAGCATGAATTTCAGAGCGAGGGCAGTCCTTTCAACTACAACCCACATCCGGTGGACATGAGCAATCTCACGTTGAGCAGAGAAATGCAAAACATGGCCGAGCGTTTGGCAGAAAACTCCCATGATATATGGGCCAAGAAGAAGAATGAGGAGCTCAATGGCTGTGGTGGAGTTATACATCCGCAGTTGGTGCCATACGATTTGCTTACCGACAAAGAAAAGAAGAAGGACCGTGAGCGTTCTCAGGAGTTCCTTAAGTACATGCAGTATCAAGGTTACAAGCTGCACAAGTAAGTAAATGAGCTTTGCTAGAGTGTTTCAAAACACTTTCAAAATTTACTTCCAGGCCCTCTAAAGGCGGAACTGTCGAAGAAGGTGTCGCTACTCTGGCCTCTGTGGAGCTGCGCTTTTCTTACTCACTGCTCGAGAAACTTATACAATATTTGGATCGTGCCACCATCAACATGAAGCTGCTGAAGCCCTCCACAACATTTAGTCGTCGCACTTCCTTCAAGACAGCTTCAAGGGATATCAAATTCTTCTCCAAAGTGGTGCTGCCACTTATGGAAAAGTATTTCTCAACGCATCGCAATTACTTTATAGCCATTGCCACGGCTACCAATAACATAGGCGCTGCCTCCCTCAAGGAAAAGGAAATGGTTGCCTCTATCTTTTGTAAGTTAGCTGCCCTATTGCGTAATCGTTTAAGCGCCTTTGGACCGGATGTGCGCATAACCGTACGTTGTCTGCAGGTGCTTGTCAAAGGCATTGACGCGAAAACTTTGACCAAAAATTGTCCCGAATTCATACGCACCTCTATGCTAACATTTTTCAATCAGACCTCAGATGATTTGGGCAATACCATATTGAATCTGCAGGATGGCAAGTACAGTCATCTGCGTGGCACACATCTTAAGACCTCCACATCACTGGGTTATGTGAACCAGGTGCTGCTGCCGGTGCTTACAGCAATGTTTGATCACTTAGCAGCCTGCGATTATGGCAGCGATCTATTGTTGGATGAAATACAAGTGGCCTCTTATAAGATTTTAGCAGCGCTGTATCATTTGGGCACCGATGCTACTTTGACGCACGAACGCAAATATCTCAAAACGGAGATAGAACGTCACAGACCCGCATTAGGGTCCTGCTTGGGAGCCTATAGTTCCTGCTTCCCAGTGGCATTTTTGGAGCCGCATCTGAATAAACATAATCAATACTCTTTGCTGAACCGCATTGCTGATCATTCGCTGGAGGCACAGGACATTATGGTTAAGATGGAAAGCTGTATGCCCAATTTGGAGACCATACTCAGCGAGGTCGATCAATTTGTAGAGTCGGATAAGACCTACAACGATGCGCCACATATCATAGATGTTATACTGCCTTTGCTCTGCGCCTATCTGCCCTTCTGGTGGTCCCAAGGTCCAGACAATGTTAGCCCCACAAGTGGCAATCATGTGACAATGGTCACTGCAGATCATATGAATTCCTTGCTACGTAATGTGCTCAAGATGATTAAAAAGAACATCGGCAATGATAATGCGCCTTGGATGACACGCATTGCGGCCTATACACAACAAATTATTATTAATACCTCTGAGGAGCTATTGAAGGATCCATTCCTGCCGCTGGCCGAACGCGTTAAAAAGCGCACTGAGAATATGATGCATAAGGAGGAGAGCATGCGTGGTTTTATTAAATCGGCTACCGATGATACATCCCAGGTAGAAACACAACTACAGGAAGATTGGAATCTATTGGTGCGCGACATATACTCCTTCTACCCGCTGCTCATCAAGTACGTAGACTTGCAGCGCAATCACTGGCTTAAGGACAACATACCAGAGGCCGAAGAGCTTTACAATCATGTGGCTGAAATTTTCAACATTTGGTCCAAGAGTCAATACTTCTTAAAAGAGGAGCAGAACTTTATTTCGGCTAACGAAATTGATAATATGGCGCTAATAATGCCCACGGCTACAAGGCGCTCGGCCATATCGGAAGGCGTGCCTGCAGTGGGCGGCAAAGTGAAGAAGAAGAAAAAGAATCGTGATAAGAAGCGTGATAAAGATAAGGAGGTACAAGCCAGTCTTATGGTTGCCTGCCTCAAACGTTTGCTGCCAGTGGGCCTGAACTTGTTTGCGGGTCGTGAACAAGAGCTGGTACAGCACTGTAAGGATCGTTATTTGAAAAAGATGCCGGAATATGATGTTATCGAATTTGCACGCAATCAGCTAACGCTGCCGGATAAGTTAGATCCATCGGATGAAATGTCTTGGCAGCATTATCTATACTCAAAGTTGGGAAAAACTGAGGAAATAGTTGATGAGCTGGCGCTGGAAAAGGCCAACGCTAATGCCAATGAAAAGGGTAAAGATAAAACTCAAGAAACCGTCGATCGCATTGTGGCCATGGCTAAAGTACTCTTTGGTCTACACATGGTAAGTAGATTAGTACCCATACAAATGTAGTCTGTCAAAAATAATTATTTATCTATATAAAGTATACTCTAGTAATCCTACGTAACGTTCATCTATAGAAACTATTACAAAATATTCTTTAAGCATTTTTCTACTTTTTTAACTATGCGCATTTCAAATTTTTCTTTTCCTTTAAAAAAAAAAAAAAACACTACAACCATATCGTACAACCCAAAAATTGTCATACTATACCAAAAATGTACAAATTTTGACCGAATGCTGACCACATACGTGAACCAAACAATTACAGATCGACCATCCACAACAGCAGAGCAAAAATGTCTACAGGAGCGTTGTATCGATTCAAAGGAAGCGTGCCGTAATCGCATGTTTCCGTCAGACATCGCTACATTCTCTACCCAGGTTTTTACCAGAAAATAATAACAAATCTAGCACATGCTTAAATGTTGGTTGGAACTGTAACCAAGCACTGTAGCGCTCTAACAAACTCGGCACAACTCTCAAGACGCCTTATTGTTTGACTTACAAAATGTCTTTTATTTTTATTTTTGTAATATCATTATGATTTTTTCATGCTGTTTCTTCATATGATTGATTATGTATAACTTAATCCTACTAAATGCATTAACACTAAAGTGTGTACCGTAGCCGTCTAAATACCATTTATAAGTATTATTGTATTGTATATTTTTATGCTCTTGCTTGCTTCCAAAACGCTCGCTCCATGTAGTCAACCAGCGCCAAGAACAGAACCAAACGTTGGGGTTCCAAAATTTCGGTCGCACGACGCCAGGCAGTTATATCAAGCTTACGCGCCCAGCATCTATATCGCATGAGCAGGTGGTAGTCCTTTATAAATACTCACAAAAGTACCAAGTGTCTCTCTATAAGCAAGTTTTGACTAGAACTTTCAATGCCTGGAAGTGTAGTCAAAAACTTTTTACGAGACGCCTGGACATAAAACCATTAAAAACTCTAAAAGAAAGTTCTCAATATTTTCTAAATATCAAACGTTGGCTTTGAGTTCCCTTTTTTTGTTGTAGTTTCCATTGTCTTTAACGAAACTAACTCCAACAACTAAAAGCATGATGAGTGTGAAAAGTTTCGTTAGTTTAACCTAAAGTTAAGTTAAATCTAGCATAGATAATATTTATACGAAATTTTGCCCACAGACATCGTGCTTGCAATATTTTTGCACGCACCTATTATGAGCAATGGCTGCAGGAGGAGAACTCTGGACAAGAGGTTATGATTGAAGATCTAACACAAACATTCGAGGAATCCGAAAAGTCTAAGAAGGACGAAGAGGAGGCTGATGGTAAATCGGATCCACTAACGCAATTGGTAACCACATTCTGCCGTGGTGCCATGACGGAGCGCAGTGGCGCCTTACAGGAGGATTTACTGTACATGTCTTATGCGCAAATAGCAGCAAAATCTTGCGGTGAAGAAGAAGAAGAGGGTGGTGACGAAGGCGAAGGTGGTGAGGGTGAAGAGGAGGGTGAAGGCACCAGCATTCATGTAAGTAATAATAAACTATAAAAACTCCAAAATGCAAATCCTGCTCATTATAAAAATTCCTAAAAACTTACACATGCCTAACCCCAAAAGTGGCGCATGGAACAGCTGATGGTAATACTTGTATATTTTAGAAATATCTTTCAAGTAGAATTTATATCAATAGCCTTATGATTTTAAATGAAATGTTAGGAACATGGAAAGTTAATTTATTTCCAGAATAGCTTTTAGAATAGTATATTTCTTTTCTTCACAATTTTCGGTTAAATATTTACCGTTTTGATAAATCTTCTTATTTTGGAATTGTGATTTTTTTTAAGTGTTGCTAATTCAGAGATAGGCATCGAATTTCTTACGAACCAGTTCATGTCAATGTCAAGAGTTACCATGCCAAATAATTTATTGCGAGACACGTATTCTTTGACATTAATATTTGTCAAAAATTCGCAACAATCAAACGATAACGCAGTCCTACAAAAAGGCTATGTCCGAACTCTAAGTTTTTAAGACATTTGATTCGAGCTCAACGGCTCAAAATTTATAAGGACTTCTTTAATCGCATAAAGCACATAACTTGAGAATAGAGCACCCGAATTGATTGTGGTTTTTTTCATTGTGTTCATCAAGTGTAAAAATGATGAAAACCCAAAAATACTTTAAAAAATGTTTAATATTTTCTCTAAAGCAAACTTGAGGAAAAGTAGAATTTCAAAGCTTTTAACAAAATTTAAAATTTTATTACCCTGATTTGCTTTTGATTTAAATATTGATATGATTATTAATGTTTGTATATCATTAAAACATTACCTAAATCTTCTGTCGGGTCCACTTTTGGACAAAGACACCCTGCAACTATTTTCGGAGTTCATTTGAGCATGTTATATAGATTGACATCATCGTTTTAAATATTTTGGCTCCACCTATAATTGAGATTGATTTATTTTAACGCTTCAATGTTGGAAACTATGTTTATGCCCGTAAAATGATATATTTTTGTTGTTCTCCCATAGGAACAAGAAATGGAAAAGCAAAAGTTGCTTTTCCATCAAGCCCGTTTATCCAATCGTGGCGTTGCCGAAATGGTGCTGTTGCACATTTCCGCCTCCAAAGGTATACCTTCGGAGATGGTAATGACAACACTCAATCTTGGCATCGCCATCTTACGTGGCGGTAACATTGACATACAAATGGGCATGCTCAATCATTTGAAGGAGAAAAAAGATGTGGGCTTCTTTACCTCAATCGCTGGACTTATGAACTCATGCAGTGTCCTGGATTTGGATGCCTTTGAACGAAATACCAAAGCAGAGGGTAAGTTATTATGTAGCCAAATGTGTTACCCTGTGTATGTGTGAGTTGTCCACTGCAAGTATCCCAGTTTTATTTTCCCCCTGTTAACTTTGTTTTAATGTACCAAACTGCATCACCTTGTCATTCATTATTCTAAGTTTAAATATTGATTTGTCTTTACTTCCGAAACTACTTCCCCCAAATTACCCAATCTACATACACGCATGTTATCATCACCAATCCCGTAAATGTACTTGTTCCCCGCTATCGTTGTTCAATTCCAACAAAATTTGCAACAACAAAACAAAGAGTATATTCCAAGTGCGGGTGCAGGTCTTGGTGTTGGTTCCGAGGGTGCTGCGGGTGAGAAGAATATGCATGATGCGGAGTTTACTTGTGCGCTGTTCCGGTTTATACAACTTACCTGTGAAGGTCACAATCTCGGTAAGTACTTTCAGTTCGTGGCTATGCCATATTATAACACCAATTTGAATGCTTTATCGTTTCCTTAGAGTGGCAGAACTATTTGAGAACCCAGGCCGGTAATACCACCACGGTTAATGTGGTCATCTGCACTGTGGATTATTTGCTGCGTCTACAGGAATCCATTATGGATTTCTATTGGCATTACTCCAGCAAGGAGATCATTGATCCCGCAGGCAAGGCCAACTTCTTTAAAGCTATAGGCGTGGCGAGTCAAGTTTTCAACACACTCACTGAAGTCATACAGGGTCCATGTACTTTAAATCAACAGGCTCTAGCTCATTCCAGATTGTGGGATGCTGTGGGCGGTTTTCTTTTCCTATTTTCACACATGCAGGATAAGCTATCGAAGCATTCGAGTCAAGTGGACTTGTTAAAGGAATTGTTAAATTTACAAAAGGACATGATTACAATGATGTTGTCCATGCTGGAGGGTAACGTAGTCAATGGTAAGCCTAGCAGCACTTTTGGAAAATAATTTCTGGCACTTCAACCTAAATGTATTTTGTAGGCACCATTGGCAAACAGATGGTGGACACCCTAGTGGAATCCGCCAGCAATGTGGAGCTTATTTTGAAATATTTCGATATGTTCCTGAAACTGGCCGATCTTATTGAATCACCTAGCTTCCATGAAATCGACATGAAAAATGAAGGCTGGGTTACACCCAAAGATTTTAGAGACAAAATGGAGCAGTCTAAAAACTACACACCGTAAGTTCCAATCTAATCAAATCTTGAAGCAACTAATACAAATTGGCGTACTTTTGTATAGGGAAGAAATGGATTTCCTTTTGGCTTGTTGCGAACGTAATCATGAAGGCAAAATCGATTATGGCGCTTTTGTGGAACGTTTCCATGAGCCATCAAAGGAGATTGGTTTCAACTTGGCTGTGTTGTTAACAAACCTCAGCGAGCACATGCCCAATGAGCCACGTTTGGCTCGCTTCCTAGAAACTGCTGGCTCTGTCTTAAACTACTTTGAGCCTTTCCTAGGTCGCATTGAAATTTTGGGCAGCTCCAAACGCATTGAGCGCGTTTACTTCGAAATCAAGGACTCCAATATTGAACAATGGGAAAAACCTCAAATTCGCGAATCAAAACGTGCCTTCTTCTATTCCATTGTTACCGAGGGCGGTGATAAGGAAAAACTCGAGGCCTTTGTCAATTTCTGCGAGGATGCCATTTTTGAAATGACGCATGCTTCCGGGCTGATGGCCACAGATGATGGTGGCAGCAATGTGAAACGTGATACAGCTTACAGTTCCTATATGAGCGAAGAGGAAGAGGAGCGCGCTGCTCGGGATCCCATTAGACGCACAATCACAGCGGTAAAGGATGGCCTTAAGTTCGGCGTGCATATGCTTAGTCCCTCGAATATCAAGCACCAAATCGGTGTTATGCAAACCAAATCCATACCGGAACTCATTGTTGGCTTCTTTAAGATTATATTCTATATGTTCTACTACACTGGCTATGCTCACTACTGTGTGGTGCGTTATATCTTTGGCATACTCTTGAATCTAATGCGCGGTCCAGCACCCGAAATCGAGGAAGTCGTTGTCGTAGAGGAACCATTTGAGCGCTCACTGCCGCCTTTACCTTTGGAAGAACCACCGGGACCTGTACAAGCATTTGGTCTGGATATCAACAAGGAAGAGAATGGTGTCTACAAGGTGGTGGTTCACGAATCTCCAGCTGGCAGCGCTAACTCTTCCATGGAGGAAGGCGGTGAGTCAAGTACGGAAGATGGTGCAGCATTGACCGGTGAGCTGCTTGAGGGTGAGCCACATCAGGAACCTATATCCATCGTAGATATACTAGGCGGTGACGCCGCTAAAAAGGCAGCACAGGAACGTCAAGAAGCGCAGAAGGCACAGGAAGCAGCCATGGCCTCTATAGAAGCGGAGGCGAAGAAATCATCATCGGCTCCGCAGGAAACACCAGCTGTGCACCAGATTGACTTCTCCCAGTACACTCATCGCGCCGTCAGTTTCTTGGCGCGAAATTTCTATAATTTAAAATATGTTGCTTTAGTTCTGGCCTTTAGCATAAACTTCATGTTGCTGTTCTATAAGGCTACTTCGTTTGCCGAAGAAACAGATAGTTCAGCTGAGGAGGAACTGATATTGGGATCTGGCTCTGGAGGCGGCAGTATGGGGGGATCAGGATTTGGCGGCTCTGGTGATGGTGGCTCTGGCGATGGTGAAATGGAAGCCGATGATATACCCGAACTGGTGCATGTGGACGAGGACTTTTTCTATATGGAGCACGTACTGCGAATGGCGGCCTTTTTGCATTCAATGGTATCATTGGCAATGCTGATCGCGTATTATCACCTGAAGGTGCCTTTAGCCATATTCAAACGCGAGAAAGAGATTGCACGACGCCTGGAATTTGACGGTCTCTTTATAGCAGAGCAGCCGGAAGATGATGACTTTAAATCACATTGGGATAAACTGGTGATATCAGCCAAGAGTTTTCCGGTCAACTATTGGGATAAATTTGTTAAGAAAAAGGTGCGACAAAAGTACAGCGAGACCTATGACTTTGATTCCATATCCAATTTGTTGGGTATGGAGAAAAGTGCCTTTACGGCCCAAGAAAGCGAAGAGACGGGCATTTTAAAATATATTATGAACATTGATTGGCGCTACCAGGTCTGGAAGGCAGGCGTTACATTTACGGATAATGCCTTCCTTTATTCGCTGTGGTACTTCAGTTTCTCGGTTATGGGCAACTTCAACAACTTTTTCTTTGCGGCTCATTTGCTGGATGTGGCTGTAGGCTTTAAGACACTGCGCACCATCTTGCAGTCCGTCACCCACAATGGCAAACAACTGGTGCTAACAGTGATGCTGCTAACGATTATTGTGTATATTTACACCGTCATAGCCTTCAATTTCTTCCGCAAGTTTTATATACAAGAGGAGGATGAGGAAGTTGACAAGAAGTGTCATGACATGTTAACCTGTTTCGTCTTCCATTTATATAAAGGCGTTAGAGCAGGTGGTGGTATTGGTGATGAAATTGGTGATCCGGATGGTGATGATTATGAAGTTTATCGTATTATCTTTGATATTACGTTCTTCTTCTTCGTTATTATTATTCTGCTGGCCATCATTCAGGGTTTGATTATCGACGCATTCGGTGAGTTGCGTGATCAATTGGAATCCGTAAAGGATAATATGGAATCGAACTGCTTTATATGTGGCATGGGTAAAGACTTCTTTGACATAGTGCCGCATGGTTTTGATACCCATGTGCAGAAGGAGCATAATCTAGCAAATTACATGTTCTTCCTGATGCATTTGATTAATAAACCGGACACCGAGTACACCGGCCAGGAGACATATGTTTGGAATATGTACCAGCAACGTAGCTGGGACTTCTTCCCGGTTGGTGACTGCTTCCGTAAGCAATATGAAGACGAGCTATCTGGTGGCGGTGGTGGCGGCTAAATCAATGCCAGTCCAGCATTTCTATTAGAGCACTCTTTGCGTGGATGAGTTTTGAACAATTAAAGGAAATATACATTGATTGATTAAAGAGACATCGTGAGTTAGCCGTTATGTAAACTTTTAAATTTTGTTTTATCTTGAAGTTTTTCCTAGTCAATTTTTTAAATGTAATTTTTAGCGCATATATGTATGTATAACTTTACGACCTTTATCTCTTATATTACGATGATGATTCGAATACTTAACAAAGAACAAAATGTTTTTAATTGAATTTAAATAAATCGATTCATTTTTAACCAAAGGCACCAATCTAATTATTTGGAAATGGTTGTATATGCAGATTGTCTGGAAGATTACCGCTTACCTCCCATATGAATCAAGGATTATTTCTTGTATACATTTTAGCATTGGTATTTCTCAAAAACTTATGCTAAGATTGTATTTAAAATTGCATCGAAAGTTTTTTCAATATTTTCGTAGTATAAATGTACAAGTTGCTCCGTAAGAAAGTAAGACCAAAGGAAATCTGTATAAATTTATAATTATGTTATTGGAATCGAGTCCAAAAGCCTCAACCCATCAACAAAAATCGATTTGGAGTTGCTGAATCAGATCCCCAGGTTTGAGGTTCATTCTGCGTACTCTGGTTTGTTAGACCTTTACATATAGAAAACCTCTCGACTATATAAAAAAAATATTTTTTTCATCTGTATTATATGCTTATAAAGTTAAATTAATGTAAAAATTTGTTTTTAATTTTCTTTATTTGGGTTCGACATCTGTCCAATAAGCCCTATGCAAATATTTTTTGATACACTTTAGACATACAACTTTGAACAACTTAAAAAAATGTATAACAAAAGCCCAATTAAAACATACTTAATGTATAATTTGTATTTTTTATGAATCACAGCAATATTTTCAAATAATTGTTATTACCTTTAAAAAATTATGCTAATCTCATTGCACTACATTGAACATTTATGGTGCGCTACATATTTTTTGTGCGTTACGATATAACTACTCCAAGTATTTTTTACATAAATATTTTTTTATATTTAACAAACACCTAAAATCTGAAACACACCATTTATATACAAATATGCATATTATTTGATAGCTAACTATTTACTAACGAAAACTATATAATTGAAAATAGTAGAGTATAAAAACAACAAAAATCGCAGCAAAATATCAGTAATCGAGCCGTTTCTTCAATCGAAAGAACTCTGCATTATCAATACTAGCTACATTATCCATGTTCAAATTCTTCAGAGTACGCACACTGGACAAACGATCCTCTATATCGGTATACATTCGACGACAGCGATACACCGAGAGTGTTTGCAGACATGTACAATTGACTAGAATCGCATCGAGGCTGTGGTCAGTTAGTTGACTACAACCACTTATATGCAAAACACGCAAACGCCGCAATTTGTTAGTGACCACTTGTATAGTCCTGTCGTTGATATTGTAGCAATCGGATAGATCCAGCTCTTCAATGGACGGACAATTATTTGCAAGAGCTTCCATGCCCAGTAGAGAGATTTGCTGGCAATTGGACAGAAGTAATCGTCGCAGCTCAATATGTTTTAGCCCGTATTTTAATGAGACATCACTGATTTTATTACAGCCGCGTAGATTGAGTGAGCGCAAGCCGCGCAGCTGTTGTATATTGTGGCCTTCAAAGTCTTCGTCATTGATTAGGTTCATTTCGTAGGCGGCAAACATTGCCTCCTTGCGTTTGGCATCGCGCACAATCTCTTCCTCCGCTTTGCTGCGCAATGATATTTTAATAGATTGCAGTGAACCAGCAAAACTATCACGTTCGGCCAGCGTGTGACTAAAAGGTGGATAAAAGTTGTCCATGGAGGAACCTTGCGAGCCGCTGCGGTTTAGTGCAAGCTTTGCTATGTTAATGCCCGTCAGCGCAGCATCAGTAAGCTATATAAAAAAAAAGACATTTACATTTAATTTAGACATTTAAGGTCACTACTTACCAAGCAACAGCTTTCTAAAGACAGTTCGCGCAGCCAACTTAGCTGACTAATTATGCACTGCACAGCAGCATCAGTTACACCATTGACACAGTGATTTAGATGCAGCGCTCTTAAGGCGCGCAAGTTGCTGGCCACAGACCTAATGGATTCCTCGCAAATTTGTAAATATGAAAGATTTAGCTCTTGCAATACAATATTCTCCTCGTGCGCAATGCCACCGATGATGCCAAAGCCTGTGATGCTATCACAATTTGATATATCCAACTGTTTCAAATGCTTTAGTTGACGCAATTGCACAGCTCCATCATTGGTTACACCATAGCAAGCATTAATCTTTAACTGAAGCAGCTGGGGATTTGCTTGCACTATGCAATTGATGCAGTCATCATTAAGACACATGGTTTCCGACAAATCTAAAACACTTAACTGCGGTTGAGTTAAAAGGAAACTCTTGGCAGTAGCTACATTTAATTGACGGCAGCCTGCTAAATGCAATCTTTGCAGCTGCACGCTGGGATTGCCATCGCTGTCCAGATCACATAGCGTTAGTAACGAATGTCCAATTAACGTATGACTAAAATCTAGCTCACGCAGCTTTGTGCGCTGTTTTTTAAGCAAACTTAGTATGTATTTAAATGTTAAGACTGATTCACTGGGTGTACTGGTCTCGTTGGGATAAAAGCGTCTGTGAATGGCATTGTGAAAAGCTATGTGACAACCAGACATATTCAGCAGCTCCAGGTTTGGCATTAATGAGGTTAAACGTAATAGTATAGCATCAGTCAAATACTGATTCTCACAGAGTGTCAACTCCTTTATACCCCCTAGCTGGGCCGCCAGTTCTGATAGATTGCACATGGAGGCATCTAAAAAAGTTCCTGACATGAAAAGAGGCGAACAGCGAGCCACGGAGAGCGATAGTAAGTTAGGTAGCAAACGCAAAATGCCATAGAATTGTTTGTCATTAAGATCTACATTGTCCAATACTAGCGTGTGCGCTGTGTGTCCAATGTGCGTCATGAAATCGTGCACTTGTCCAATGCTAACATCTTCAAACAGAAAGTGTCGAAAACTACGCTCGCATTTAAGAAAATCCCGTGCGATGCCTTGATAGTCCGAAAGGACCACTTTAGCAAAACGCACGCGAGTACGTGCATTGAACTCCGTCTGGTCTAAAGCAGCATGCCAACGACTACAAGTTGCTCCAGCAGCCTGAAGGTCTGAATAGCCCAGATAGCTGTATATGCGTAGTACGATCTGTTTATTGTGGGAATTGAAAATTGGTCAGCTGACTTAATGTGCATTACAATTGTAGTCACGCGCGCGACTCTCCACTGCACTTACCTCTAATGGTAATTCATCATAGCTATAATAACAATATTCTGCAGACGACATGCTATGCTCTACTATATATAATACAATATATGTAGGTATTATGTTGTAATTTAATTTTACTATGGGCAGCAAACAACAACAACACACACCTACGCTCACTCGTAAAATGTATCGACCTGCCGATAGACAATAGTGTTATTATCGGCGCGACAACATGAAATGGTTCCTTCGTAAGTTTTTGAAACGCAGTTATTTAATATGAATTTTCATATCAGCTGTTAATAAGTGCGATTTAGGTGTCATACAGCCTGCAATGAAAATATGTAAAGCATCAGAAATACCAAATAGCTTGCAATAAATATTAAAAAAAAAAACGTTATTTTTGCAAATCGTTTGCATTAATTTAATATATCGGGAACCGATAGTCAGTTGCTTAAGCTGCCAACTCGTTTAAAAGACATATGGTTGCTGCACGAATATGGCAACATCGTATGCACAATTGTGTTTATGACGTCAGGTAGTTTGCTGCCTAATTCGCAAATTTCTTTTTGCCATTTTGGTAACTTAAATCATCATAATAAATATTCTGCGTTCCGCATATAAATCGAGCCACAGTGCCCACCAAAATGGCAGATCCCAAGTTTCAAAATCTGCCCGGAATCGTAAGTTATGCGTCATTTCTTACTCAGCACAAACGTTTGCACATACATACATACACTTATTTCCATTTGTGAATGCTTGAATCATATTGGAATTTTTTTTTACTTAGGCTTATGACCAACCAGATGTCTATGAAACTCCGGATGATCCAGAGCCTGATACCTCTGATTACTACGAAGAGGAACCTGAAAACGAGGCAATTGAACGTTTGCATATTTCACCAAGTGTAGCGCACAAGCGTTTCCGCGGCGCTACCCTAGAAGGCAGCGTTGATTTTTCGGAAAGCATTAGCCGCCGATTATGCCGAGGCTATGACGTGCGAGGAGGCGAATATGAGCTTGTAGGCAATGGCGAAAAGGAAACTCCCGTACAGAAATGTAAACGCTTACAGTTAGAAATGAATGACCTACTTAATGAAGTAGCCGCTCTACAAGTGGATCGCAAAATTGCCGACGAAGAAAAACAATCCTACGATGCTGTGGCCACTGTTATAACCACAGCGAAAAAAGTATTAGATACTCTAAAGTTGGAGCAAGTGTTAGGCAAAGAACAGGTACCCAACGATAAGCAAGTCAAGGCGCTCATTGGGCAAGTGGAGGAATTCAAGCAATCTGGTGTTTTAACAGCTATAGCAACACCGGGCACGGATTTGGCCTCCACAGCGCGTGTCGCCCAGCTTGAACAACGTTTATATCACTTGGAAAAAGCCGTCGGTGCACAACCCGAAAAGTTAAGTCGTTTGACCACAATCACAAATACAACAAATGTGCTGGAAGCTGTGCGTCAACTGAGTACCAAGGCTGCTTTACTTCAACCAGATAAGCTAGATGCAATTGAGCAGCGTCTCACAACTTTAGCCGGCAAAATGGACGCCATTGCGGAAAAGTCTAGTGGCAGCGCCCAGGATGCCAAACGTGATCAAAAGATAACCGAGTTATATGATTTGGCAAAACGCACAGAACCTGTGGCGGAAATTCTGCCTCATGTTATTGAGCGCATGCAGGCTCTAGAAGCGCTGCATAAATATGGTAAACATAAAAAAACTTTTTGTACAAGATCTATTATCATGTAAATTTGATTTCAGCTAACAACTTTGCAAAGATTATTGCGGAAATTGAACAGAAACAAGGCACAATTACCACCAGTCTGGTTAACAACAAGGAACTCTTACATTCTGTGCAGGAAACATTTGCTCAGAATCTAGAAACTATCAATAAAAAAGTAAGCAAAGTCGAAGAACGCGTTGCGGCTGTTGCATCCAAAAAGTAATATGCCTTCAATGCTACACTCATTTTCTATAATTTATAGCAAGTTGTAATACAATTTACTAAATATTTAAATAACCAATAAAACCGCTTAATATAAAAAAATAGTGCACTTTGTTTTTTTTAAAGTGTATTATAAATTTATCGATGTTAGTTCACTGTGTGGTTACTGGTTCCATTTTTGAACCAAACGCTCATAATCAAACAATTTCTCCTTATTGATATGTGAACTTGCAGCCCTAGTACTGCAACAATAAATTCTTATGCCGTGGCCAGCCCTTAATTACATTTCTTAAAGCGTTTGCAATTAAAAAACACGGAATTATATTTATAAATATTCACAATATAACGCAAATAAAATTAAAAATTTGGGTAAGTTTTAATAAGCTGACTATGTGTCAAATTAAATGGTAAAAATACGCTTGAATTACACTAAGGCCACATCAAAGTCAAAACCGCTGAAAAAAAGTGATGACGAGGCGAACTCCAATTGGACGTGACACAATTTTAATTTAGATACAACAAATAAGACTTTTTAAATTTAAATAAGTTACATTCTTTTAATTACAGTTGCAGTGCTTTGATTTCCAAGATGAAAATCAAGGAGCTACAAAAGACTGTAAACATTACTTGGTCGCCAGCGCAGCAGCAACCAATTTATTTGGCTGCCGGTACAGCGGCTCAACAATTTGATTCCAATGCGAATTCAACTTTAGAAATATACTCTCCCAATTTCAAAGATGCTAGCTACGATTTGGAATTAAAGGCCTCAGTTCCAAGCCAATACAAGTAAGTTTTCTCTAAATATATTATAAGAACAAAAGCTGTATTTTTCTAAATAGATTTCAGAAGCTGATATGGAGTCCGCAGGGCATAAATGCCACGCATCCCAATGGCCTTATTGTTGGCGGCTGCGAGGCAGGTCATATCAACATTTACTCTGCTTCGAAACTGCTCGCCAATGAAGAGCCTTTACTTGCTCGCCAAGATAAGCATACAGGAGCAGTCAGCGGCTTGGACTTCAATCCTTTCCAAAACAATTTGCTTGCCTCCTGTGCTTCAGAGTCGGAAATTTACATATGGGACTTGAACAACCCCGGCACACACATGAATCCTGGCGCCAAGACGCAGCCGTTGGAGGATGTTAAGAACGTGGCCTGGAATCGGCAAGTCCAGCATATACTCGCTTCGGTATTTAGCACACGTTGTGTCATATGGGATTTGCGCAAGAGCCAACAGATCATAAAACTGTCTGATACGCAATCTCGTGTTCGTTGGCATGCTATACAATGGCATCCGGAGGCCGCCACGCAAGTTTGGCTAGCATCCGAGGACGATCAAGCGCCCGTTGTGCAGCTTTGGGATTTACGGTATGCTACAGCTCCAGCAAAAACTTATCAAATACATAATCGTGGTGTATTGGGTATGTCCTGGTGTCTGCAGGACACGGATTTAATGGTATCCTGTGGCAAAGATAATCGCATCTATTGCTGGAACCCAAAAACTGAAATACCGGAAGGTGAAATACTTTCAGAGGTGGCTACAACTGCATCCTGGTATTCGGATGTACAATTCTGTCCACGTAATCCAGCACTTATTGCTAGCGCCAGCTTGGAGGGTGCTGTTTCCATCTACTCCCTAAACGGCGGAACTCAACAAGTTGTGCAAACGTCAAACAAGATTGCCGACTCTTTTCCGGGTATGGATCAGTTATCCCAAGCTCCTATATCCCAACAAGCCACGCAAGTTGTCTACCATGATCTGTTGCAAGCGCCCAAATGGATGAAACGGCCGTGTGGCGTGGCTTTTGGTGTAAGTCACCTAGAAAATATTATGGTTAGCTATAGATAACTTATAATTTTCGTTTACAGTTTAGTGGCAAGCTTGTAAGCTTCGATGGAACCTCCAAAACTGTCAAGATTTCACAATTGACTACCGAACCAGCTCTTGTAGAGCGTGCCAATGCATTGGAACGCTCGTTAACGGAATCCAATTACGCAGAGTATTGTCGTCAACGTGCGGATCAATCAGCTGATCAACATGGACGCTATTTATGGTACTTTATTAAGGCTAATTTTGAAATGAATCCCAAGGAAGAAATGCTAAACCTTTTGGGTGAGAAAAAAACGAGTATGGTTTTCCTCAGTTACTCAATGTCATACTATTCCAGGCTACAATCGTGAAGATATAGATACTAAATTTTCGAAATACGTAAAGGAAATCGAAAACGATAACCAGGCTGACGTGGACTCACTTGCAAACCACATATCAACATTAACTCATGTGAGTTTTTTCTTAACATATTTTAGTTTTCCAAGTGATCGTGTAGCTATCATACTTAGTGCGTGTCCAACTATTTCTTATCGGTAAAAAAAAAATTGTTTAATTTGTTGAACGCAATGTACAATTTGCCTTATCATATTTGACCCGCAGTCATTAAATATTTGTACATCTTGCTTTGTTTAAATTTCATGCTTCCTAATGCTCTTATGAATAGAGCGACTCCTCGGAAGTTGAGTGCGATCAAAGCACCAATTATAGCACTGATAATTCGGTAAGAATTTGTAGCAATGGAAACAAATAATGGGTTGATTAAGAGTTGAAATAAAACTACATATCTTCTGGTGACCTATGGTAAAATTCTTTTAAAGAAATGAAGAAAAGCATAGTTTTTCCATAACGACTTAGTGCCTTTTCAAAAAAACTAAACATTACAAGTTTCTTGAACTGGAAGCCAATATATTTAGGAGACAAATTGAACACTTAATTTCTTAAATTTATTTTAATTTAATTTGCTTTATTCTTAGACAATTTATTTTTTGCTAGGGGGAACCTATACTATAAAAATATTAATTTGGCAAATCAGTTATGATTTTTTTTAATATATCTTTCATTTGAGCAGCAAACTGTAGACAACAAAACCATTTTCGATGGTATAGCAGAATCACAAAAGCTCAACGAGCAGGGATCGTCTTCAAAACCACAGTTCAAAATACCAAGCGGTGATCGTAAGTAAACTCGACGAAAAATGTATACAAACTCATCTAATGTTACCCAATCTTTATAGATACGGATAGCTTAATAGCTGAGGCCATTCTTACCGGTAACACCGAAGCAGCTGTCGAGCTCTGCCTTGAAGCTCAACGAATACCTGAAGCATTGATCATTGCCTCCACGGCAGGATTGGAGGTATTAAACAGAACTCAAAACAACTATCTGTTGCAGCAAAAGAGCGAGTTGTCCAACGTCATCTCGGCCTTAGTTTCTCGCGATTGGTTGGACTTTGTCAATCGCTGCACTGTGGACTCTTGGAAGGAAGCTTTGGTTGCCGCACTAAAGCACAGTGAACGCAAGCTTGTGGACATTTGTGAGCGTCTAGGAGATCGCTTATTAAACGAATGTTCAAATAGCATTGAGTATACACGCAATGCCATGTTGTGTTATATTTGTGCGGGAAGCATTGACAAACTGGTCAGTGCCTGGTATCAATTAAAGCAATTGGAGCAGCAAAACCAAAACTATAAGCTTAACACCAATGAGCTGCAAGAACTGGCAGAGGTGGTAATGCTGATGACCAAATCATTGCAACAGCAAGGCATTGCAGTGGATCTCGCTGGACGCTTTGCTGTCTTTATATCGGAGTATGGTGGACTATTGGCTTCGCAAGGTGCCTTAACAGCAGCTCTACAATATATAACTACATTGGGGGGAGTCGGAGTACATGGTAATGAATTGGATGCCTTGCGTGAGCGTATTAGCAAGGCGGTCAATTTGGAGCACATACAAGCAGCTGCAGCTGTAGCTCCACAAAACTACGCACGGCCTGCACAGGCTGCACGTGGATCCTTCTCACAGCCGGTTGCAGCTGCCCAAGGCTATACTCAGCCACTACAAAATCAATTCAATGCTCCAAACGTCAGCAACTGGCAAAGTTCTCTGCCAGGAGCAGCACAGCCAGCAGTCCCAATGGCACCCACTGCATATCTAACAGCACAACCGCCTCCACAATTATTCAATCCACAAGCAGCCAAAACTGAACCTTTGGCACATCCACCACGGCCGCTTAGCAATGCCAGCTCAAGCAGTGGCCCAGCGCCTACTACTGGAGTAGGTCTTCATGCGCGCTCAAAATACGTATTGGATCCTTCTGTTGCTGCGCCCAACACCTATGGCATGCCATATAATCCAGTTCCATCGTCGGTACCAGCACCATTTACTGGAGCGCCAAGTGTGCTGCCCCAAACGGCAGCAAACGTGCCAACAGCCTTCAATACCAATACTTTTAATTCCAATCCCATGGCTGCACCTCAGGCATATAATCCTACACCATTTATGGGTGGTTCAAACACCAACTATTTGGGCAGTGGAGCACCAATTGAGACGGCTCCAGCAGCGCCGCAACCAATCATACAGAATATGCAACGTAATCCAACGCCGCCGCCGGGATGGAACGATCCACCGGCCTTAAAGTCATCTAGAGTGGTAAGTTAAGACATTTATTGCATGTTTTATATTTTGAAAGGTGTAATTTTTGCTTTGGCTATACTAAACCTTTTAAAGTAGTGATCCAGCGTCCGATGACCATTATTGAACAAAAAAAATTTAGTTTCTAGCCGCTCCAATTATAATAAGCCTATCTATCCTTATTTTATATACTCGTATATATTAGATATTGAAGATTTCTATTTGTTTGGTGTTTTTATTTTTTTCATCTGAAGCCCAAACCCGCAGCAGATCCTGTTGCTGCACCTATATTGCATCCACTATATGGTGTCGATCCTAATCAGAACCAAAATGGCTATATGGATCCCAATCAATATCAAGTATGTAACGCATAAAAGAATCAAAACATAACAAATTCTCATTTAAAACTAAAATTTCAGCAAAACATGCCGCCACCAGGTGGGGCCACGGGTTATTATAATCCCTCAGCTATCAATAACAATTCACAACAGCAAGCTTTTCCACCACAATCCCAAATGAACTTCCAAACAGCGGCAATTCCGAATCAAGCTCAACAGCAACATTGGCAGCAGCAGCAAAGTATTGGCTATACTGAACAGCCGGCGCCTATTCAACAACATCGTCAGCCGGAACCGCCAAAGGAAAAACCACCACTACCAGAAGAATATATTTATTTGCAAACAGTTTTGGAGGAATTGAAAAATCAATGCTTAAGTGCTACAAAGGATCCGGTAGGTTTAATTTTGCCAATTAAGTTTTAGCTGGAAAAGTCGATTACACTATAACCCCAACTCAGTCTAAAATTCCCAAATGAAATTATGTATTTTTTTTTTGTCTTGTCAGCGCACCAAACGCAAATTTGTGGATGTAGTAAAACGTTTGGAAAACCTTTACGATTGTCTGCGTGATGGCAAAGTAAGTCTTAACTAATCATTCATTATAAGAATACTGATACATATATTGACTTCCAACTTTAGCTGACTCCCACAACAGTGCAATACCTTAATCAAATAGTGCAGTTTATACAAATAGCAGACTATGCTAATGCCCTAGAAATACATACGCGCATTGCCTTTGGTGCGGACTTTGCCCAATGCGCCGGCTTTATGCAGGGCCTGAAGGTATTGTTACAATCCGCTTCGGAAATGCAGCTGGTTCTGCGTTAAGAACATCGCCATGCTCACAAAAAATCGTACTAATGCTTATTGTGTCTTAATTGTCTTAATATTTGTTGGTTGTTTCAAAAATATTTCGTTTCTATGTGTTCAAACATATGTACGTTAGTTTGTGCTCTTGTTCAGTCGGACTTGCTAAATATATATGTATATATACAATTATACATGTTTGGTAAATCGGCTGCTTATGATTTATATAATTATAACATGAAATAAACCTATGCCTAATCGATAACAAACATTTTTGTCTTTATGATGAAGATGAAGAGTAAACAGAAAGGGAAAAAACGTTTTCCTGGAAGCTCAATTTATTCAAACTAAACGTTTGTTTGTTTGGACCTAAAAAGTTGAGTTTATTTACGATTTATTTAAAACGGTTTAGGTTTGCATTTAAGAAAGTTATTTAAAACTAAAAAAGATATTTGTATATAACTTATTATCAAAGCCTAAAAGACAAAGTTGACGAGTATACAGAATTCGATAACAGCATAAAATTCGAATGTATAAGTCAAGGAAAATATTATTTCCATGCACTCTCATTGGAATCGACTTATTAGGTACGTCACAGACTATGACAAATACAGTACTATTTATTCACTATAAGAAAACAGAACAATTAGTAGAGAAAATTTTCTTATAGCTCAATTCCAGCGTTTTCTCTTGTATTACACAATAATAATAAGAGAAGCTTAAAAAGTTGCTCGCTATGCCAATGTTCATTCTACAATAGTTTTGGCTGATTCCGAATGTTTTCCAAATCTAGCATATTATTATGATGGGGTGATGACATGCCCATAGGTAAGGGTGAACCAACTCTTGCCTGCTGATGACGAATTGCTAACGGCGACTGCATATGATCCTGTCCAGTATACCCCAGCTGTAGTTGCTCCTCAGGCAGCAAGCGATATTTTTTAAGGTACTTGTACGATGCATTAGATATGTCATTTGGACTTTGCGACAGGTTGTCAATTTGACGTAATGGAGCTGGCTGTTCGATATTATTGTTATGCGTTGGTGTAACTCGCAGATCCTGCATAAGCTCGTTAAGTTGCTGTTGTGGCAAATATTTCAAAGCCAGTTCATTCATGACCATACTTTTCTCATTGCTAGGCTTGTTCACATTAGCTGCTGGCGTTGACTTTACCTGTTGCTGCTTGGTTTGGGGTGTATTCGGACGATAGCCTGTGGATTGAGCCATTGGCGGTGTGGCTCTGGGCGATTGATATTGAGGTTGTATTCGTCTTAGGTTATTAAATGGAACATAAACAGGCGTTTCTTGCACCTGCTCCTCCTCCTCAGATATGTAGTCTTGTATTATGGGTGTTAGCCGTTTAACCTGCTGATTACCTAAAATAAGTTAGTTTAATAACGAAACAACAAGAGTATATAGTTTACGCATACAATTTTTTAATGTTAAGATTTCACACTGCACACCAGTCTCCATTCGCACTTTGGAACTAGACATTAGATGCCGTTGCAGAATCGATTCACAGAGATTCTTCAGTTGCTGCTGCTCTTTTCGCATAAGCTCTATAAGGTTGACAACGTCAGCCAAGTCTTTTTTGGTAGCCATGTTACTTAGTTCCGCATAGGCAACAGATGGTAATGAAGAACTTTTAGGCGATATATTTACGGCCTCTGTTTGAGTCCCAGCACAAATTGTAAGTACATCTGTGGTTGAAGTCGTTGGCATGCGAGTTGCTGTTGAAGCAACAGAATCCAATGACCGGCGCAAAGGTGAGTCCGACACTAAATCGCGTCGAAAATGACCCAAGGACTCTACGTAGCCAGCATTTTGATTTAAGGTCGGCGCCGTCAATGCCGCTTCATTGTGGTAGACGCGAGTGCGTGGTAAATTCGCATAGTCTGTGGATGCTGTCGACACAGTGCTACTGCTAGGCACAACTGGTCCTAACTCTGTAGTTAATGTTGGGGAGAAATTCACGCGCGGCAGCATTTGTTTTTTCCACGATGCAAAACTGGGTGGCGGTGCTTGTTGTTGTTGCTGCGGCGGAGCTATCTGTTGAGGTACTTCTTGTCCAAACAATATTGAAACTTCGGGCACTGAAGGTTTCGCAATAGACTCAGTTTGCCCTAAGGGTACCGGAGCACTTGGCTTAGGCGCCGCTCTTGGCAACATGTCTTCCGTTTCAGTCGCAAACATATTTAAAAAATAACTAAAGTTTTACAGCATTAACTTAAATTCTAGCGGGAGTCGCTTTAATGTTGTAGTGTTGCCGTATGTTGCAAGACGATAACGCGTAAATCTATCAAAGGAAAGACTTTCGATATCAGCTGATTGCAGCCCTGCTAGCTGTCAGAATTGTCTCCAGTCATAATAAATTTTTATGTTTTTGTTTTTATTAAGCAGCACAATTTAATAAATATGCCTGCTCTTGAGGATATAGAAGTTATGAGGGCAAACGACACTCCGCCAACATCGATGGAAACAGAGAACCAGACGCAGCCGGCGACCATACGCGAAATTACACAAACTGACCATCTGAACAAACGCTTGTTAAATTCGCTGCTTGTTTTTATGAATACTGCTGGCGTCCCGAATGAGGAAGATACACTTGAAAACGAAACCAATAATGAATTCGAAGATTGAAATTGATAATTTACACTTGATTTTATATTGTATTCATTTGGTCAGTTGCATAGTAACAGTTGAAGTTTAAAACTAATAAACTACTTGTCAAACTTGTAAAACAAAGTCTTTTAAATACGTCGGCGCTTGTTGCTTTGTACAGGCGGTGGAGTGGTAGATGGGCTGATTGACTCATTTGACATAGAGCCGCGAGTACGTTTCCCTGGCCGCTTGGGCAAATCCATAAGCTTAGCGCTAACTTTCTTTTCGAGATCCTTGTGGTTAAGCTGCAACGCAGCTAATTTTATAGGCACTAAAATAAAAAACTATTGTACATAAACAGTATTTGTGATTAATTAATAATACTTGCCTTTACCGTTGCTGTCTGTTGATACAGACGTGGTTGTGGACCCCTGTGTAGTATCTGTTAGCTCTTCCCCAGCGACGGCCGCTTTTTTGGACAAGAGACCCGCAAACTCTTGTTCCGGCAAACTAAACTCACGCATTTCGTTTGGAAAAGGCAAAGACTCGAGCTCATCCAAGTCTTTTAGTTTGTACATTTTGCTGAGTTGACGCCAAATCATCTCACCTGGAATTTCGCGATTTAGACTTTTGGAAAGACGTTCTGCAATACAGGCCATATAGAAGTGTTTATTTATGCCAATAGGTCGTAGACCCTCCATAGCATGAAATAGATTAACTTCTTCCTCCGCGGACCAATCATGATCGGCTAAGGTAGGAGCTATGGCTGCAGCTGCTCCTTTATCTTTAGCCATCATTTTTCGTCAGGTTAATTTGTAATTCGACGAGCGGAGCAGCTAAAATATAATGCGGCACATCTGTATTGTATTTATTTTGATGCAAAATTATCGATACATTTTGTTTAAGTGCTGTAAAACGTGAGATATTGTATTGTAATGACTCAGAAATATTGCAGCCCTGCAAATCGCAGCCAACTTAACGTAAAGTATATAGACCCAGTTGTCTTGTTCTCTTGGGTGTGTATCTTTGCAAGTAAAAAAAATTTAACATTTGTAATTAATATAAGAAAACTGGTAAATAAGTAGCAACTTAAATGTGTTTAATGTGTGCAGTTTTACCTGATTAACCCCAAATATGTCTGTGTACTACTACTAATTATCTCTAAATAAAACTATATGCTTGCTTGCTTTCAACTCTTGTCCACTTAAGCCAAAAATTGGATTATTTTCTAATTAAAAGAAATATACGTATACTTTAAATAAAAAATGATTCTTTAACGTTCATACATTAATTTTTGCATGGCTGTCATTAGGGCCATAAGCAACCCTTAGCACACATGAAATACCCTTGTACTTGAGCAGTAAGTCAAGGTTTTTGTCACTACGTTGAAAAATTTATCACCAATCGATGCAGCCAAAGCTATCTATGTAATATATTTAAAGTGGACCTAGTATATATAATGTGTGTTGAAACCACTATAATTTGAACTACTTAGTACTAAACTATTTACGCCTCTAACTCTCTTACTATCTGTTCATTCTGTATTGTATGTACTTTGTATGTACTCTATACCTCTGTTAAATGTCGTGGTCGTGTAGAAACATGAACAAAACCTTAAAATAAACCACTTTGTTGGTATTTGCTCTTCTTTTATTACATTTGCAGCGCCTCTTCCTTTTAAGACACATCTAAAAACCAATCAACCTACCTATAAACAGCACTTAGGGCAATTAAACACACAAAAAAAAAGAATACTTAAGTACTTTCGTATTTACATATAGTATCACTGAGCAAATTTTCAACCATAGGGCTATCCGAGACCGCCGTCATGGACGTAATGTCATCATCCCTACAGCAGCAACGCATAGTCGTTGAGCAGCTGCGTCGTGAAGCTGCAATTGATCGCCAAACCGTATCGGAGTCGTGCGCCAAAATGATGAAGTATATAACTGAGCACGAACAGGAGGATTATCTTTTGACGGGCTTCTCCAGTCAAAAGGTTAATCCATTCCGTGAGAAATCCTCTTGCACAGTTCTTTAAACACTTTACCAAATAGATGATGATGGACGTTGTTGCTAGGCAATGAGTTTATGTTGGGAAATGAGTGGAGCAATGGATACCTTATAAAAAAAACATTAAACAAATAAAAACTATCAACACCACCAGTAAGATTTTTAGTGCAAATACTATTTACAAATGTAAACAATTGTCTTTAGCAATACATACTACATTAAAATCTATATATTACTAAATATATAAATATAAAGAGAACATGTATCCTAAGCTATGCCATGTGAACGATTAATTTTCGGCATGAAATACACAAAACTTTAAAATTATAAAAGCATTTAGTTGTATAATATCACAAACCTCTTTTTGTTTTTTGCAATTTGGAAAGCTTTTAATGTCAACGAATATCCCAACTACAAAAGAAATATAAGCCGAACTAAAGCCACAAATAAAAGAACAACACTTGTACTAACTATAATATCATAGCTATGTATTTATTACTAGTTGTAAACACAGGAATAAAACTAAAACAAAAAAACACAAAACAAGCAACACTTGTCTAATTTTTTTAAACAAAATCCGATATGCATAAAAAATACAACAACCCCAAATTAGTTCAAAATTCACACCAATACAATTACTCTTTATGATGAGTGGGAAAAAACAATTTAGTGACTAAATTGAAATTTTCTTACATTATATATATATTTAATATAAATTAAAACAAACAAGAAATAACTATATTATCGAATTACTTTAAAAGCTTTAAAAGTAACAAGCAAAAACAACAACAACAAAAAGTTCAACTTATCGCAAAATTTTAGTGCGTTTATTACAAAGTTTTTATTAGTAAAATATATTGAAAGAAAAAAAATCTGTTTGCAGTAACGCAACAGTTCAAAATATTGCTATGTTATAAATGCAAGATACTTATATACTTACTCTATATACTTTAGCGTAGTTTTTTCGTCTTTTTGATTCACACCAAATTAAAATGCTAGAAAAATGTTTAATTTTGGAACGATAATTCTTTCTCTTTTTTTTTCTTCTAATAATTGAAAATACAAATTCGAAAATTGTTTGCTAAATGTGTGATTCTTGAGCTGTAGGAATTGACCTTAACTGATATTATTTATTTACCATGTCATTTCTACACAAAAAATAACAATATTTACGTGATTGAGCCTATATTTTTATAAACACAGAATATATTATATGCGATTGGCATGATGCGCAAGTTATATACCGAGGCTGAGTTATTTTTTATACACTAATAATAATGGTATTGGGCATATTTTGTATGGCATTGGAAAGTTGAGCAAGGTTCACATAAAATACTCATAAACATACATACTACCTAAACATCAAAACTAATCTTTATTTCTATTTTTATTGAATCGGTTCTTCCGTGTATAGCATTTAAATCCAAATTTTTGAGGTGCTTTTAGTTTTAATATATTAACACAACGAACTTAGATCTAATCCAAAAGAAAAAAAAACAAAAAAAGTTCTAAGAATCACACATTTTCTATTATTAAATTGTTGCATTTTGTTAGCAATTTTTTCAAGTTTTGTACCTTATTTTGCTGTCGTGAGCAAACAGCAAAAAATTGCACAAAATTCAAGTTCCAAAACATGTTTAATACGCAGAAACTGCAGTTGGCTTTTAAATTCAATTAAACAATTTTCGATTTGTTGAAGAAAAAAAGCAATTTCATTAAATTTTGCCTTAAAAAAGCTGAAACTGTTCTAATGGAGCACGAGCAGTTTTAACTTCAGTGTTAAATTTTTTAAATCAAAATTGTGAGACAAATTATTTTGCAACTAAGATACAAAGATACGTTTATATGAACTTATGCAAGCATATTTATTAAAGTTATGTGCAGAACTATTAAATTGCCACAAATACACATATTATATGAATATGTCACTTTAAAAACTTAATTTTCTTAAATTTCAAAATAATTAACAAGTTTTTGCTACATTTAAAAAAAAAATGAAACATCTTATAGTCCCAGCAATAAAATATGTAAAAAGATAAAAAAAAAATTCCAACTGCTTGATTTTCAATGGAAAAAACAAGGCAACAAATATTGTTAAATTGTATTTACACATACAAGAATAACATTACCAAATGTATGTGTAAAAGTTAGAACAAAAATAAACATATTAATCGTTTGCTTGAATTCAACTAATAAAATGAGATAACTAATTTAGCAGAGTTATCTTGTGGAGACACCCGATTGGTGTGAAAACAAATATTCAAATAAGTGTTTTATCTTGGTATTTTTTCTACTGGAAATGGCTAGAAATTCGAAAAATTAAGACAGCAAAACAGTACATTTGATTCGAATAACTTAAGTCATAAGCTGAATACTTTCTCAGCTTTAATTGTGTATGGCTTTAACATCTGTAAGTGTGAGCCTTAAAACAAAAACTGCACGGATTGTTTTTGACCTCGATCATTTCTTTGCATCAGTTCCATATAAAAAATTGTTAGCAGCACGTGTCTCCTGACAAACAATACTTCCAAAAATGCAATGCCCAACAAGAAAAGCCGTCATCGCACAAAGATCTCGAGCCTCAAGCTTTTCTTCTTATAGATAGTCAAATTTTTTAAATCTTTACCCAGTTTTTTATACCACTCAAATCTACAAGTCTTAAAACTCAATCTTCCAATGTTTGGTTTTCCAATAAATACATTTTCCACTTCAGTTAAGTTAATTTTATTAATACAAGCAATAAGTTTTGTGTGCATTTATTTATGAAAGTGTTTTCGGGTGAGTGTATTAGTTGATGAAATTTTTAATTTCCAAATGTGTTGTCTATTAATGAAAATACTTTACATTCAATGCTGCGTTTCTAAAGTATTTATAGAATTCACCGAGTTTCTAGTTTACAATGTTGTTTGATGCAATCTAACTCTCATCATCACTGCCAGCTGCCTGTCGTGGTTTGGGACCACCCGCACGTTTAGCCATAATGATTTGATCGACTTTTAGAATAGTTGTTGCTGCACCCACGGCATACTTCAGGCCCCAGAACTTAGATTGGTACAGATCAAAAATTTTTGCTTTTACAACATCAATTGTTGCGGCCTTTTCGGATTCAATATCGAAGCCAATGTTCTTGCCGTTTTCCCCAGCGTGCGCCAAAAACAATTTGTTGACCATCTCTGTGCCATTGATGCCACTATTTTCAGCCAAAGCCTTGGGGAATTCTTCCAGTGCATTTGCAAATTTACGTACGGCATATTGGTCCAGACCAGGCAAGGTATCAGCATACGCCGATAACTGTGTGGCCAGCTCGATTTCGAAGGCACCTGCGCCAGGTAAAAATCGACCATCGCGTGTAAGACTCTTGAAGTTGTTAACACCATCGTCTATAGCGCGCTCAATATCGTCCATAAAGTTATCTGTGGCACCACGCACTACAATTGTTGAAATACGCGAGTCCTTGCCTTCATTCCTGTTAAAGAATACACATTTTATTAAATAAAGTGAATCAAGAATGAGTCAAACCTAAACTTGAGCTTAACTTAGCTGCAGACAATCTAAAAAATTAGTTGAGTACTAACCTGAATGCTACAATTGGAGTGTCGCCAAGCTCTTCAATGCAAACCTTGTCACAGTAACCTAACTCTTCTTGACTGGGTGTGGTAATGCGTGGGAGCACTGTGGCATTAATAGCGCGGCTCAAACGACGTAAGTCAAATTTAGAATTCAAACGCACAGCCATTAATTTGTATTTGTTAAGGTAATGCAGAGCCATATCACCAACCTTTCCACCGGCGACAACAACCTTTACGCCTGTTTCGGCAATGGATTTGATTTGAGACTCCAGAAGGCTTTCTTCACCGCTTGAAAAATTCATAAGTTCAGCAGCGGATTTGATCAAGACAGTGCCCTTAGTTTCTGTCTGTATAATGTCAACCGGACATGAGAAAATGACAACCTTTGCTTTCTCTGCAAAGCTGACATCACCTTCCACATAACGCTTAAAGACCATGCCGCGCACAACTTCCGACTTAGCCAGACCACTACCCAGAATTTTACATATGCGAATGTTATCCACATTAAATGTGCCTTCATCAGGCAATATGGAGACGCAGGCTTTGGACACCAAATTATTAATAATGTCTTCTTGTCCGTACTGTTTGGACATTATGGCAGTGCGCAGCACTTCTTTCACTTTTGTCACATCACGGTAGTCCTCAACCTTGTGGCAAACCAATGTTGGAAGTATTTCCAAAGACTTAGTCAGCGCTTTTTCATAGCCATCTGCTATTTCGGCTGTTGTAATGCCCAATCGCAGCAATTCCTCAGCATGCTCCAGCAAAGCGCCAGCCAGCACTACCACAAAATTGGTACCATCCCCAACCTCAGCATCTTGCATCTGACTGGCCATAACTATAAGCTTTGCTGCAGGATGTTCAACATCCAATTCACGCATGATTGTTCCTGCATCGCTTGTAACAAATTGCTTTTCAATGTGGTTGATTATCATTTTATTCATGCCGTTGGGGCCATAAGCCGAACGCATTGTCTGTGTAAACTCTTTGCAAGCCGAGATATTGCGATAGACGGCCTCCTCCAATCCACTATACATCTGTGAGATAGCAGAAAGAAATTATACAATTACACATTTGCCTCATTCAATCATGACTCCAGCAAAGGTGACTAATCACGCGACAGGCTGTCGTTGTTTTATATGTAATATTACTTAAAATAACGTTTAAAGTATTTAATGCTGTGGAATTTTGCCAATTACACTTACCCTGGCGCCATCCTTCAGCATTTGCGCTACTCCTGGTGGTTTGGGAACAGATAAAGCCATTTTAATGCACAGATTTTATAAAACGAGTAGCAGCAGCAAACAGTCGGTAAATTGTAGTAATTTCTGATTTAACCTCAAAGCATTTTGACAACTTCGAATATTCTGGACATGCTCGCTTTTACAACACTTCCAATTGCGCATTGTTAAACACTTTTATAATGCCGTTGCAATTTGTGTTTTATATAGTTCATGCCAACAATGTACAATAATTAATGAGTTAGTATATAACATTGTCTAAAAAATAAGCAATGTTATTTGACCAAAAGAACTAAAACACTACTAAATGCAAAATCAACAACTCATCCCATTCTTAATAAAACTGCACAACCCTAGAAAATATAATTGTTGTGCAGCACTGCAAAGTTTGATATCGGCTCTGCATGGTTTGCGTGCCGCACTTTTAACGCGATGTCGCTTAGCAAGAAGCACGTGTCGGAATTTTCACCAAATAGTGGAAAACTTTTTGCTTTGTTAGATGAACAAGGCGTCTTAAGAATATGGGATACCGAGTCAAATTCACTTAAGCAGGAATTTACACCCAATTTACAGCAATACGGTTACTGCACAGCGCTGGCATGGGTATCCGTTGCACCCACGCGATCAAGCAAATCGCGCAAGTCTCAAACAGCAGAGAATGAAACACTTTACCTAGCTCTGGGCACGCTTAAGGGTAATGTTTGCTTATACTCTTTAGCAGAGGGCAAGGTAAGTTACCTTTTCGGTTCGCCAATGTCCGATTATTAACATAAGTGGTATTGCAGATTGAACGCACATTCAAAGGCCAGACGCACGATGGTGCTATTACATCCATTGTATATGATAACAAGGGACAGCTTTATACAGCAGGCACAGATTGCCAGGTTATGGTCTGGTCACTGGCCGAAGAACGCAATACTGGCGGTTGGTCAGTTGGGCCCGAAAGGCCGCAGCATATTGTTTATATGTCCATTAGTAATACGCTAGCGGTTGGCTCTAGACAGCTAAAGGTGTACGACATAGACACCAAGCAATTGTTAGAAACTTTCACAGGCCACACAACCGAAATTTACGCAATGTCCAGCTTCTCGACTAGCTCGGGTGTAGAATTTGCCATTACTACATCAAAAATGGAACGTGTTATATGCCTTTGGAAAGTTGACAAAAATGGGCACAATAAGGCCTCCACTTGTACCTTAGTTATGGAAGATGTAGCTTATTGTTTGACGTGTGAATTACGTAGCGATGGTCAACTGCGTGTTGCTAGTGTAACAAGAAATGGAAATATACACATCTATGTTTTGGATGTGAATAAGTAAGATATGTTGCTAAAAGCTAGTAATTGAACTATTATAACATATATTTTAAATTATTACAGGCTATCAGCGTTCATCAAACCAAAAGTTTCGTTGCAAATTGCGTCAGATGGTGCTGATACGGTTGAGCCCATTCATGCTATAGCCGCACACTTTGTAAATGATGCTAGCCAGTCCCATGAAATACTCTTTGGCTACGGTAACCATCGGATTTTGCAATTTGAAAAATTTACTCCTAACTATGCTGAAAAGTTAAATGTTATTGTTCGTACCGACCCCAAGAAGTTGTACTTAAAGAAAAAACGCAATGAAAAGGAAGTCACTGAATCTGCACTCAAAATACAGCCACCAGTTGTCAGTGAAGCAACAGTGGAATATAACACTGCTTTGCCGGTTTCGAAAAAGAAACTTAAAAATCAAGTGCCTATGGAAGATCGTTTGCAAAAATTGGAAGTTCAAGCTTCTAAACAGGGTGATGGTCAGTTACAGACAAAAAGCAAAACGCAGCTTCTAATGCAAGCATTGCACAGTAAGGATAAAAAGTGAGTAAGTAAGAAAAGCTTATATTTGTAAATAAAAACATATAATTATTTGAACAGGTTGCTACGCGCAGTCTTAAATACGCAAGATATGGAAACGGTTCAGCTGACTCTGGATCGTTTGCCTCTGGAATATGTTAATCCTTTGGTAAATGAGCTGACGAATCTAATGGAAGGCAAGCAAGTAAGGTGAGCAATTACTTAATTTTTGTTTATATTTTCGGCTAATTAGATACTTTTTCAGTGTGACAACGTCATTACGTTGGTTGCACGTTTTAGCTGCTACACATACAAGCGTTATGATGACGGATGATAAGGAAGAGCTTCGTGATAAACTTGGATTTTGTTTAGGTGTAGCGCAGCAACGGATGCAGTGCTTGGCCGACGGACTCCAGTAAGTTATTTAACCAGGAACTTATTTGTTTAAGATTTGCAAACATTTTTCCTTTTTAATGGAGATAATTATCTGAGCAAAAAGTTAATTTTCTGGCTGATTTTTCGTTTCAACAACGCCTTTTTTTTGCTTAGTATGTGGAACGATTTTAGTATTTTCTACTGTGCCATGACGACTCTCACAGATCTCAGCATAAAAAGCTAATTTAGTATGCAAAATGGTGTCAATGTAAAAACGTTGAAAGGATACCGAATTTAAAGCGCGATCTCCCAAGGCATAATAAAGGGTTTTATAACCTTCAAAACGATATGCGACCATTACTGGGTACCATTTGGGCATTATTCTTGAAACAGTTATTATGAATCGCACCTTGGCAACTGCCAATGGGTTTGGGCAGCTTTGGCTTGGTCTTGAAAAGTGCGCATCTACAAAATATATGCTTCCTCTAACATCAAGATCCTGATGATCACTGTTGCTTATCACCACACATTTCACTCCGGGCGTCAGTTGCCATTTGGCAATATAACTGCGTATCTCTGCACGAACGTTATCATATTCAAAATTTCCAATAGTTGACCAATTGTTCGCAACAATGCTATCAAATGAAGTCACCTTGCTAATGTTCTTGAATTTTGTTTCCGTTAGTTTATCCCCCGAAAGAATAAATTCAAAAGAAGTTGCGTTTACTTCATAGCTTGAGGGACATCTTGATAATTTTGGAAATTTATAAACAAATTTATTTTGCGGATCGGATTCAACTATAGAAGCTGCTTTGCAGAGGGTGGCATCTACCAAGTCAATAGCACATTGTAAATCAGCTTCGGAAGCGCATTTTGGGATTCGGCAAGGATCTAATTCCACATGGTGGGCAGACTCTTGATTGTCTTCTGTAGAATCAGTTGAGCAATCAGAGAGCTCAAACATCTTAAGAAACAAAACCAAATTCTTAATAGGTTCTTCAAAATAATAATTTTTTTTTAAAACTGTTATTTTAGCATTTCAGGCAGGGTTAACTTGATAATTAATCAAATGAAGCGAAATGCCGACAATCATCTGAATGAAGACCAGGTCTTGGTGTTCGATGAATCGGGTAAGTATTACATAAAACTATTAATAGCACTTACTGTACAAATTATATAATGTATTTTAGATGATGAAACTCCAACGGCTGGGGAACAGCAATCTGAAAATAATTGGAGCGATTTGGAAGGCGACATTGATGATGATAATGACATTGCAGTTGATGTTGATAATCCAGTAATGACCTCAGATGCGGAAGATGACGATGAAATGAACGAATCGCATTCTGATGATTCCGGAACTGCTGGAAAGTGAGCACATTCGTTTAAATTCTATTTTCATACTTTAGTTTAGTTCTTAGAAAGTTTTTTAAGAAATCGTAAATTAAGAAAACTTTAAAGTTATGCACACCTCCCGATTTGTCGACCGCCAAAAAATAAAAACGTGATTTTCAACAAAATAGATTATTGAGTTTAAGCTTACGCAGACTATCACCATTCATCAATCCACACGTTTTGTTGCAAATTGGTTCAGATGGTGCGGATTCATGGTAAACCCGAACACACCGGTCGCATGATGAGCTCGTTTGACAGCCATCACATTTTGCAAATTAAAAAATTGCATATGTAGCATAAATATGCATCTTGTTGCTACTTGTAAAATTATAAAAATAATAACTTCAAAAGTTTTAGTTTTTGTATCATTTTTTGACCATCTCTATAAACTGCATAGAAATTTCGCAGTTTTATTTTACATATTGGAAAGCGCAGTCTTTAACACGCAATATATTAAAACTTTTGTAGTGTGACAACTTTATTAGGTGGGCGTTAGCGTTTTAGTTCAGAAATGTATTTGAACAAGAACTCGATACTTTTTAACCCGCTACTGTTTTTAGCCAATAACCAACCACTCATTTTTAATTAAACACACATAATTACATTTTTGTTTAAGAGCTTAATATTATAATTTTCACGCTGATTTCTTGTTTCAACATCGCGCTTATTTTTCTTTGTTCGTACAACATTTATCTTTGGGATTTTCCACTGTGCCATGACGACACTCACAGATCTCAGCATAAAAAGCTAATTTAGTATGCAAAATGGTGTCAATGTAAAAACGTTGAAAGGATACCGAATTTAAAGCGCGATCTCCCAAGGCGTAATAAAGGGTTTTATAACCCTCAAAACGATAAGCGACCATAACGGGATAAGATCTGGGCATTATTTTTGAAACAGTAATTATGAAACGCACCTTCGCAACTGCCAATGGGTTTGGGCAGCGTTGGCTTGGTCTTGAAAAGTGCGCATCTACAAAATATATGCTTCCTCTAATATCAAGATCCTGATGCTCACTATTGCTTAGCACGACACATTTTACTCCGGGCGTCAGTTGCCATTTGGCAATATAACTGCGTATCTCTGCACGAACGTTATCATATTCAAAATTTCCAATAGTTGACCAATTGTTCGCAACTACGCTATCAAATGAAGTCACCTTGCTAATGTTCTTGAATTTTGTTTCCGTTAGTTTATCCCCCGAAAGAATAAATTGAAAAGAAGTTGCGTTTACTTCATAGCTTGAGGGACATCTTAATAATTTTGGAAATTTATAAACAAATATATTTCGCGGATCGGATTCAACTACAGATACTGCTTGGCGCAGGACGTGATTCACCAAGTTAGCAGCACATTCATAATCAGCATTTTCGTAGCAGGGTTCTAAATCCAACTCGCTTTTTGTTTTATGCGATTCCACATGGTGGGCAGATTCTTGATTGTCTTCTGGGTAAAGTGGCTCAACAGAGGTTGAGCAATCAGAGATCTCGTTCATCTTAAGCAATACAAAATGTGTTGACTAATTCTTGAAAATAATTTTGGTTTTTTGTTGTAAATAATTTTAGTTTTATGTTGTAAATTGTTGAAGTATAAACTTTGATTTATATTTGCTTTCATTTTAGAATTTCGGTTATATTTAGCTTGCTGAGTGATCAAATAATGTCAATTATCGGGCATATAAAAGAACATCAGGTAATTGGGTGCCGACTTGGAAGACAAAATTGACGCTGATACATTTGTCTGCCGATTGTATTTTCGAATTCCCACCCAAAAAAAAAAACACTGGAGATTTTCAACAAAATTTAATCTATTGAATTTCATGCATTTTTATATAGGTACGAGTATGCTTGCATATTTGAACTACTTTCAACAACAACAATTTGACGCCAATTATGTATAGGTACTACCGAGATTTTGGTTTTTTATGAAAATAAAAACATAATAGATTCCACATAGGTGTAAATATAATATAATTTGTGCCTAAAAACGATTTGGTAGCATGATTGCGCCGTTTTAAAATGTTTCTATTGGTTTTGACAACAACTAATAATATGCATTAAATTCCATTAAATTATTATTTATCCAATCCAAAAGAGCAATCATCTTTTACTGCCAATTAGCTTTAATGAAATTAATCAACCCATTTGTGGAGCTGTCATGGGATGTAACTTCTTCGCAATTATTCAACTCAGGCTCAATAGCTTTTGCCAATTGTTTTCCCAGTTCAACGCCCCATTGATCGAACGAGTTGATATCCCAAATGATGCCTTGAACAAAGATTTTGTGCTCGTAGAGCGCTGGAAACAAAAAATTTAAACATGCTGTCTTATATATAGCAAAGGTTTCCTCATACCTATTAAAGCGCCCAAAGTAAACGGTGAAACCTTTTTCACCACAATGGAATTGGTTGGTCGATTACCACCAAATACTTTGTGAGGCAATAGATTCTCTAGCTCGTTGCCACATAAACCGGCGCCTGCAAGCTCCTCTTTAGCTTGATCGACAGTTTTACCAGTCATCAATGCCTCGGTTTGGGCTAGGAAATTTGATAGCAGTATTTTATGATGCTTGCCACCGGCAATAGGATTATGCGTTTGAGCAGGAGCTATAAAATCGCATGGAATCAAACGTGTGCCCTGATGTATGAGCTGATAGAATGCATGTTGACCATTAGTGCCAGGTTCGCCCCAAACAATTGGACCAGTGTTATATTGAACCGGTTTGCCCGATTTGCTAACGAATTTTCCATTGCTTTCCATGTCTCCCTGCTGGAAATATGCGGCGAAACGATGTAGGTACTGATCGTAAGGCAGTAAAGCATGAGTCTCGGCTTTGTAGAAGTTTGTATACCAAATGCCAAGCAGAGCGAGAATTACGGGTGCCTAAAAAACAGGAATGCTTAAGTATAAAGTTAAGTGGTAAACTGTCAAACTTACATTTTTCTCAAATGGCGCTGTTCTAAAATGATTATCCATGTAGTGGGCGCCGTCGAGGAGCTCCTCAAAATGCTCAAAACCAATCGACAAGCAAATTGATAAGCCAATGGCAGACCACAAGGAATAGCGTCCGCCCACCCAATCCCAGAAGCCAAACATATTTGCGCTGTCTATTCCAAAGGCTGTCACCTTCTCCTTATTGGTTGACAAAGCAACAAAATGCTTTGCCACAGCTGATGGCTACGAAAAAAAAAAAAAAATAGAAAATAAAACAATAGTTACATTCGTAATATTTAAAGTTCTGTACAAGCCTAGACGCCTTAAATTGCCTCGTATGAAAATATAAAACTTTTCTGTTAAAAGTCCACGTAGCCCAATAGGTTTGGATGATAACTATACGACTTTGCTGCCCAAATATGATGAGGTAGACTGTCCGTTTACGGTCTGACTTTAATGTGCTTTATACCCTTAGTAGTCGTGCATATAAAATTTCGAATTGTTATTTCGAATGTTTTAATCCAATTGTTGATTACGTAAGTTAACAAGATTTGGATATAAATGAGTTGGAGCGACTAGTTTCCTAAAAAAATGTATATCGATTTTGCTGTTAGTTTTTTACAAAGGGACAAATTTATGATGTTGGCTCATATGGTTTTTGTGTAGTATTGTTCGTCACTTTAGGACATACTTATTCTGGAGCTTTAACCCATTTCTTTTTATAACAATAACATTTGTTAGCCTCTTAGGCTTACACGGTACAAAAATTGAATACAATGAAGACGAGCGCGGACGACTTTGGCGTACCATGTACCATAACATTCCAATCAAATCCTGTAAAATTGCCTAAAAACAAAATTTGATTGAGAAAAATAACTGACGAATGATATAGTCAAAAGATTTTGATTGAATTTGGTACAATGCTAGAGAACTCTAAAAAAGTCGTACAATTCCTGAGTTTTTTAGTCACTTTAATGAAAATGTATATACCTTTGGGGGTCCATGTGTATGTTGCATACGCGAGCTTAATTGCTTATATACCATTATCTACTTTAAAACAAAAAAATACTAAATGAATTATTATTGCTCACCTCCTTAGCATGCTCCAGGAGCCAAGACTTGGCCGATGTTGCATTGGTTATGGTTTCTTGAGTAGTAAAGGTCTTGGACGCAATGATGAACAAAGTAGTCTCATAGGACACCTTCTTTAGCACCTCGGCCATGTGGGTGCCATCAATGTTAGAGACGAAATGCGAATGCAAACCCTTTCCATAAGGTTTTAGCGCCTCAGTAACCATTAACGGTCCTAAATCTGAGCCACCAATGCCAATATTAACCACATCGGTTATCTGCTTGCCAGTGCAGCCGCGCCAAACTCCAGAGAGGACCTTGTTGGTGAACTCCTTCATGTGGGTAAGCTCGGCGCGTACATCGAGCATTACGTCGCGTCCATCAAGTGTCACTGGTTCGGTGCCACGATTACGCAATGCAGTATGCAGCACGGCGCGATTCTCCGTGATGTTTATATGCTTGCCAGTGAACATGGCTTCGCGGGCCGCTTCAACGTGCCTTTCACTTGCCAATTGCAACAGCATAGGCCAAACATCGTCATTCACACGGTTCTTTGAGTAATCCAAAAGTATATCACCATCCTTTGGGGTTTGCAGGCGCAAGCTAAAATTAAAATAAATTAAAATTGAACAGCTCAAAACCAATAAAAGCCTATTAAGCATCAATTATTTTTATTAACAGTCTAAAAAACCAAACAAAGCCCGATATTTTGACCTTACACAAGGGCAAACTATGTCACGGCATACCGCAAAGACAAGACAAAAAAAACTGATAATTTAGGCAATAGTCTCTATATATGTGATAGGGTGTCTATCAATATTTAAGTGAAGTCAATACGTGTCTATAAAAAATGCATGTACATAAAATAAAATTTGGAGGCCTTACAATATTCTGTATCTATTAAGGAATTTGAATGGGGGTTCAAAACGACCGCACTACACACGTACTATATACATAAAGCTTTATATGAAAAGTCTCCCAAGCAAATGCAATTTACATATATACTTGGTATATATACTAACCTGTATTTTGTAAACCGCTTCGGATCATTCAAAAATAAATTTTTAATGACAATCTCCTTGCTGTGCGCTTCATAATATTCTTGAAGCTTCTTAAAAACTGGCTCTTGATTGAGTGGAGGAAGTGTACCAGCCATTTTCCTTAGGAAGTTTTAATTAATACACGACTTAACAATAACTTTCGAACAAACGTTATGCACACAATCTACTATTACACTTTACTTTACTGTGGTAAATGTTTCTGCTTTATATAGCAAAGTCTTTTTGAATAAGAGGCCCAGGCCTGAAGTGCAAAACCACAAGTTCGCCGTGATTGCAAAGTTTGGGCTCTAAACCGTAATTCCAACGTCCTTTTCGTCGTTTACTGCCGCCGCGTCTGGAAATTGTTGTTTGTTGTTGCTTATGCGATTCAATGTCAAATGAAAAACATAAAACTGAGTTGCCACCTCGTAAGCGCATTTAAAATACTTAAGAATTTGGTCGGAATTTATGACGGTATAGAAAAACGTTTAATTTAGAATTTTAAAACAAAAATGTCACCTATTTACAAAATTAAAAAAAAAATGAATTTGAAATCATTTTATTTTTTTGTCAAGTGGCATTGATATTTCATAAGTGATGCCACCTTGCCCGTAATAACCTATGAAAAAGCGCCAAATACAAATGCAATGCGCAGCTTTAAAGCTGTCGCAATTAATTGTGTATTTTACATTAAGATTGAGCTATAAAATGTACTGGTTCAATAAAAAGGCCATACAAAAATATAAAAATTATGATTGACAATCACCCATAACCAAGTTACACTTTGTATTCAGAGCAATAAAGTATTACAACAAAGAAAATAATTTTATAATTATAGAAAACCGCTGTTTGCCCAATTTTTTTCGAATTAGTTCCGTTGGTTGTCGATAATTGTGTTCCGATCAGACCAAGATCCACAGGAGATGCCAACTTACTTGTTGATTACTATCGATAGCAGTAGTGACAAAGATGGCGACGCGCTCGCTACTTATTAATTAACAAGTTGTTTTTTCAGAAAATAATTCAAGTGCTAGCATATTTGATCATGATTATGATCATAAACTGCTCATATATAAAAATGAGAAAATATGCCGCATTTGAATAGTGTGCCAAATAAATACAGCATGAATGGCTTATGTGTTGCATTAAAATCAAAATACGATTGTGAAGTGAAACTAATACAAACACTACAAAGGTATATGAGAATTTCAAAATAACAACTTGTGTACATAAATAAAATAATCCAGAAGATTATAAAACTCTTAATATAAAGTTAAAACAATGTGGTAAAATACAAAGCCATGAATAACAAAGCTCAAAACGAAGTTCAGAAGCGATTGCACACGTAACCTTGTCTGTGCGTAGCACAGTAGCTGGCTTGGGCAGTGCAACATTATGGCCAATGAAATTTGTTTTTCGTTAATGTATTAACTTATTTATGCTGGAATAAAATATAATCTGCTTGACTTACTAATTAGTAGCCTAAAATTGTAAACTAAAACTATGCGTTTTATTCACAGAACGCAAGTTTAAACACACTACCTTATAAGGAGTACTATTGAAAACGACGTCGGGCACGTCACTAAAAACATTTAAAAATATGGACACTACGTCTGGAAACGGTACAAGCAGCAGCAATGCCAATGGCCTTGTGGATTGCCCCTGTTCATCGATTGCAAGTGCAGATGCTGCCACTGCATTACACCAACACAATGAGCAGCCTCAAACGAAACGTCAAAAAATCGACAAACAAATAAAACTGGCTGCCAAGGCATCACCACCACCACCGCCTGATATTCTGGACAGCCGTGAGAATGCCATGGATGCCAATGGCAACAATAAAAATCATCATTTATGCTCTTCCCTATCTTCCTCTTCCACACATTCGCTGTCTACGCCCAGCAGCACCAACAATTCACCCACAACCACGCCGTGCAGTTCGCGTGCAGCGTCATATGCGCAGCTCTTAAGTGTACAAAATTTAGTCAACAATATCTTGCCACAAAACAATGAATCGGAAGGTTCAACCGCCCAGGATGAGGTGGATCGTGCTGTAAAATTACCAGACTTGTTTATTGCCACGGCAGAGGTGAGCACCAGCAATTGCTCATTAGCTATAGCCACAAGCATTGATGATATGTTGGAGTTCGAGCAATCGCTTACGCGCCAGTGCCTCTGCGGCGTATCGGAGCGCACGCTGCGTAAACCCTTTCAATCCCACTATTCTCATGACACAAATGGACAAAAACGTATTGCTTATCTTAGAGAGTGGCCAACCAGCAAACTGCTGCAGTTTTTGTCAAATCTACAGCTGCTATTCGATATATACTTAAAACAAAACGCTAAGGGCTTTATTTGCACACGCATCATGGACATATGCGATGCTCTCATACGAAATGATCACAAGTTAATTGACGAAATCATTGTGCTGGCTGGCTATAACAATGCATATGTTCAATTTTTGGCAGGACGTGTGCTAGCCGCATTTCTAGTTATTGCCAAACAGGAACTTAATGATGAATGGCTGCAAAAGATTGTGGATCAGTTGTTTAACTTTGAGCAACTTGATCAGGTCGCAGTGCAAAAAATACACTTTAGTTTAGATATAATCAAACGTATTGTAGAGTGGAAAGATGTAGAGCTGCACCCCCTGGAGGATGATTACAACAGCAGCAGCGCTGCAGTGCCGGCATTAACCACGGAGGCATCGGCAAGTTATATGCACTTTCCGGTTCAAGAGCCACAGCTAGCGAATAACTACTTTGCGCTACAATTTCGCGAGGAGGCACTGGATGAGTCGGAAGTGGAAAATACGGGACAATTCAATGATTTGAATGCGCTGTACGATGACGCTTCTGTAAATTCCACTGCTCATAGCACCAGTAATCCATCCAATTTTATGCCGAATGGCTGTCATGTTGTGACGCTGACAGATTCTGAAAGTTTTGATACAACACATCTGAAATGCATAACAATACAAAAACTGGAGCACAAATGGCCCACGCTGGTCAAGAACATGTCTTTGCTAATGTCCACGGCCTGCCAAGAATCTGCAGAGCATTGTGTGCTAAACTTTCTGCAGCTGTGGGAGAATATTATATCAGTAAAAGCGAATCTCTCCATAGATGAGACACGTCCTTATTATGCGCAATTAGACAAGTTTGAGCTTTTGCTTAATCAAAGTTTGTCGTGCACTGTTTATAAGCAAATGTTGTGCCTGTTTAATGAGGCGCTTTGCTATGGTTCCACATTGGCATTGCAGGATATGCTGCCCGAGGAGACGTGCAAGTTGGCCCATCAAATTGTGCGTCATGTCAGAGACTTTCGCATACTCGAATCTTTACCGCGCCGGCAGCCGGAAAATATTGTTAGTTTAATTGGTTATAATGGTGCAGCAGTATCCTATGCTCCCGAAACTCTTGCCAAAACTAACCTATTGCAAGCAATAGACAATGCGCCTTTAGATCTAATTGAAATGGATAAGACTTTGCTGCAGAAAATGGTGCTATTGGTACTCAAGTCCATTGCGGTGACTGTCAAAGAAATACGTAGTGATTCCTCAGATTCGTCAATTGATTCCACGGATTATGATGCATTTCAAGATATGCAGCTGATTGAACGATCCATACGCGATGTGTTGAGCAAACTAGAAGCGTTTATTAAGCAAACATTGGAATTTCATCCGGAATGCCATTTTAGCAAAATTCTTATACATCTCTTTGATGATCAGGACGATCATTTAATTGAGGCCATGGTCTGCACCTTGGATGTTACCTCAGGCATTTCGTTTCGTAATAACGCGTTTCCAGAGCTTGTAGCAATGCTGAACCCTGTATATACTTTTCTGGAGTTTCTCAAAATGACATCGAATAGTTCAGATCTATTGTTGGACCTGCTTGTAAGCAATGAGACCTGTTTCCTATTGTACTTGCTGCGCTTTCTGAAATATATACGCATGAACTGGAACATATTTGTGCACAGTTGCCATAACTTTGGCATGGGCAATACCACCTTGGATGAGGCTATGGGCGTGCTCATTCGACTGCGCTTACAAATATCGCGATTGGTTTCGCGTCAGTTATATCCGTATGATATATCACCGGTGCTGCGTTTGCTCGAGAGCTGCGAGAGTCTCTATGAAGGCAATGAACTTAGCTAAATACTGATTTCCACATGCAATGTTCTGTACTGCTTTAGTTAAAACGATTTATCACCACACAAACCTAACCTCTAAAAAAAATCAAGTGCTTATAAATATGCAAATAATGTACGTAATTTATTTTTTATGTTTTAATGATTAATAGACAATAACTCAATAGGCCTTAAAAGTTTGTAGAACTAAGGTATTGTTCCCACAGTCGAAGTTCGGCTCTCTGGATGAGTTTCGACTATTTCGCTTTTCTGAATTAACTAGTGTCTCAATTACGCCTTTATATACATATAAAAATTAATTTTGAATATGTGGACTAAGCTTTTCCAAAACTGCGCCTCTTTGTCAATTTAAAATCGGAAACGGACTCAATTAATTAACAAACAATATTTAATATCATAAAAAACTTTCCAACAAAATTTCCACTACAAAACATTTGTTTTTAAACAATTTTATTTATAGTAATAAGTTAAGTATTGTTTTAAATCTTGCCTTAGAAAACTATTGCAATAAAAATAGTATTTCAATGTAACTAATTTAACCAAATTAATTTATAGAAAAATAACTTCCATTAGCTGTAATAATTAAAATTAAATGTCTAGCTTATGTAAATATTTAATGGTAAAAAAAGAAAAGGAGCAAACACGTATTTAATTTTAATAACAACATATCATAAATAAGCTTTGCAATTAAGAGGAGTATAAGTAATTAATATACATACTGTAGAAATGTATTTTTATATAAATATATATATTATATGTTTAATAGATGTATGAATATATTTTTTGTACGTTAAAAGCTTTTTTCTTCAAAACTTGAATGATACGTTAATTAAAAAGAAAGCATTAAGAACATAATGCACATATTATTTTGTATCATCAATTTTTTAGCAATGATTCGGTTAGTTTCAAGTCTTATAGTTTTGGATAAGTCTTCACAGCGGGTTTTCCTTGAATATTATTTATTACGGTTTAAAACGCTCACATAAGTTGAAAAAAATGTAGCTTGCTTTTTATATCAATTTCGTTATTTCTCCTCGTTGCATTGAAATATTATTATTGGAATTTTTTTTAGAATATGAGCCAATAAATTTAATGGCGATTTATCATGCGAACCCTACGTTTTGTCTCGAGCATTGCTGCAGTCTGATCTGGATTCAATGCACTTAAGTTGCCACTGCCCATGTTAATGATAGAGCTGCGCCTTAACAATGGAGGTGGCGCCGAAGAAGGTACCAACTGTATAGCTTGATAGTTAATTGTCACGGGTACTGAAGAACGACGACTAAATCCCACGGGAGATGGATTATGCAATTCTGAGAAGAGAAAAAATTGTATTGCTAATTATTCGTCCTAATTTTTGTTATATTACTTGCTTTACCCAAAAATTTATCGGAGCCATAAAGTTCTCTTGCAACTTTGGACTGTTGTAAAGCTGGGGGTCTATATATTGGAACTGATGTAATATCTGTCATTTGCTCAGTTCCCAGTGAGATTTGTTTGCGAAGATTACTTTGGATTTCCGGATGAGAAGTCAGCTCCTGCTCCTCTCTTATTGTGTATTTATAGCGATCAACTGATATGGAACGAGTTTCTGTTGAGAGATTGTTTTTACGTCGCAGCGGCGAATCTTCAAGAAGCGCAGTAAGCAAAATATTTACAAGCATTATTTAAAACTGCTTTTTATAGTAAAGTATCGAAAGATGGGTAAATCCTTTTATCAGTCTAGCATTAGATTAAGAAAATTGTATTTAGTTTACAGCCAACGAAATATTAGACCAAAAGATTATATAACGTTGTAGATCAAAGAACCATTAGCTCGTAAAAATGTTTGATATTCAATAGATATCAAAGATTTAAATCATAAATCAAAATATTATGAGATAGGTTGATTCTCAGTTAATACGGTTAGGGGTCAATGGTTCCTAAGATCTACTCAGAAAGTATGAAATAAAACACAATAGTTTAATGATCACAGGAGTATAGACAAATAGTTTTATTTTATAATATACATTTTACATTGTTCCCATTTACAGGAATTCATTCTTTCACAACACATTACAATAGACACATTAAAAGCGTTTCAACAACATTTATGTTCAATAACATACAGTATAATAAATTGTTTACATACATATATTTAAAAAGTAACATATAAATTGGTAAGTGTTCAGTACAGTTTCATAGGTATAAAGTCTAAAAGGGGCAGGGTTTAAGGTCATTTCCTCAATTGTATTCTCATAAGAAACGATGCATAAATAGATTATCCTTAGACAGTGCCAAAATATGTAAAGGTTTGAACTAATAAGTTTAAGTATAATACTTCAGTTTCATAATTTGTGCAGTGTGCATGAATTTTAGGAAAATAAAATAATTTTTTGTATTTTCTTCATTTTTATACTATTGCAGTGTGTGCATATAATAGCAAATAGTTGCTCCTGGAAAACATGGGATTCAGTATGACCATGTCTAAGACATTCTATGTGTTTTGACTCGTACAAAATTTAATCTACGGATTAAATCTTAAATATTCGGCTTAATTACAATTAGGAAAGTAAGATTGCTGATTTAATCTATAATCCTTTTAAAATATTTTTATTTTCTTCTATTTAAACAATGTGCGTTTTGTACAAAAAAAAACGCGTTTAAAAGACAGGCTCTGATTTTCTGGGAAGTCATCTTGAAAAGATTTGAGTTTTAGATTTTTTTAGTACATGATTTAATGTAGTTATTAAAATCTAATAATACTAGCTCAAATTATACAAGAATTTAAGTTGTGATTTTTTTTTTTTTTTCTTTTTTTTGTGTAAATGTTTCTTTTCGATTTTTAAAAAAGGTTTCTTTTATATTTCAAAAATCGGAAAACTAGCATTGATCGCTAAGATTGCAAACGAATATAGTATATGCTAAAGTTCTTATTTGTTACTGTTTACGTCCGAACTGATCCGAAGAGATTACAAAAATATTTGCATACATATAATAAATAGCTCTCAAAAAATAACATCTATAACAAGTATTTAGCAAGATAATAGAGTGAAAATACATAGAAGGATATATTATATATTATTTAACTGCAAAATTTGATTTTGATCCACTTTAAAATTTTGGCAAACTTTTGCTTGAAATACCTTTTGAAGCTCGTCGATCTTGTTTATGGGCTTGAGCATAGGATTGAAGCGAGCAGCGACGTAATCGCTTATCGCCTTTATTTTGCTGGAAGTAGAGAGTAATACATAAATTCATTGTATTCTGCTCGAACTGTTTGCAAAGTATGAAACTAAACTGATCACATAATATCTATTCAATATGGTATGGTTTAAAAGAGAATGATAGTTTGTCTACAAATGTAATCAGTTTGGTTTCGTAAAGCAAAAGTGCTAAACCCACCGATTTGTAATGTTGATTGATATCTGAGGCTGCTTTCACCAGTAAATATATAAAAACTAACGCAAATAAATATATTATGGGCTCGGCAGTACTGCCTTTTTTGTTGGAACTATCCTTCTTTTTAATTTCCATTTTATCATTTTTTTCTTTTTTTGATCTTTTGGCACTTGTAGTTTCTTGAGACTTGCGTTTTATTTGTTGTGGCTTAATCAACTTTGTTTTATCAGCATCCTTAGTTAACTTAACATCTTCATTGCCGAATACCTCCACTTGCTGACAAGCTGGTTGTTCATTTTCAAGGACTTGCTTTTCCATTACACTTACGATTTCTTGTTGATCTGCAGCATTGACAACAAGCGCCTCCACGCCTGGTCTAAAGTAGCATTTGTAGTTCTGTTGTAATCCGGCAACCATTATATAAAGTGTAAATAATACTAAGAGAATTCCAATAGGTACTACATGATGATTATTGTTGTGCTTGGTCAGATCATTCAGATTCTTTTCAAAGGCCGCAATAGAGCTGAGCTTTGGTTTATCGTCAGCTGCTGATGCATCCGTTTCTTTCGATTGTGTTTTCATTTCCTATGCAAAAAATGCAAATAAGAAATTTTACCAATCGACATGGCCTTAACTGGGTTTACTAAAGCTCGTTATTGTGTGTTTGTGTGTTGCGGGATATGTGTGGAGCTCCTTTTCAAGAGGGGAAAATCGATAAGGACTGCATGGTTTTTTTTCCAACCAGCTTTATTTTGATTGCTTTAACAAAATTTATTAGTATGCAAATATGTTGTTTTTTTTTTTGCTCAAATAGTTTATTATTTATAGGTACATATAAATAACTTTAAATTTAATTAAATTTTGTTTGCAGCTCGAATTTATTTATTTAATTTATTTTTTGCTTTATAGTTAAGACCCTCAATGCAAAACTCTCGCAATTTTTTACAAAAATATTGCTTATAACAGCGCGTACTATTTTTTAACAAATCTTCATCATTTATATACAAATTATTATTTTTACCAACCAATTGTTCCAAAACACAAACACTCCGGCACTACATACTACTTTACTGGCTCTAACATATGAAGTATTTCTCTACCTCTTCACATACATTTAAGTCATTCACAATGGACAATCGACTTTTATACGTTATCTTCAAATTTTACTGCACATATGTTTATATACATTTTGTATGTACTAAAACATTTTATACACATACATATATATTTTATGTTTAAACCATTCATATTTTGTGTGTGCTTTCGTTGAAACTTGTTGATAAATTTGTCAGTTGATCCAGTATATCTGAGTGTAACAGAAAATATAAATAAGTAACTATTTTTAAATTATGATGGATTATTTTAAACGCTTACCACTTATTTGTAAGCTCGCAGATTGGTTGCTTATAAAATTGTACATTTTTTTGCTTTCAGCCATATTCTGTCGCTTAAACATAGCAGTACGGAGACTTTGTTCTAGAAAATAAAACATGTTTGTTATTACATTATTAATCATTAAAAGAAAAAAATAAACTTACTGCGACGTACACTGCCTAATACATTCGCTGGGTCGAATCTTGTAGATTTGTCAGTATTTTCATCATCAACGTTTAAAGTTACAATGCTCCTATGTCGTTGAGTTCTAGGCCTACGTTGCATACTTTCATAAAGTATGCTGCATGTGGTTGGCGTAATTCCTAAAGATTCCAGCATACCTTCATTTACATCAACGGCTGTAGAAATGCGTGTCAAGTGAGACACATTAGGGTCTACATTGTGCGCTGACGACGTTACTGCTATGGCATCCTGTAATTTTCGCAAAATTGTGCGTAGTATTTTGAAACGTTTAATAATACGTTGTGGCTCGACCTGGTCAGCACATATTAAAATTGCTTTACACTCTCGAATCATTTTAATAAATTGATTAAAGTATTCACATCCCATTTGTGTTTTAGTGTCTTGCAAAACTTTTTGATTTGCAGTCAATTGGAAGTGTTCAACAACAAACGAAGCCATTTGCGCCAAGTCTTCAAGTTGCAGTTTGTCGAAAACTTTTTCAGCCGATTTAATGCCAGTTGTTAAAATTTCCAAATAGCAATCCACAAATGCTCGACTGTCAATGATCTCTTGTAGTGCTATTTTGAATTTAGCAACTTCTTCATTAAAATGTTGCTCCAACAATTCGGAGTGTAAGTCCGAACCATTAGTTTGAAGTGCTGGTACCAAACTGGTATCCAAAGATTCAAATGAGGCCAGACACGTTCGTACGGTTGTCTTCACTGAAATAACGTGCCAAGTCGCTATTAGTTGTAAATTGGTGATATTTTTGTACATACTCTTAAGGCTCGGTGCAAATGCAATTGCAAATATACCGATCTGTGTTGACCGATCCACATTAACATCAAAATCGGCAATGAATTCATCAGCAGCGTCATCGGAAACGGCAGTTTTTAATATGATGCGCATTTTGTCAATAGAAAATTTATCAAAGTCCAAAAAACATTTGAAAACCAAACGCAATAGAGATTCATTAATATAATCTTCTAGTTGATAAATGGCATGTTCTAATGTCATGGCTTTAAGTTTTCTATTTGAACGGTTACAATTGGAACTCTGACTGACCTCACATTCGAGTTGAAATGCTCTGCAATCCCTAATAACCTGAATATAATGTTGTAGGTAAATACAGTAACCATTAAGCCAATATGCAGTGTGATCGTTTTTACCTTTTGACAAAGAGCACTTAAGGCTTTTTTGTCCTGCTCTAAGGTAACATTAGCAAAAGCTAAAGTATGTCTCAAAATGGAATCTATGTTGCGTCTAATTGTTCCACTCATTAATAAATATTCCATTTTGTTCTCCGACATATTTTTCAAAGAAGCGTCAACATTTTCGTCTTGATAACTGCTAAAAGGCGTCAGAGCTTCTAATGCGGCATCCACCAGCTGTAAAAATGTCAGCTCCTCTAAAGGAAGTGCCACAGGGATTTTACAAGTCGCGCGAAGCTCAGCATAGAGACGTTTTAAACACAAATACATGCGATCCCGAAAGTGCTGCCGGGTAGCCTACAAAGCACGAGCCATAAAATAAGGCATCTTAAACATAATAATACATACCGGTATGTGCACACCAATTGCGCTTTCAGCCTTGATGGTGCGCTCCATGTACCCGATGCATGTCACAATCTGTGTCAAACACAGACATATTATTTCAACCTGCTCCTTACTTTGATCGCTTTGCAGCTTATTATTTAAGTACCCATGTAATATATTTGCAAACTCTAAAAACTGCGCACAAAATTTCTGTAAATAAACTACTTGTAAAATTTGCCAATCACATTTGTCTATTAAACTCACATTTAACCAACTCATTTCGGCAATACCAGAGCAGCTCTTGTTTAGTAATAAATGGCACGCGGCCAGCTTTTCTTTTAAAAAGACCAACTCACTATTAAAATCCATTGTAATTGCAAATTAATTTCTAGGCAAAATGTAAACAAAGGATATGTACAACTTGTTGACGCGTACGATTTGAAAGTGTCTTGATCTGGCATTTCTGCTAAGGTGGCAACTCGAGCCTTATATTGGCGGCTGCACTCTGTCACTAATGTTGCCAGACTTCGTGCAGGTTGCTTTGGCAGACGCAGACGTACACTATTTTTCGTTCGGATAAAAAAAGTAAAAAATTAACTAATATTTATATACATGTGAAAACGCAAACAGAACAACATAACTTTTTGACTACAAAAAAACATTGCAGCTCCATAAAACTGTAGATAACTAAAATAAAGAGGAACCTTTGCACAGAGGAAAGAAAATGAGCACGTCAAATGCAGGCCGTAAAGAAACAGAACGCACCAAACTAATACAGGAAAAATGTCAAACTCTTTTAACTCAAATGCTGCGTGATGAAGATAATAAATATTGTGTTGACTGCGACGCCAAGGGTATGTATAAATCACTAGTGCTAATGATAAAATCATTGAAACGTCTACTATATTCTTAGTAAGTGTATGTGTATGATTATTGTAGCAGCGGGTGCTTGCGCTTTGAGCGTACGTGTGAATATTTTGCAATGTTGCTCTTCGAATTCGATAAAGTCGAGTTTCCAGTGTTTAAACAAAGAGGGCGGCTTAAATTTCATGTCTTTGTTCATTAGATACTATGTTTATTGCAGGTCCCCGATGGGCTTCTTGGAATCTGGGCGTGTTTCTTTGCATCCGTTGCGCCGGCATTCATCGCAATTTGGGCGTGCATATTTCACGCGTTAAATCCGTAAATTTGGACACATGGACTCCCGAACAGGTAATCTCTTTGCAACAAATGGGCAACTCTCGTGCACGCGCTGTCTATGAAGCTCAACTGCCCGATGGTTTTAGACGGCCACAAACTGACACGGCATTGGAATCCTTTATACGTGCGAAATACGAACATAAAAAGTACTTGGCCCGAGAATGGGTGCCGCCCTCTCCACCCAAGGTGGACTGGGCCAAAGAAATCGATGAAGAACTGGAAAGGCAAAAGCGGAAAAAGAAAACTGCTCAGGCAAGTTTAGGAATTAGCGGCGTAGTGAACACAAACAGTGGTGCTATAGACAAACGTGCCTCTGTTACTGTAGCAAAAAGTGTGCCACTGCCAGCGCCATTACCGAAGCCGAAGCCCAATCAAGTGGGCGGCAGCAGTCCAAAGATTACCCATCGGAGCAGCGCTAACAGCAGCAGCACCGCCGTGGATAATGATTTACTGGGACTTTCCTCGCCTACGAAACCAATTGTTGCCAGCAGCGTTAGCCAGGATCTACAGAACGACACTTTTAGTAACTTCTTAAGTGCCAGCAGCACAGGGAACACAATAAACATTACGCCAGAAAAAACCAATGGTAACAATAGCGACACCACATTAAACATGCAGCAGCCCAGCTCGTTGGCCCAGGAGGAGCAGGACTTCTTTAATCAGGGCACACTTGGTAGCGACAAGGATCAGTCAGGAAAATTGTCCAAGGACAGCATATTGGCTTTGTACGGAAACACAGCCGCGGCACCACATAATCCCCAGTTGAATTTCGGCGGTTTCACGGGAATGGCACCAGGCGGTTATATGCATCAGCAGCAGCAAGTACCACAACAGCAACAACATCATCAATTTATGACGCCACCCAATTCAGTAAGCATGTACAATGCGCCAGTTATGGCTGCACCAAATGCCTTTAGTAATGCACCCACAGGCGGCATGAATATGGTCGGCGCTGGCATGGGATTTGGTGCCCAGTTTCCGAGTAGTCCTTTTGGTAATGCTGCTGGCAATATGGGAGGACAAGCGCCTGCTGGTGCTAATCTTATGCAGACAAATCAAAGCCTGCTTAGTGGTATGTCACTTTTTGGTGGCCCCCAAACACAACCGAATCCGCTAGCAGCACAACAGGTAGGTCTGGGTATGAATGTCATGCAACCTCTGCCAACCGGATTGGGTCCAGCGGTAGGAACTGGGTTTGGTACAGCAAGTGGAGCTGGCGGGCCTGCAGCTGCAATGACAACAAATCTTAATCAGCAATTTGGTAATTTAAACATTGGAAATGTCTGGCAATAAATGCAACTGAGTAAATTTTTAATCTTGAGTGATCGTGATTTGCATGTGTGTTGCTATTTGTTGCAAGCTGAGTTAAGCAAAAGAATATTGGGTATAACAAATAACTAATACTACTTGCCGTTAATCCCATACCGAGAGTTTGAGATTATGAATTTTTTGAATAATACGTACTTTTTGTGTGAAAACTTGTCTATCCATTTTATGTTTAGATCAATTATTTAAGTTGTCTCGCGAATTTAGTTCGACCTATTTAAATGTTGCATGTGCAAAATCAACTGATATATGTATGTATATATTAATTCCAATGTTTTTGGCCAAGAAGACATAAATAAAACCTTAATATTATTATAAATAAAATTTGTGCAGATTTAGTTAGATATTAGTACATTTTTATTTAAGAACATGAATTAGGCCTCAAAACCTTAATGACATACATACATACATAATTGCTTACGAAAAAACTGTAAGACTTTGGCAAAAGTACTTTATTACTTTTTTGAAACATCTGTTTTGCTACTTTTCAATAATTCATAAAACGGAAACTATAAGTGTACTCAGGTCAATATGCAAGAGAAGGTGCTCTTCAAACTTGATCGAATGTCCTCTTATATACTACAGTTGAATTCAATAGCGGTATAAATATTTGTTTTTATAAAGTTTAATTGTAATATCATAAGCTTAACATAATAAACGTGAACTGTGTAATATCTAAAAATACCAAGTAAGCACAAGAATTTTTTCTTAATTTTATGGAAATTTAAAGTAGGCATTTGGAGTTTAGACTATTGAAGTGAAAACCGAATTTAAATCTAAACAGTTGCCATTCACTAAGCAACGTCAGCATTTTGTTTGTTTTCTGGCAACTCTCAAAGGTAATATATCAACCCTCAAAAGCCCCCCGCCGACTTCTTTTTAACACGTCAACCAAAACAATAAATAAAACTTGTAAATCATAATTTTCTACCAAAATACACAATTAGTTGAAAAATGATTGAAAACGCTGAAGAGGAAGTGCCAAAACCCAACGAAGAGGAAAAACAAAAACTGATTTCCGATAGCACGACAACACCGGGGCTCTCTGCGAAAGAAGCGTATTTTATAAGCCTGAGCGAATGGGCCAAGCAAGCAGCGCTTGCCCAAAATGCCATGGCCATGTTTCCATACTATTTGCTAGCCAACTATCATCCCCAACTGTCGCAAACGCAGCCTCAACCCGCTGCGACAGTTGGTCAAGCCAATGTAGCTAGTGCTCGAAGGGTCATTGTGCGTCCTGTTTTTAACATGCTGCGCATTATGGATGAAGTGCAGCAGCAAGACATTTTACGACGTTATGGTGGATATGAGTGTGTTGTAGCGCCTTTTTGGAAACGTGCCATTGCAGAGACTATTGATATATTTATACTTTTTCTGTTAAAAATTATTGTAACTTTTGCAATAGTGAACTTCTTCGACTTGGATTTGGGAATTGATATGAACAAGAACGTAATGCACAGAACCTTAGATGAAGAAGACCTGTTGATAAGTTTTTTTGATATATCTAAGGATTTCATATCGCTTTCATCGGATCTAATTCTCATTGAATTGGTGACCAAGTTAATAGTGTGTTTATACGAAGCCTTATGGACAGCCTGGTATAATGGTGCAACTCCAGGAAAATCGCTTATGAAAATTCGCATACTCTATGTAGAAGCTTTACTACCACTCCAAGCTCCACCGCCGCCGCAGTTTATGTTCCAGCCTCAGCGAGAACCTTTGCTGGCCATCCTTTATCCTGCAGAAACTCCAACGCTTTTGCGGTCTTTCATACGTGCGCTCGCTAAGAATCTTGTTATGACGCTGCTTTTTCCCATTTGTGTTATAATGATTTTCTTTAAAAACAATCGTACTGCTTATGACCACATAACAAAAACCATTGTAGTTGAGACAACTCCAAATCCTGTGTTTCGGGCACAGATGCCCCAGCGCCAATAGAGCCTGATTTAGTCAAACTGCAGTGAGATAACATATAAGCCAAATTAAATAAGAAGCCTGTACTAATTGTAAAATTATTGTTGTAATTTAAATTAAAAAATCGTTACATTCATGTCTAGAAAGTTATGCATTCATACATCAAATGTTTATTCCAACTTGTCTAGCTCTACTTAACATTAACATTTTTTAAAGTTTGCGCGAGTATGTTACCCTTGCCAGGCACATGCAATGCTGCTCCCTTGTAGCAAGCTACCAACTCTGAATTGGTCATTAAATCTGGTGCACACGTTTCAAACACCTTTTTCTTTGGATTCAGCTGCGCATCTGGCTGACGCGTGTAGCCTTCGCAATGCACCAGATCACCAGGTGCGGAACCTGCTGGGGGACTCAGAACTTCAACCTTTTCTGGAGTAGACGCGCACATTACCATGGCCTCGGAAGTAACACCACGCATTTTAGCCGGCTTGAGATTACACAAAACGACAACCATTCGATTTTGCATTTCCTCAAGTGGTACAAATTTAACCAAACCCGAGACAACTGTTCGTGGAACGGCCTCGCCGCAATCAATCTTTTCCAGATACAAACTATCAGCATCGGGATGGCGGCCCACTTCTATAATCTTACCAACGCGCATGTCCAAACGACCAACATCAACAGGTGCCTCTGCGGCAGCAACGTTTGCTTTTTCGGTCGCCGGTTTTTTCTCCTTAGGTTTTTTCTCTTTGGAAGGTTTGTTGACTTTTGTTTCTACCTCAGCTGTTGCAGTTGGTTTTGTTGGCACATCTTTTATTTCTGAAGACACAGATGTGCACATAGATCTTGCACCTGGTATCGGTATTTGCTTCTTGCCATTACTTAATTCCAGTTTAATCAGAAGGTGCAAAGCAGCATTTACTTCTTTTTCCAACGAAGCGTTTTCAAGCTCGATATCTCTTTTCTTGCGTTGCAGAATTTCCCTTTGCATGGCATTTAGCTACGAAAGAATGCGAATATTTACGTGGTTTTGTAACTTACTGTTGACATTGGAAAAGCCTACCTCTGCATGCATAGAAAGAATGATTTCCGTTGCACGTTTATTATTCTCCACAATTTGCTCCAAGGTGGCCATTTTAAATTTTTGGACTAGACTTGTTCTGATTCCAGGCAAGACGTGCAGGTGCTGTGTTCCGCAGTATGTGAAAGCAACTCGGAACATTGTGCAAATTGTTAAAGCGTTGCCAGACTATTGCAGCTGACTGTCATTCTGCTGCTTCTTATCTTTTTAAAATTATCAAAAACAAAAAAGAAAATTGTAAATATTAAGCGCATTTATACAAATCCGATTATTTTTAATATTTTAATAGATTTAACTTAGTGGTAAAACGAACGCTTCGAAAATTAATATAATTAAGGTCGTATTTAAATGGATTACGTATACTGCGGGCCCGAGCAAATCGGCACATCGGAAGATATTTTAAGTATGTAGCCAATTTCCAGCTTTTGGCTTTGTTGCGTTATTTTTTAATTTTTTTTGCGTCGATTTTTTGCTAAAGATGTGAGATTATACGATGCTGGGCCAGCGCGCGGTCCTGATCACTATTCGCCAAGCTTTAATGGCTTTAATATTGGCACAACTGATCCAGACTATGTGGAACTTGTGCCAATACTTGCTGACGGTGGTGAAAATTTTGGTGTCTCTACCGTTGCCTTTGATGACTATGAAGAGCTGCTATGGATGGGAAATCAAGGTGTATGTGTACTCATTCATAAATTTCAACACAGTTTTATTAATTGATGTATCTTTGCAGGGTCACGTTACTTCGTACTACACAAGCTCCTTGCAGAAATACACATCATTCCAAGTGCATGCCAACGATATAGTGCGTCAAATTATTACCATCGATTCCGGCGTGCTAGTATTAACACAGACATCGCTGCGTCACCAAATACGACGTGGCCTACCCAAGTTTACACACAAGTACATATATTTATCGACTATTACGCCTCACATCTACAACATCTTATTTACGCAGATCCAAAAATATGATGGAAATGGTTTGCATGCTGCAGCTATCACCTCATCGACTGGTCATGGCCGGCCTACAAGAAGAACTTATTGATTTCGATATGCGCGCTCTTAAAGAAACCAATCTTGAGCATTTAGGCTCTGCCGGCTGTACAGTTCTGCGCAAGAATTCGCGATATCTCTTTGCAGGCGATCAATTCGGCACGGTGACTTTACGCGACATAAATAGCTTAAGTGTGGAGCATACTATCAAAACACATGCCAATAGTCTCTCAGATTTCGATGTGCAAGGAAACTACCTAATATCGTGCGGCTACAGCGGACGCCAAAATAATTTGGCTATTGACCGATATTTAATGGTCTATGATCTACGTATGCTGCGCCTAATCTCACCCATACCTGTGCTTATAGATCCGCAAATGCTCAAGTTTTTACCGTCGCTGACATCACGTCTGGCCGTTATCTCCAGTTACGGTCAATTACAACTGGTAGATAGTGTGCAGTTAAGTGAGCCTCGCGTTTCGATGTATCAAATTAATACCAACGGCAGTCAGTGTCTGAGTTTTGACATAAGCTCTTCATCACAAGCCATGGCTTTTGGCGATCAATCCGGACATATCAACACAATCGCCTCGATACAAACGCCGCAACCACAGTTTAATGCATTTTCTCGTAATACTGAATTCGCAGATGTTGTTCCACAGTTGCCCATGGTACCAATTACAGATACAAACTTTCCAATGTCATCCATTATGCTGCCGCATTTAGCACCAGGATCGGGGCGATGGTTTTCCGACTGGCCGGGCCAGCTCCTGCGTTATAACTATCAACGTCCAAAACCTATAGATCCAGATGTGCTAAATAATATGAAAATGCAAGGGCCCATTGGCTACTCGCCGAATCCACACACAGCAAGACGCAATCAGATGCCCTACCTCTTAGAGCAGAGTGGTTCAGCAGTAGTGAATCTTAATGGTACGGCCATAGCCGCGAAAGTCGAAAATGGCGTTAAGATCATACCAAGGCGATATAGAAAAGTTGACCTAAAGTATACTAAATTGGGCACACAAGATTTCGATTTCGAACAACATAATCAAACCTGTTTTGCTGGACTCGAGGCAACCTTGCCAAATTCCTATTGCAATGCGATGTTGCAGGTAAGAGTCTTAAGCACTGTAGATTTTTCAATTATTTTCATTAACTTTTTTAATTAACGATTTAAATTATCAACAGTTAGTCACTCGTATATAATACAGAAAACTTAATAGAGTGGGTTAAGAAAAAAGAACTCTTAATGGCTTCAAAGGTTTACAATTTCATATGCAGCGCATATGTCAAAGTGGCTTAAAATGGGAGCGCCGACTAGGTATGATTAAAATAATTTCAATCAACGAACAAGGCATATATATATGGATACCTTACCCCAAAAGATACTCGTCTATCCTGATTAAATAATTAAAAATTTAGTATATTTTGAGCTTCCAGCAGGTGAATCTTTCTAAAGTGGAACTAACAAAAGTTAATGAAATTACTTGAAATAAAACGAACATAAATTAATACTGCCCATTAAAAGTATTTAGTTAATTTTACAATAAGAAACTTATTATTTTCAATTGTCGCATTATCTTTTAAGATACAAAGGTTATGCTAGTTTAGAAAGGTAATAGAGAGGATTAAAATAAAATTAATATGAAAATCTATAAATTTTCATAGAAATTACAGACACAATTACAATTAACCTTAATACTCATTGGTATTATAGAACTAACAAACACATGAAAAGAATAATTTTGTTTTTCCTTTTAGATTTTGTATTTTACGGAACCTTTACGAGAAAAACTTATCGCACACAGTTGTTTAAAAGAATTTTGTTTATCCTGTGAACTGGGCTTCCTTTTCAATATGCTAGACAAAAGCACTGGTAATTATATATGATTTTAAAGTAAACCTTTATTTTAATTGTAAGCGAAATTATTTATATGTAGCATCCACGCCTTGCCAAGCAAGCAATTTTTTACGCTCCTTTCGCACAGTACCTGAAGCTTCAGCTTTGGGTTTGATACTTTCGGATCGCTCATCAAATGTTAATCTTATCAGTCTGATACAGGTTAGTTTGAATATTCTAAAAAGGGCGGAGAAGTTGGCAGAACGTACAAATAATAAATTTCTTCTTCCTGTACGTTTTGCCAAGGTCTACCCAATTAAGGGCTTTTTAAAAATTTCAAATTTCCTGTTGAATTTTTTAGAACTGGAATCGTTTCATGCTGCATCAAATGCATTATGAAATGTGTGACTCAAGTAAAAGCCCCGCTCAAAGCGGTCTGGTGTTCACAACTTATGGTAAGACTTGCAATTCGTTCAAATAATAACAGTACATACAATTTTATTTGTTATAGGTGAAAACAACCTATCCCTAAGTGATGGTCCCGCATCTGGTGATCTGTATGAATCAATTGATGTGCGGGCAGGTTAGATTAATAGCTATATTTTACTGTAAAAATCGATAACGTCTAATACAAACTAAAGAACAAAATTTTTATACAAAATAGGGAAAATTTACTTTACATTAGCGAATATCTTTAATTATTGCCCTTATAATTGATAGATGAGCTCAACAAGGATGATGATGGAGACCGCAGTAAAATCAACGAAGATACAGAAATAAGCAAAATATTTGGCACGAAGCAAATATGCATAAATCGTTGCATTAAATGTCACGTTGAGGTAATTTTTAAAGTAATTATTATGCTATAAGTACTACTTTCATAATCTTTGCAGAAATCCAAGGAAATTATTTTATTGGCATGTAATTTGTCATATCCCACTCATCTTAAAGAAAGCGAGCAATTTTATAATTTCGGGACTATTTTGAAGCGTTCCTTGAGTTTCGACAAGAGCATTCAAACATTCTGTGAGAATTGTAATAAATTTTCACCAACAAATCAGAGCATAAAGGTAAGTCTTAAATGTGAGCGGTAGAGTCCCGACTTTTATGTAATGAATGACTAAGAGGATTTTATCATCCGAATCTCTTACTTATTACAGGTAAAGGCGTTACCACAAATTTTGGCTGTCAATTGTGGCCTAAACACTGACAAAGATTTAAACTTTTTAAAACGCCAACTTAACCGCTATACTGAAAAACCGTCAACGGAATCATCATCTACTTTAAGCACAAGTAAACCTTGTCGTTATGGCGTCAATTGCTCCCGAAGTGATTGTCACTTTATGCATCCTGATCGGTTAGTTTAAATTACATTGGACAACATTTTTTTTTTATTTTATCGCTTTTGTCTAAAACGTACAATTTCTGGTTTAATTATGTTATGCTTAGTCTTTTTATTTGTGACCACGTGTTGCTGATGTTCATATTCCAAAGATGTTCTAAAAATATTTTATCTAATCGGTACAGAAAATCTCCATCTCATTCTAATCAATCCAATCATGCCAATAGTTCGCCCAACGGCCGTCAAAGATCTTGGTTTCCCTTGGCTTTTTCGATGGGCATTAATGAGAAGGGTGAACTCCAGGTGCAAACTGATGTAAACGCCACAAAAATTGAGACGGAGGAAGAGGCAGTAGAAGAGCAATCGACCAACAAGTGTGCAAATAGACGAAACTATGCTTTCCATGCTGTGGTCTGTCAAATCGATGACGGTACACAGAAAAATTTGGTCTCATTAATTAATGTGCAGCAGCCTTATCATGCTATGAGAATGCCCGCATCAGAAATACCTGAGGATGCTCAACAACAGTGGTACATTTTCAATGACTTCAGGTACGACTACCGCTTTCACTTAATCATATAGTTAATTTTATAGTTATATTCTTTGGTAGTATTTCTCCTGTGCCTCCACAAGAATCCGTTTGGTTTACGCTAGATTGGAAAGTGCCCTGTGTGCTCTTCTATCGAAGCCTAGATGAATCTGGCGAATGTTCTGACAGCATAGATGAGGAGATGGCTGTATCAACAATTATTTCGAACCCATTCCTGCAGGTAAACATATATTATAGTAATAATAATAATTTTATATATTAGTTCAGATACATTGTTTATATTTTTATACCTACTTTCTTAGGACATCTTGAACCCGTTGCTATCAAGCAATCTAAGCACAGATGCCGCCACCTTGAAACCATTACAATCAAATGAAATGCCACAATCAGGTGATTTGGTAGCAATGGATGCTGAGTTTGTGACATTAAATCCAGAGGAGAATGAAATACGTCCAGATGGCAAAACAGCAACCATAAAACCATGTCATATGAGTGTGGCACGCATTTCATGTATACGTGGGTGAGTGTGGGTCTGTGTGGTTCACAGTAAGCCAAAAATCTTCGAATTTCATTAAATAATGCCATGAAACTAATGAGAATACAATCGATGCGGCCTCATATTTACAGTCAAGGTCCCGATGAGGGTGTGCCCTTTATGGATGATTATATATCAACTCAGGAAAAGGTAGTCGATTATTTAACGCAATTTTCAGGCATTAAGCCAGGCGACTTAGATGCGAATTTCAGCAATAAACGATTAACGGCACTTAAGTACTCATATCAGAAACTAAAGTTTTTGGTAGATGTAGGCGTCATATTCGTGGGCCATGGTCTTAAAAATGATTTTAGGTAAGCTTCCAAAGTTTTTAAAACTATTTAAATTATAGCTTAATGACTTATTACGCCATTTAGGGTCATTAACATTCACGTACCTTCTGAACAAATAATCGACACCGTACACCTGTTTCATCTGCCACATCAGCGTATGGTTTCTCTTCGATTTTTGGCATGGCATTTCTTGGGTATGTACAAATATATTTGTGAGTTTATACGATACAAGATTTTTAGCTAAAGTAAATTAATTTCACTATGATATAAACAAAATATAATACAAATTATAATATTATATACTCTGTGCTAGGAACCAAAATACAATCCGAAACTCATGATTCAATTGAGGATGCTCGCACAACTCTTCAACTATATAAGCATTATCTGGCATTGCAAGCTGAGAATAAAATTTCAACAGCTCTGAAAAGTCTGTATGAACGAGGTAAACAGCTACAATGGAAAGTGCCCGAAGACTAAAACTTTTATCTAGCTGTTGTTAGATATTTTAAATGGATTTCATAATCAAAACAAAAACACCGTTCGAAAAGTAATCGTCAGTACAAATTCTACACCGACACCGATCCGTAAAACGCAGTAAATACTTTCATAATTTAATACAAAATAAAAACAACAAATCTGACTTAAAAACATTAACAACAAACTAAAAAAAAGAGTAAAAACAGAGCAATGTATTTTTATTATCAATATTTATTATTAAAAAAATTTAGAAATTTATTATTTTAAAGAATTTGCATTTTAATTGTTGCTAAAATTTTATAGAGGCTGTCACACTACAAAAAATCAAAAAACGAAAAAAAGATAGAAACATTATTTTGAGAAGCTTATACTTGGGCTATTTTTGTTAGCTTGATCGAAATATATTTTTTTAAATGATTAATCAGCTCAGACGAGTTAGTTTCGGTAACTCTTGGTTAAATATGACTAAAGTGATTAATTGTGAAGCAGCTCAATACAGTCATTTTAATACCTCAAACTCTTGGCAAAAGTTTATCTACTGTAGATAATCAGGGTACGGAGAAGTACACGCATATTAATAATATCTTCCTTAAAATTATGCACATCTTTTGGCAAAAATACAAATTGGTTGTTTTAACGGTCTTCGGACTTAGAGAAGTAGGGGTTCATACAAACTTGCTAGTTATTAAGGGGCTGCAACGTTTTATTGAAGCTGTTACACTAATTTAATATTTGGAATTTGAACTGAAAAAATTGTTTTAATTTACAAAATCTTACTGTAAGAGCAGCCGGCTCAACAATAGCAATAATTTCGTTTTTGTTGTGAATCGTTTTGTAAGCAAGCTTTTGAGCTTTTCACAATAGTGTGCAAGTTTGTTTATCTAATATTTGGAAATCTGCTTTCCGTACGTTTGCCATTCACTACGAACAGTCATTGTAATTTAGACTATAAAACACAAGAGTGAATCGCGTAAGAGCAAACGTTACACCATGACATCTTTAAAAGTATTAAAAATAGGAGACGAAACAGACATTTCTTCGATTAAAGAGCCTAAATATAAGCACAATCCTCACAATTTTAACGTTGAGTTTAAGGAACACCTCAAGGAGCTTTTGCTAAATGAAGTAAATCCAATAAGCGACGACGGAGACTACACTCTTATAGAACATTTTGGTGCAGGCTATTATACTACGCAAAACCCTCCTCGTCGCTGCTATTTCTTTTATTTTAACGATCTCAACCCAAAACCTGCAAAAAGTGACGAAGTGGGAGCTACGGGTAGGCATATGCTCATTTACGGACCCACATTTAATGCGCAGAGCGTTTTAAGAGCGGTGAAAAAGCGGCTCAAAACTCAAATCTGGATTGAAGATAAAATTCTAGAAGTGCCAGCAAAGTCAAAAATAACTGATCAGTACATACAAAACGTAGTTTCGGATTGTTTGACCGAGGAGAACGTCAAATTGCTACACTACATGAAATTTTTGCATCAACGGCATAAGAATAAGTAAACAGAAATATAACAACAAAATTATTGTGCTTTTTCACATACCGGCGGCATACAAGCTTTTATAATCAAATATTTCATCATTCATAATCTATTACCAAATGTCTATTGTCATTAAACAAAGTCGCAAAAGCGGTTCTATTAAGTTTTATAAGTCTCAATTGTCTAAACAAATACTCTTTTATCGACAATCATGGAGTTAACGGCCATTTTAACAATTGGAGACGTAGATGATCATTCTACACTTAAAGACCCGAAGTATAAACACTACCCATTTAATTTTCCTGAAGACTTTAAGGAACGCACAAGGGAACTGTTGTTAGATGGCACCACTGCTATGTGCAAAGATGGCGACGATTCAATGTTGAATCGCTTATGTGTCAGCATTTACACGCTCGAAAATCCACCGCGGCGCTGCTTTTATTTTTACTGGTCGGATTTAAAGCCCAAACTTTGGATAAAAGACGACGTGGGACCCAAGTATGGACAATTGTATACTTCTGTAAATACCCTTAATGCACAAAGCGTTTTCGCTGCTGTTAAAAAGCAGCTAAGTGGAGAAAAGTGGATTAACGAAAGAACAATGGAAGTACCAGCAAAATCAAAAATTAGCAATCAGTATGTACAAAGTTTAATTTTTAAATGTTTAGAAGAAGAGGACCAAAAACTATTGCGTTTTATGCAGCAACTACAGCTTCAGTATAAGAACAATATATATTAACGTAAAGTATATATTTGTCAGCAAAAAGATAAACTTAAATTATTTTCCTGCTAACCTTTATGTAATAAAGATGCAAATTGTAGTTTAAGCATTGTATTTATATTATTTGTCCCAAAGTATTTACAATACAAGGCAATTAAACTTTTATAAAGTTCTACAAAAACTTTCTGTAGTTTATTTTAAACGATGTAAATCCATAGTGAGTAATTAATTGTATCAATATGTAACCATTAATCACAAAAAATATGGTGCTTTGTAGTCCAATCCAATAAAAAGTATTCCAACTCTTATACTCCAACAAAAAAGCGGGAAGCAGCCAAAAAGCCTGTCCGCCCAACCAAAGTGACAGGAAAAACGCGCATCGTGTCCAGGATATTAGCTTCAAGTTGTTTAAACACAGCGGCAATATGGCCATATACCAAATAAAATATTGTGAGGTCACCACGGAGTTAAATGTGACCATAACAAAAGCCAGGGTAAAAACACAAAATGGCAACGTCTGTCTAAACTGGCCAAAACTCAAACTTAAATAGAATATAAGCAAAAACTGTGGCGCCAATATCAACAGCTTAACCAAAACAGTAGACTCTTCCGACTCTGCTGCAGTGCTTAAATATTGCAGAAGAAAATGCAGCGAGAAATTGTGCCGTGAATCCTTACGCACGAAATGGTAGAGATATGCCTCATATATGTACTGCCAGCCATAGAGCCAGTAGAAGCTCCAAGTAAATGCTATGAGACTTAATAGAGTTCCAAGTATTAAGCAGATCTGTTGGATGTTAGGCAAAAGTACTTGCCGCAGCAAATCGCGAGAGGTTCGTGCTAGAGTCCTAGACAAAGCGAGATAATACGCCAAGCTGAAAAGCAAAGGGTAGAGACGCAAGTGTATGGCAAATCCATGAGCTAACCCTGCGCAAAATATCAACCAACGATGCTGAGGTGTCTTGTGCTCCGCTCTGACTAGCAAATATATGCTTAGTATAACAAAAAAGCTGGAGAAGCTGTCGCCACTGCCACGAGTAGATATGACTGCTGTAAGTGGATTGTAAAGCCAAAAACAAGCCGAGGCGCAAGCAATTTTTTGCGGACGATTCCGTTCGTCCAGCGACTCGCAAGATTCGAGTGCGTTTTGAGTTTTCCCCAGCTTGCTGAGTAGATGCTGTACTGCCTTTTGACATTGCATTTGCAGTTCCATTCGCACCAAAGCATATATTAGCATGGCCAGCATTAGATCAAACGTTGCATAGATTAGTTTTCCACATGCAGGATGCAAAATTAAATTAGGTATTTGAATGTAAGCGAGCAGCGGGCTGTAGCGATAGGTGTGACGGGCAAATGGTGAATCACCGGCAAGAACATGACGAGCCCCATCCGTTACTACCTTGTAATCAATATCTGTGTAGGGTACTGTTGAGTTGTCATCGTGAATTTGGCTGTAACATATAAGTATAAGTCGTAATAGTGCAGAGATCAAAAGATGTGTTCGAAAACTGACTTCCAGCATGCTTTGGTATGCCTTATGTAGACTGTTATGTGCTTTGGTTGTTGGCATTTTGCTTTTTTATTGGCTTTTTATAATTTGGTTTTTAACTGTACTGCTGCTTTGCGAATGCAATCCAAAAACGCCTTGAATTCAGCGTCACAAGCCTTATGCTGTACGTTAAGATCTCTTGTTACGCAGGCAGCATAAGCTGCTGCTGGGTCAGCACACTTGGAGAGTAGTATGGGATAGTTACGTATTCGTTGATTAGCCTTGCGAACAGATTCCATGCCTTACCGTTTGTGTGGTGGCAGACGATGTGTAGTTGGCGGCAAAGGATCGGCTATGAAGGCGTCGTAGAGTGGTTTTGAGAAGAATATAAGCAGCGATGTTGTTATGAATGTGATTTGAAAAAGACGTGGATTACGCTGTATCCAAGAACGTTTTGGCAAAACGGCGGTGCGTCTGCGCTGTGTTGGTTGTTGTTGCTCTTGACGTTTTTGTAATAATTCTTGTATTTCTTTTGGTGGCTTATATGGCGGTATTGAAGTTGGCATTATTTATTACTGAAAAGTCAAATTCAATTAATATACAGATACATTTGTATTGACATATATTTACCCACATAATTTTGCTACTGCTTTGAATTCTCAGAATTCTGATTTGAATTAGTCGTTAAATATTGTTTATTTAAATCAATGCCACTACAACAAAGCGATTCCTTATGCCACTTTAAACAACATTGACGCATCTGCTCCAAAACTTCCAAACATTTACTTTCTTGGTAGTTATTTTCTGTAAAGTATAATAAATTATATAATAACGCGCCGGCTCTTTTATAGTTTAACGTAAATACTGTTCAAGCAGGCTTGTATGCGGCAGGCGTTAGCTTTGCAAGGGTCCTTGCTGGTTGAAGACATGTATTAGAAACACTTTTAAGTTGTAAATCTAATAAACACTTGCACAAAATATTTCAACAGTGCTGGAGCCAAATTATGCATGAACTTCTTTTTAATATTGACAGTCACAACATTAATATAGTGCAGTGTTGCCAGATGTTCATAATAAACATATGGATGCGTCTATAAGAAATGAATAAAAAAATATACTACTTGACTATTTTTAAAATTTTATTTTTTTTAAATATTCATACAATTATTTATAGTTTTCACTTTTGGTTTTAGCTAAAGCTTTTGATCTAAATGTACGCCTTAAACTCTGAATGTCTAACTTTTGTGTGAATTTTTGCCATTAACCCCGCATTAGAAAAGGAACAGTTCTTGTGTAAAAAAAAAAAGCGAGTAAGACTTCTAAACAGCTTAAATTTGATTTTATGCTTGCGTCCAAAAAGCCCTAGCCAAAAAATGCCATCTAAAAAGAAAAAATATAACGCGCGGTTTCCAGCGGTAAGTATACTTAAACACTTTGTAGCAAACCCTGTTGGACACTGGGTTATCAGTAGTTTTTATGTGTGTATTGCTCAGCAGCAGCGAGTCTTACTATAAACAAACGTGCCTAGCTTATTTGTAATTATCATTTCCGCGTTTCTCGTTTTTTAAAGGGCCGCATTAAGAAAATCATGCAAAGCGATGAAGAAATTGGCAAAGTTGCACAAGCTGTGCCTGTTATAATCTCGCGCACCCTGGAACTCTTTGTGGAATCGCTGCTGACAAAAACTTTGCGCATAACCAACTCACGTAATGCTAAAACCTTATCAACCTCTCACATGAAACAATGCATCATGTCGGAACAGCGCTTTGACTTCCTTAAAGAACTCGTCAAGAACATACCAGATATAAGCATTGCCGAGGAAACGGCCTGCTCCTATAATGACGACGAGGAGCAATTTGCGGATTCAGATAAGCCATATGATCTTAGCCTGCCATCAACATCAATGCGTACACTGCCTAATGGAAACACAACATACACACGGTCTATGAGCCTGAATGGCGGTGTGACTGGCAGCTTGAAGCGACCATATCCCAACCAACAACATCCAGCGTCTCCGTCGGTCATAGTGCCGACGTCAGCTGCTTTAGCCCAAATGCAGCAAATGCAACAGCAGCAATCTGGCAATATGCACACAAAGCTGGCACGCTCAGAATCAACTCCTGCCTATATACCACGTGGCAGGCCGCCGTTTAAGCATGCACACCACAGCCAGAGCAGTCACTCACCAGACACTGCCATACCTGCATCAATTTGCAGCTACGAGCTCAACAAACCCATAGTTAAAATCGATTATAGTAATATGCAAATTCCATCCACAACGTTGGGTGCTGCAACAAATGCCAAAAGCAGTGATGGTGGTGCGGCATCTATTAACTTTGACATGGCTGCCCCAATAATTAATATTGATCTTACAAACATTGTGGCTGCATCAACGACGCCCACAACAGCAACAATTTGCATTGGTGAAGTAACGCCCGCTAGCAAAAGTAGCAGCAACAATAATAATAGCAATACGAAGCCTAAAATTATAACTTCTGTTAATCATATAGCTGGGAGCAGCAACGCTCCATTCATTCCAAAGGCCAATGCGGCAATGGCACCCCTAAATGAAACAATTTTCGAATTAGACGAAGACTATGACAATATTTGAGTAAAAGGAAGCTTGTTTTTATGCGCTTTTAAATTATTTACTCAATAACTCTATTTTAAGTAAGCACAATAATAATTTTGCAAATAAAGACCATGTCCAATGTCGGATTTTCAAGCTTGCCCGACTTTTAATTTTGATATATCCCTGAACGTCAAATTCATTGTGCAATGACAACATTTGCCATTCACCATGCAGCACAAACAAATCATTTACACGCCCAATCACGAATCAAATAGTCTCAGAAAAGATGGTAAGCTCATCTTAATTTATGAATCTCCTTCGCTATTGTGTAATTTCCAAATAGATAAATTTCTATTTACTGCTTAGCTTTTGTTTAAGCCTTTGTGGCTCTACCACAACTAAACAGCAGCAGGCGCCAAATATATTGCTCATTTTGAGCGATGATCAGGATGTTGAGCTACATGGCATGTTTCCAATGCAAAAAACTAAAGAGCTCCTTGGTAAAACTGGCGTGTACTTGCAAAACGCATTTACCAGCTCACCCATCTGCTGCCCATCACGTTCCAGCTTACTCACCGGCCAATATGCGCATAACCACAAAACTATAAACAACTCGTTAAGTGGTGGCTGCTATGGCCACAGTTGGCGCCATACCATGGAACCACGTGCCTTGCCTGTATTGTTGCAGGAAAACGGTTATCGCACTTTCTATGCAGGGAAATACTTAAACCAATATAAGGGCCAAGAAGTTCCACCCGGTTGGCATGAGTTTTATGGACTCCATGGGAATTCGCGCTACTACAATTACACTTTGCGGGAGAATTCTCAAAACATTAGCTATAGTGATACTTATTTGACAGATTTGTTAAAGCAACGAGCTGAAGCATTTCTTAAAAATTTTGGAGAAACTAAGCAAGAGCAGCAGCCCTTCTTTGCAATTGTTGCACCACCAGCCGCGCATGCTCCCTTTACGCCTGCACCACGTCATATGGGAGCGTTTGCTAACGCTAAAGCATTGCGCACTCCCAATTTCAATCACATTGTGGAAACTTCATTAGGTAAGCTAGATATACAAATACTAATTTTTCGAATATTTCGAATTTTACTATATGACTTTTATCAGTTTGACGCCGCTTAAGAATTTTCAAATACATACTGGATTTTATTAATTTATTTTACAGACAAACACTGGCTAGTCGCAGCGGGTGATCGGCTGTCAAATGGAACCATTGCTACTATAGATGATTACTTTCAAAAACGATGGGAAACACTCCTCGCTGTGGATGAAATGGTTGACTCGTTGGTAGCTTTATTGGATAAAACCAAAAGCCTAGACAACACTTACATAGTCTATACTTCGGATAACGGCTATCATTTGGGTCAATTTGCACAGCCATTTGACAAACGCCAGCCATATGAGACAGACATACGCGTGCCTTTGCTCATTCGAGGACCAGGAGTACCGGCAGGAAAGGTGCTAAATACACCTGTAAGTTTACTGGATCTTGCGCCAACTTTGTTGGAGTGGGCAAATGTTGAAATACCATCATTTATGGATGGACGGTCGATTAATGAAGCATTGTTAAATGAGGACATTTCGGATCCTGTGCTGGAAAGCAACTATAAACAAACGCTGCTAATTGAGTATTGGGGCGAGGGAAATGAGCAAACGTTTAATCCTGAGTGTCCGGGAAAACGCAGTGATCGTATGGCGGGTTGCTCTACAGATGCGGATTGCCACTGCGAGGACGCTTGGAATAATACGTATGCTTGCATTCGCGATTTTCGATATCAACTCGATCGCGTGTACTGCGAGTTTCGCGATAAGGAGGTAACTAGCGAATGGTTCATACTATAATTAACAAGATTTTTGAATAACTTTCACACATATCTTAATTCAATAGAATTGCGATTATGAGGCGTAAACTTTCATCATAGCGAAATATTTTCACACATTTTCTTAATTCTTTCAGAATTTTGTCGAAGCCTACGATTTAAAAGAGGATCCGTATCAAATGCGGAACTTAGGATTCGATATGTTGCCAATAGAAAGGGCCTTGTATAGCCTTATGCTACACAATTTGACAAAGTGCGCGGGTAGTTCCTGTCACACATAAGAACTCAAACTATTAGCTTTATTTGTTGTAATATTCTTAGGTTTATTTGCATATAAAATTGTTTATGCATGTGTGCTGTGTGTGTTGTTATTTGTTTTTGGCGAACGAGGCGGATTTTAAATTTAGCACCTTAGATAAGCAAAGCAAGAGCGTACTAGAGACATTTGAAAATGCCATATATTACATATATTATAAAGAGAAACAAATCGCATAATTTCTATGCTAACACTTCTAGTCACATATTCTTTGAAATTGCTTTTGTAAAATTTGGGTTGAAATTTGCAAAGGTTTGAAAATTATTGAAAAAATTTTAATAAAAAAGAAAAAATCAAAATTTAAGTATTTTTTATGGTATTGGAAAACACTTTAGGTTAAAACATGGAAAGAGTATGTAGATTTTTTCGCACAAACTACATATTGGCCAATTGTGAAGAAGCCATCAGTAAAAGATCATTTACTTTAAATCTTTCGCATTTTCAAATGACGGATGTTCCAGAGATTATTGAGCAATGCGAGTCCTTAATGAAACTGTTTCTAAATCAAAATAATTTGACAAGGGTAAGCAACTGAACGAAAACAAAATTCTTGCTTGCTTGGACTTTTTTTATTTTGGATTTTATACATTTGGCCCATCCATTCCATCGTTCTTTTATATAGGTTCCTATCAGCCTCGGCAATTTAATGCGTCTGCAAGTTCTTACCCTGGATTACAATAAACTAGAAGAATTTCCCTTATGCATATGCCGCTTGGTGCGTTTACGATTTCTTAATGTCAGCTGCAATAATATATCAATCCTGCCACGGGAACTAGGATATCTGACGCTATTGGAGATATTTTGGTGCAATAACACGGGTTTGTTAGAGCTGCCGATTGAAATACGAAACTTAGAAAAATTAGAAACCTTGGGAGTTCGTGGGAATATGTTACAGAAATTGCCTGATGGGATTGGACAATTGTCAGAGCTGCGTTGGTTTACAGCGGAAAACAATTCGATTAAGGAGCTGCCATCTACGTTTGCGTTGCTGGGCAAATTGGTGCATTTAAATCTTAAAGGGAATCGATTGAAGCGCATACCACGCATGTTGCTGACGATGCAGGAGTTAAGATTTGTATTTTTAAATGAAAATTGTATTGATGAGATGCCTACGCATGCCCAATTGGCGGAGCTTCGTTTTTTGCGCTTGTTGAATCTGTCCAAAAATCCAATAAGCAGCAATCAGGAGCTGCATCAGATGGCAGTGGTCGGTATGCTTTCACTTATATATAAACAAATTCGTAATAAACAAATTTGCAGGTACAAACTAATATTTATGTGGACATGGAGCTGCTAATTTTGCCTGAGGTAGTAGTTAACAGCATAGATAGATTGAATATATTAGAGGATCCTCAGCCAGCAGAAGCTGCAAACGAAGAACCGGATGAACACTCGACGTCCGATTGGGCAAATAGTGTGCGAACCAGCGAATTGGACAGCACCAATGAGAGTGCATTGGAGAGCAATATCGAAGATTTAAGCGTCATGTTGCCGGAAATGTCACGATTCATTACAACTTTTTAAGGCTTATACATGTGATTACTTTATAAACTTAAGAGATCTCGATTAAACTTATTTTTAGCTTGTTTTTATTTCTGTAGTATACCTTTAACCAAATAACTTGCCATTGGTAATGCGTGTTCTATGTACGAGTATAACATGTTGATTAACGTGAAACTTATTCAAATACATAACAGCAACATTCTAGCTAGACATTTTTTTCATAAGTTCTTCATCCTGCATGGACATGGCAGTTAGTTTTTTGCCAATCTTTTCATGTATGTCCAAGTACTTCGCCACACAGCGATCAATGCAAATCATTTCGCCCTTGCCTGCAAACATAAACATATGGGCCTCAATATGCAAGTTTTAAGCTATTTTTACTTACCCAACTCCGCCTCAGAATAGCGCGGGGGAATGCACTTCTTGTGACAAGAGTTTGTCATGCGGTTATATAAATCCGACATCATTTCAATTTCCATGTCCTGCATTTGCTGGAGCTTGGCCTGATCGGCTACACTAATCTGTGGCATTGCCATTTTTGGTTTAAAAAATTTCTGTCTTATTGGATAAAAAGTGTGCTTGGTATGTACGAAAATTTATGCGCTGCTTTAAAAACCGAAACGTCTGTCAGAAATGGGCTCGTAATCGCCTTTATTTGCCTTTCGCATGCGTTCACGCACTTGCATGCTCTCGTAACGCCGGCTCTCAACAGATCGCTTTGATAGAACAAAAGCGTATACACCACCAACGGTAAGAACAGCCCTATTGAATTTACATAAGTTTTACAAATGACAGATATATTAACACAATAATATTAATATTTTTCTACAAACCAACAAGCAGCAATACGTCCCGCGTTGCTCAACGACATGCTAGTTCTGACAGCAGCTCGATATTTCTAATTTGTTGCTGTAAAATTAATATTGAGCCTATCGATAAATACTAGTTTGCAGCCTTGCCAGACTGCAAATGGATGACACTGTATTATTTCGAATATATCACAAAACTTTAAAGTTGACGTTCGAAAAAATTCACAGTGAACTATTTAAATATTTTTTACTGCTTGCATTAATATATATTCATTAGACGAGTTTTATATTTGAAAATCGAAATTTCTATTTCCTAATTCAATTAATTTTTGGTACAATATATATTATTTATATGTATGTATTTCATAAAATCACATTAATAAACAATTTGCAATAATAAATAAAATAACAAAATAATAACCATGTACAGTATAACAAAATGGAATGTTAACATTAAACTAAACAAAAACAATTCGAAATATGCACATATTACAAACTAATTGCGCGATCAACTATATGTCAATTTCTTTTGTATTATTAAATGCATAGTGCTCAAAATACTACAAAGAGTAAACTTATCAAAAGTTTAAAGGCTGCGTAATGCTACCTGAACGCTAGGAAGAAAGCGGGTCGAAAAGAATTGCGACTATCGCTGGGTTTCGATTTTGAGGAACACTTTAAAGTATTAACTTGGTGGTATGGACCAGGCATGTTGTCCAGTGCCATGATCGGGTCTTGCACCAAACCAACTCATTTTCCAATTCAATGTGTCATGCAGCAGTTTCTCCTCATCTGTGGTTAATTGCAGTAATGTGGACACTGCTCTAATTAAATGGCGCGCCTCAACCTAGATGATAATTAAAAGAAATGCAATATTACATTTACTTTTGCTATTAAGCAATTATTACGCTTACCTCGCGACTTGTTAAAAACTTAACTATTACATGTTTTAAATACTTAAAATTGACTTCATCCATTATAATGCAATTGGCTTTATCAGCGCCTTGAAATGCATCTAGCATTGTATTGTTGGTGCATTTCATTGGTAATATTGCCACTTGCTGATCACTATCCGTGGTCGACTGAGAACTGCGAAACTCCTTTTGCAGCGTTTTTTTTAGATCCACTAATCGTTGATTCAACGTTTTTATTGTCTATTAAATTGAGATGCATTTAGTTTTAGTTCATTTCTTAATACCATGGTTTAATCACCTTATTCTTTTCAACAATTTCTTGTTGGACCTGCTCAAAGCCCGCCAGTTGTTTAGCACTTTGTTGCATCGTATCATTGGCTAATTGCAATGCATGACGTGCTTCTAAAACTTCCTGCTCCAATTGATTTTTTCGTTCGTTTAAGTCATTTGATTCATCCCGCTCTGCGCGCAATTCCTTCTTAAGAAGCTCTTCACTCTGTGAAATTTCGGCATTGCGCAACAGAGCAGTCAGTTTTTCCTCACGTTCATTGTCCAATTGTGTTTGGATTTCGCCTAAATGTTGTAGCTTTTCGCTGATTTGATTACGTAGCTTCTGAGCTACTTGTTCCGCATTGGAAGCATAATCACTGAATCTTTCTTCCGCTGTTTCGAGACGTGTTTTAAGATCCTTAGTTTCGTTTTCAAGAATTTGCTGAAAAATAGTTTAGTGGGTTTTATGAGCTTTTTTTTTTTACAAATTGTATGTATTTTAATAAAAAACAATAAGCCTGATCAATGTCGAATCTAACTTTTACCAGTTTCTGAAACTCTTAGTTTTAACACGTTTATCCGATTCCAATATTTAATGAAAAAAAAGCTTGCAACCTTGATTATAGATAAATATAATAAGTTTTGGTATAATAATAAGCAATAAGCCAGTTGGGAAGTCTTTTAACCGATACCAATATACAGTAAAAAAGCTTGTAACCTTGATTATAGATAAATAAGTAATAAGTTTTGGTATAATAATAAACAATAAGCCAGTTGGGAATTAAATAAAGCCATTTTAATAGAAAATTCATGCATTTATATAGTATACACAGAAAAATTTTGTTAAAACTCCAAAGTGTAATAGAAAAAAAAGTAAATAAATGAAAAATCTTAAATTTGATTACTACATTTGTAAGATTAGTTGTTAGTTATAATGTGCATTGACATAAGCATTTTAATTAGTAATTTTAGTTAGTTATTTATAATATTGTTCATTACTGTGAGCTATATATCCCACTGCAAATCATTATCATCAGCAGCTATACTCACAGATTTGTTGCGCTCAAAAATGATTTGTTGTTCGTTATCCTCGCGGCAATCTCGCAATGCCAAGTTTAGCTCATCAACTTCATCCTCCAATAGCTTTATCTAAAGAAAAATAATATTCGAATTAATATAGTTTTGCAAAAGCTGGTAATTATAAGCCATGCCTTATCGTTCCGCTGTTTTATTTCATCGCTGCTTTTTTGCAGCTCAAACTCAAGTTGTTTAACCCTTTCATTAGCATCGTCACGAGACTTAACTGCTTTGCGCTTCTCAGTAGTTTCTTCTGCGACCTGCTTGGATAGGCGGCTGACTTGCGTTTCCAGCGCTAGGTTTTGACCACTCCAAGAACTTTTAATGTCTGACAATTGCAAGTGTGCCTCCTCTAAATGTTGTTCGAGAAGCTTGTGCTCGTATATGAGCGCTTGTACCTTTTGCTCATCGCTAAATTGGCTTAGAGCTTCCAGACGTGCTTCCTCTACAATTTTTAATCGCGTTTTTAAGTGACGATTCTCCTCTTGCACTGCCGCCAAAGTTGTGGTCAATTGATTTTTGTCCAGCTGTGTTGAATGGCGCAAACGTTCGAGCTCATCACGCAAATCTTCTGCCACTGATTCTATGGGCTTAAGACGCTCCAACTCTTGTGTAAGGTTTTCTATTTGATTATGTTGTTGGCGCGTTGAGTTCATGCGATCCACAGCTTCCTGTTCTCGAAAACTTAGCAGGTTTTTTAGTTTGTCTATTTCGCTTTGCTGCAGATTTTGTATTTTCTCTTGCTCCTCACAATACAAATCCTTTTGTGTTTGTGCCACTTTAACGCTTTCCAGGAGAATTTCATTGGTTTTATCAATGCGTGACTTTTCCTCCTGCAGCTGCTGCAAGCTTTGACTAAGGCTGGACACTTTGGTGGTGAGCTCATTGCATTGACTGCGCAAATGGCATAATTGTTCAGACTGTAATAAAGTTAAAATGAATGCATATTTTTAAGTAGCAAAGAGAACATGTAGACATAATTGTTACCTCAGTATAGGCGCCCCCGCCCACATCATCGGTAAAGTTTGAGTTAACGCTTACGCGACGACTGCGTATACGAAAATTATTATTATTATTGTTGTTTACATAGCGTTGATGTGTTTGTGATGCCGACGTGGACACATCTTCGCCAGTTTCTTCCTTGATTTTGTTTTTGAGCGATGCAAACATATTTTTAATTGTGTGTAGCTTTAGACGCTACGCAAAGCTCATATGTGGCCAAAAAGATTACCAATTCGTTTTTTGTGTTGGTATTTGCTTGTGTTCGTTGCCCTTATTTATGACATTGTGTGAACGCATTAATTCTTTTCATACACTCTGCTTATCATAAAAATGGAAATGTAAGTTAAAGCACTAAAAAAATAAAGTCTAGTAACCGAGCTGCCAGCTTTCACTATTATTGACATTGTGTACGTTTTTTAGCAGTATGGCAACAGTGGTAAAAAGTGCTATTAAATGGCGTCCTTTCTTTTCAAAAAAGTTGGCAGCGCTTGCTTCTTTTGAAGAGGACGCACAAAACAGCTGTCAAAGCGCGCTAATTGTACACTCTATTCGATTGGCTAATTTGTGGAATAAAAAATCAAGTTTATCAAACGAAAGCCATAGAAATAATTCTTAAAAGTGTACATCACTCTCAGCATAAAATGCACAAAAATAAAGCACCGACTAGTCGCACATCCCCCGTGGTGTCCTCTTCTACCACTACCTGTGCAACTAATACGAACACGGATGTGGATCTGTCGCAGCAGACGCCGCGGGATCATTGCGTTGATGATGTCACCTGTGTTTCGTCCTTGAAAGAGATCACACTTATTGAAACTGTTACAAGCTTTTTGGAGGAAAATGGAGCGGCAGATGTGGATCCTACTGTTTTGCGCAATTTAGCTGAAGCTCTGTCCAAGCGCATAGATGAGTAAGTAGCGTAATAGTAGTAGTAATTGTTTTTCTACTTGGGAGTTTGGTGTAATAGGCTGGCAATGTCTTTGAAGTGGATCATATCTTAGTTTTCTTTTTGCAATTGCAACGCACATTTTGGCAAATATCCAAAAGTGAATGATATAAATAAACATCAAGTGAGTTGGCTCTTTTCAATCAGCCGCCGACGAGCGAAGATTTTACGCTTTGATGGCGTCAGATTGTCACGCAACTCTTGGCATTTGTTAGATCTGCACAACTATTGAAGGATGGATGATTCTTTTATACCTGTTAGATGTTTCCATTTGTTTTGGCATCATTGCAGTCAGAAGGATTTTTAATTTTGCAGGAAACCAATTGGTCTGTTGTGTTACGATTAAATCTTTAACGTATGTATGTGTTGCAAATGTGTGGGACTCTTTTTCACAAGGAATCTGCATATCTAGTTGAGGTGGATTTTTCTTGCTGCGATCTCCCACAGCTAACCCAAGCATATTTAACTTTTACGAAAGTTTTCATGATGCAAGTGGTAGCTCCATTTAAATAATAAAGTAAATATGATGTACGAATACCATTAAAAAGCATCAAACAATTTTATATAATGAACTAGTCCAACTGTAAAATAATCGTTTTATCCGATTTTTTGGTAAAGAGTGTATAGCTGTAGAGAACGGGAAAAACTCGATCTGCATCATGATGAAGTGAATACTCTCCTATTAATGTAATATTTGGTACAGTGGTTGGGAACTCTAAAAAACATCCGAATGACAAAGGTTTTTTTCTATAGGGGCTTTAGTGTATCATTTAACCCCGATATAAAAAAAAATAAAGTAATCATCTAATCTGAAAGTTTAGTTTTTGCATCTCTTACCCTCTCTGATATCTAGGCGTTTATATCTGTATTTGATCTGCATGATACATCCATTTTTGGCTTGCACAAGCTTTACAGGGAAAGTGGTTATATGTAAAAAACGTGCATAAAGTTTTTATGGTTTACTTTTTTTAAATAATCCCAAAAACATAAAAGTAAAAGTATTTATAATTTCACCATCTCGGTTCCGTGTAATTATTCACTATTGACATTTAACCATTGATCATTCACGTATTTAAATTTCAATGAATGGGTGAGGTGATTCGTGAGGTATAGCTAAATATTAATTAAATTAAATTTGAGCTTCTTTTTTTTCTAGATGAATCTAATGATAATATAATAATTTATGAAGGTGAAAAAATCTCTCTCTTGCTTTGTTCTTTACAAAAAAAAAAACAAATCATTATTAACTACTTAGTGTAAAACTAATCATATTAATTAAATCACGTTATTTACCTATCGTGCTTTAGAAATTGAAAGTTGTTTACTTTAACGTGGCACTAAGCAAAAATTCTCATTATTTGCACATCTCTAAGAGAATCCCCACTTATATTTATATGCGTGTAAGTGCAAGTGTGGGGAGGAAACCGACTGTTTAACCCACCCCAGAAACATCTCGTGAGAGCAGCAGCCGCCCGAACAGCAGCAATCTCTGTCTGTGAACATGTGCGCTCATGTTCGCTTATATTTTCGTATCGAAATTCGTAACATCTGCCATATACACAAGCGCACACATGCGTTCAATGTGCACTAATGCAATTGTGTGAGTGGAATTGTGAGCGAGTTTCATTGAGAGAGAGAGCGCGTTTTTCCTTGCAGAGCACATACACACGGCATTTGCCTGAGGCGTATTTTGAGTTTTCATTTGTGTTCTTGCCTTCGGTTTAATTAGACGTAAAGAAGAGCATTTCGTATTATTTATTTCGCGTAACGTTTATTAATCGTTTGCTCTGTTGGTGCTTTGTCTTGCGGCTATCAATACACATATACATTGTACATTTAAAAATATACAAATAATCAACATATGTATATATATACATGCATATATAAACATTTGTACATAAGTGATGCACGGGTCAGTTGAAGTAAATACGCCGTGTAAATATAGTGACATTGTGTTTGTTTATATTGTGACAGAGTTTAAAAGCGAATATACATTGTTAATGGAATAAATTTGTGTTATATTATTTAAATACGTATGTACAATTTACGTGCTGCGTAAAGGGATTCCCACACACACATACGTATGTGTATTAAAAAAAAAATTATGAAAATATAATAGAACAGTGTGCGCGTCGCCTTGTTTGTGTTGTTGTTGTTGTTTTTCTAGCTTTTATTTCTTTTACGATGCTGCTGTGTTTAATTTTAGATGCGGAAAACTACGCGAGATAAAAACAAATTAAAAGACCCTAGTGTTCTATATTGTATTTGAGTTAAAATATTATAGATATGTAGATACATTTGTATCTCATCAATAGCACACTGCTTTATCGAAGCCATCCCCGCGTGTTCTGTCTGCTTGTTGTTCTCTATGTTTATCTCGTTGGCTGCGCTTAATTTATTTCAATTAGAATTGATTAATGCAAAATACACGTACAGGAAGTTAAAAGAAAGCGCTTTTTTTTATCTATTGTACTTTAACAAATTACTCTAAATATAAGGTACTTTAGAATACAAAGTGTACTTGGGGTTAAAAGTAACAATAGAATGCGCGCTCTCGCTCTCTCGACAGGATTCTGCTGGCTTGCGCGTGAGATGCTCTTTGTTGTTGTTATGTCCTGCAATCTTCAAAACGTAAACAATGAATGAATCATTTACATGCACAGTCTAGTATATATTTACTTACGTATGAATCACGCATTTACTATATGCATTATCCTTGTAAGCTCCAATTGACGTATGTGTCCCAAATTTGTGTCTGAAACCGGAAATTCAAATATATCTCAAACTAAATTTTATATGCACTGGATGCAGCCCATAGTACAGTTGCGTTATTTGACTTTTAAAGATAAGTGCTGTAATTTACAGCGTCGTAAAAGCGCGCCATGCGGTACAAAGAAAACTTAAATTTAAAATACTGAAATATATACTTTGACGAAATCTTAGAACTTTTAAGAGATTTTCTCTTGAAATTATTTGAAATAATTTTTTTATTACCACAACTTATTCAATTGGAATACAGATGAATATACTATATGACGTAAAAAAAATGCTTTCTAAATTCTAGAACACTTAAGAACCACATGCACCTTAAAGATGTTCCTTATACGTGAGCCTTAAAGTTTGTCGATGCATCATGATATATCAATTGATTTCAAAAATCTTGTCACAGTTACGCAAATGCTACTACTAATGTTATGCTATAAAAATTATAAAGATCCAGTTAAACGTAAGAGTTTAATAACCTAAGCTGACGAAAACTGGAACAAGACACACACCTATAAGAACTATCTGTGTTTATTAACAAACATAGTTTAGGTGTTCTTGAAACAAAATTAGTTTTGCTGTCTTTGCTAAGCCACTGACAGGTGTTTGTAATGAGTTTTCCTTAGTTTTCTTATTTTCTTAACAGCTGCAGTCGTGCATGTAACCAGCCAATACGTAGGGGGTTGTTCTAAGCGTCTAGATCTAGAGAGAATTTTAAGCTACTTTATTGCTGAATTAATCCAGACATGTTCCTTGTATGACATTTTGATGCATTCTTAGTATGTAGAATTACTTTAAATATCTATCTATCTATATCTAAATAAATGCAAAGCAAATGCTTTGGTAGACAAAAAATCGATTTAATGCAGTCTACGTTAGATCCGGGAGTATAAGATCCTTTTTAGAACTTATGAGACGCATAAATAGATTCTTTTTTTGCTGCAGGTTAGGCTACCGTGTGGTTAGCTTTTAGAAGTTGGTACTTAAACCTGAAATTTCGAATATCTTAGGCTTTCTTTTTTTTCGCGGGAATTTATTCAGCATGAAACAGTGCTGCCATATGCGATAACCTCCAAAAACTAAAATAATTTTTTCGATGTAGTCTCTTTTGAAACACAACTTTTTAGAGGGTGTTCTGAATTTCGAAGGGAGTAACTTTGAAATTTTGTATACTCGAAAAATGCTAATTTCGTTGCCGAATTTGATGCATGTTTTTGAAGTCACTGAAAGCGTACTCAAGATAAAAAAAATCTAAGCATGTCAGGTTTTTGAGAAAGCCTTCAAAATATTTATGGGGCCTTTTTAGATTTAGTGGTTCAAACTCCAAATTGGTAGCCCAGTCATATGCAGAACTGTTTATCCAACTTAATTGCATGTACTACACTACCGTGCAAAAGTATAAGGACATCATCGAAAAAATCGATATTTTGAGTTTGTGATTGTTTTTTATTGTGTTCAACAACATTGTATGATTAAATCTTGTACATAAACTAGAACATAAACTATTTTGTCATGATTTATGTTCATTACATGAAAAGTTTATATAAAAATATTTAAAAATACCGAAAATTACACAAGGAATCAAATCAGTTTTTTTTCATCAATGTGTCCACCTCGTGCTTTGATGATTGCAGCGCAAATTCTTGGAAGCCTTTCGACCAATTTTTGAAGTGTTTCAGTTGCGAGATTGTCCCAAGCTACTTTCAGACTGTCGAACAACTGTTTTGCACTGGTCACGTGCATGTTCTTCACCTGCCGATCTAGCTCATCCCATAATAATTCGATGGGTTGACGTCAGGGGATTGTGGCGGCCAATCCATGATTTTGAGCACACCTTTTTCTTCCTTGGCCCGTAGATAGTTCATGCACAGATGGGAGGTGTGCTTGGGATCATTGTCTTGTTGAAAGATAAATCCGTTGCCGATCAAATCAATGCCAGATGGAATAGCACTTCGTTGAAGAATATTGTGATAGTGTTCCTTCCGCATTATTCCTTCGATTTTTACCAGTTTTCCAACACCATCGTAGCTGAAACACCCCCACACCATCACGGAGCCTCCGCCATGTTTAACTGTTGGCGCAATACATTGGGGATTATAGCGCTCATCTTTATTTCGACGAACATACTGGCGCCGCTTGGATCCAAAAATCTCGAACTTTGGTTCGTCGGTCCATAACACAGATTTCCACTGATCTACTGACCAATCTTTATATTTTCGAGCAAACAATAATCTTTTCTTCTTGTTTTGTAGTCGTAGAAGTGGTTTTTTCACAGCAACACGGCCGCAATATCCCTTCTCTCGCAAACGACGTTTGACAGTATCCACTGAAATTGGGTTGGTCAGTGTTTCGTTGATTTCGGCACGAATTTCTGGTGCTGTTTTGAACCGATTTTTCTTGCTCATCAACAAAATGTGTCGATCATCAGTTTGAGTTGTTTTTTTTGGTCGGCCACAGCGTTTTCGATTAATATTTGAGTTGGTTTCGGTGAACCGCTTCAACGTGGTTTCAACTCCACACTTTGAAACACCAACAATTTTTGCAATTTCACGAATTGTTTTACCCACTTTTCTCAAAATAACTATCTGTGAACGTTTTTTAAGTGAAATTTCCTTTTTTCGAGCCATTTTCAGCGATCACAATCGTTTTTGCGTCTGTACACAATGACGGGAATGAATTTGTCAGTTCTAGTTCACACAGAACACAGCAGAGGGCGCAAAGAACCGTAACCAATCGATTCAATTCGATAATCTCTATCGAGATCTCTATCGAGATTATCGAATTTCTTTGACATAAACTCAAATGATCCAGAATGACTGTTGAAGACGTAAGCGCCCATATTTGAATAGTTTATTAGTCATATTATTAGTATATCATATTATAATTAGTTTATTAGCCATATTTCATTAGTCATTTTGACTAATAACAATTAGTTAATTTAATGCAAATCATAACGGAATATTCTTTGTTTTAGTTTAAATACTAAATTTAATCATAAAATGCAGTTGAGTACGATAAAAAATAATCAAAAACTCAAAATATTGACTTTTTCGCTGATGTCCTTATACTTTTGCACGGTAGTGTATGTGGTATATGAGGAACTACCCATATTTATCTATATGTAATGTTTTAATTAAAAGTTGATATCAACTCAACAGCAACAACAGCCTTTATCAGCAGTTAATAGTATAAATAAAGACTTGTATCCAAGTTGTTTACGAATCGTTTCCCGTATATCTCTTAATGTAAATGCATCCACATCTAGCTTAAACAGACACTGCATATTGTTTGCTTTTTGTTAGCTTTTCATTTTGTGGCAGCCACTAATTGTACTGGGCGCGTTTCATTTGCCTTTTATGTCAAATGAGTTCAGTTTAGAACGTTAAGTTGCACTTGCACATGCCATACCATATACACCATGCACATAAGGTTAAAATTCAATAACAAATACAAAACAACTACAATCCATATGTATTGTTTACGCTACTGTTTTTGGCGCCAATTCTATTTGTTTTTTTTTTCTCGAGTAAATTGTTTTAATAGAAATCGAGCGCCCTGTCTCAGCACACGGTTTCCAATAGTTTGACACCCACTTCAGACTCGACAGGTAGATGAAAGCGCATGCAGGTAAAAATGTACTTTGGGCGAATAAAAACAATATGAGAGAGACGCCTGTTAAATATATACTGTTGAAAGTTTTGCTAGCCTAGATCTAGGCATAATCATGGCTAGAACTTTCATGCTATTAGCCCATTTGGTAGCAATAAAAACATGAAATACATTAATGAGCGAGTTTTTTGGAGTACTTATGCTTAGACAAAGACATTACTTTTTATGAAAAGTAATTTAAAGTAGAGGTGCTAATTTGATGAGTTTTTCCGATGTCTCAAACAATTTCATATAGCTTTGCATTTAATAAAGTAGTCTGTAAAGTAAAAACAATCCAGAAGTGATAAAGCACTTATAAATATAACTCCATCCAAAAAAATTATATTTCTTAGCGACACTTTATAATTTATATTTAAATGTTTACAATCTAAAAATGATAGCTGAGGACAAAAAAGGTCAATGTTAGTTATTTAGTAAGCTGGCAAAGTAGACAATTACTAGATGGGAATTGCAAAGTGAGTCGTACCTCTATATATATATTTTTTTGAATCATTATATTCTTACAATTTCCGATAGTTTTTGGAATAGGAAGCACAAACGTCAGTACGATTTTTACATATTACGAGCGTTTTTATAGTCATTAGCTTTAATCCTCTTACTAGAAGAAGTGTTCGGCAGACGCTGGAAGAGAGCTGACCGGAGATGCCTTTGTATCTGCGTATATACATACTAGGTGGGCTGAAAAGTTTGTAGGCTGACCCATACATGACGTCACTAGACGTCACATTAAATCTATATGAGTTTTAGTTAGTACAATCTACCAAAAGATTCGTGAATAAATTTGATAGTTTTCCGACTATTGGTTCGTGAGATGTACCATTCTGAGTGAAGTTACTTTTGATATTGTGAAAAACATGGAAAAAAACTAATTTCGTGGGAAAAAAATACTGTTGAAGCCAAGGTTCGGGTTGATAAACATCATTCGGACTCTGCACCAGCAAAATTTACGTTTGAGAAATGGTTTTCCAAATTTAAGCGTAGCGAAATGACCAAAGACGATGCACGCAGTTACGGACGAAAACATCAGAAAGTCCACAAAATAATTTTGGGTGATCGTTTTTCCGTCGATATATCACAATGGATAAAACATGGCTCCATCACTATACTCCAGAGTCCAAACGACAGTCAGCCGAATGGACTGCACGCGTTGAGACGACACCAAAACGTGGAAAGTCACAACAGTCTGCTGGCAAGGTCATGGCATCGGTATTTTGGGATGCACACAGTATAATTTTCATCGATTTCCTCGAAAAGGGTAAGACCTTAAAGGGCGACTATTATATAGCGTTATTGGAGTGTTTGAAGGACAAAATCGCTATAGAACGACCCCATTTAAAGAAGAAAAAAGTGTTGTTTCATCAAGACAATGCACCGTGTCACAAATCAATGAAAACGATAGCAAAATTTAATGAATTTGGCTTCGAATTGCTTTCGCATCGACCGTATTCTCCAGATCTGGCCCCCAGCGACTTTTTCCTGTTCTCAGACCTCAAAAGAATGATCGCTGGAAAGAGATTTAGCTCCAATGAAGAGGTGATCGCCGAAATGAAGGCCCATTTTGAGGCTAGTGAGAAATCGCATTATGGTATCGAAAAGTTGGAAGGTCCCTATAATCGGTGTATCGCCCTCGAAGGCAACTACGTTGAATAAAAAAATGACGTACGTAAAGTCGGGCGCGGACGACTTTGGGATACCCTGTACCACTACCTTGTAATAAAGTCAAATTTCTTCACAAAAAACCAAAAACAGAAGAATTTTTAAGCAACAATTTTTTTTTGACCGATCGTTCCTATGGGAGCTATATGATATAGTCAACCGATTTCAATAAAATTTGACACGGTGCTTAAATACCTTAAAAAAGATCTGAATGCCAAATTTATTTCAAATATCTTTACAAAAAAACGAAATGTTTATAACGAGTTTTGTATAAAAAACGTTTTTTTGGACCGATTGGTCCTATGGGAGCTATATGATCTAGTCGGCCGATTTGGATCAAATTTAGTACAGTGCTTAGAAACTATAAAATACTCACGAATGTCAAATTTAATCCCAATATCTTAACAAACAAACGAAACACAACAAATTTTGTTAAAAAATCGATTTTTTGGAAGATCGGCCCTATGGGAGCTATATGATATAGTCAACCGATTTTGTTCAAATTTGGCACAGTGATTGGGAACTATAAAGAACTTTCGAATACCAAATTTGGTTACGATACCTTCATAAACAAAGGAATTATTCATCTAAAACGCTTTTTTTTGTCGAGGTCGTCTCAAACACCCCCATGGGAGCAATATAATTTATTCCCGATATCAAAAAAATAAAATAAACTTGCCTCCTATGGATTAATATGGGATCTAATGTGAAAGTTTGGTAACTCTAGCTCTTACCATCTCTGAGATCTAGGCGTTTACACGGACGGACGGACAGACGGACATGGGAATATCGACTTCTCTATTCACCCTGATCATATTTTAGGTAACTAGGGGTGTCTCCGACGTCTCCTTCTATATGTTACATACATTTTCGGCTTGCACAAACTTAATATACCCTTGGTACCATACGGTACAGGGTATAAAAATCGAATTTTGCCAAAAAAAATGTTTTTTTATGTGTTAGCCTACGAACTTCTCAGCCCACCTGTTAGGCCTTAATAGTCAGCACATGGTCAGCTCAGTCAGTTGGATGGTTGATTGATTTAAATTGTTTATAAAATATGCTTTAGGTACCTCAAACATTTCATATTGTCACGTTTATTATTGAGCTGTCGATTACAATTTTGATGTATTCTTTGAAAGACCATGTAAAACCAAAATAAGAAAAAAATTTAAAAATATTTATAATAGGCAAACATTTCTAGCAGGTAAATTAATGAACTAAGTTGCTTGTGCATTGGGCACAACCTCAAAATATGCCCCTTCATATAGAAGTTAAAGTATCTACATGGCACTTCGTTTTTCTCCCAGCATTGAAGCGTGTTTCCTTCATCTTAGCTATGATCGCCTCAGTGCTATCCTATTTGAGATTTTCTCCATGCATGCAGGAGACATGTTGGCGGCTGACTGTCTGCGAAATGGTAAAGTGGGAAAGTATTTCCATACTGCGTGTGACTGCAGCTCCTGTCTTAACGAGAAAATTAATAAATATGCAACGACTAATAAGAACTTGTAAGAGTATAAGACTATTTTTGATGGTTCAATTTGACATGGCATGTTGTCCATAATAAATCCAGGGAAGACAAATAGGGAAATTAATTTATTAAGTGCTTGAGTATGAAAACCTTATATTCATTATAATCGAACAGCTTTAAATTGACTTCTTCCGCTCGCTGGCTAATGCTCTTGATTGAATTTCTCATTTGTCCCAATCTTATAAAGACTTTGGGCAATACAAGTCATCTATTTTTTTTTTTTGCAACAATTGTATCTTTTGTCTGTGTATTTTTGTAAAATTTTCTTCAGCTGATGTTCCGCACTGCATAATCTCTTAATTATATAAGCAAGCGCCGGGAGTGGGCCAGTTCGAGTCAGATACAAATTCATTTTTACTCTTGTTATGTCAATAAAAAATTGTAAAAAATATACTGCTGCTAATACTGCGTTTATGCAAAGGGTATGGATACATTTTCTAAAAAACTATATATAGTTAAGATTTGAATGCTTTAGAAAACCCACTTTTGATAATATAAATTTGGAACATCTTATTTCGCATCACATTTGTAGTGCATTCCACCTGTTGTTTTGGCTACCCAACAAACCCATTGATTTTCTGGTATATCTAGGTAACCATAGCTATGGCAAAGACCACAACAAAACACATTCTTATAAACAACATTTTTGAGTGCTGCAAATATTTAAATATTTTTGTTTTTAGAATATTTTTTTCCGCAGTTTGACGAAAAGAAGCGCGCAGTGTCGTGTCGCTTGATGTTTTGCTAATTTCTTAAAATAAATTTGTGCATTCGTGCCCCTTAAAGTGACGTATTGTATAGATATAGTAGTATATCATTTGTGGCGCGCGCCAACGTGGCCCACATGGCTTGTAGTATGGGATCTGGCGGACGTTGCTGTTTGCCGGGCCTATCCAAATTGAACATTGGCCACAACCTAATTGGACGTTGGCAATTGAAAGAAGGCAACAAATTTTGTTGTTGATTATGCAGCTGCCTTAATCTTTGGCGCATCTAATTGCTTCCACGGGCCCTTTAGTACTTTTTTTTTTTGTTTTTTTCGGTGTACGGCGGATAGAGTCAGTCAGTCATTCAGAACTCATGACTCATAGGCGCTGCGGAGTATATACGCGCGTATATATATACAAAAGAAATACCTATATATAATGTAGCTTTTGGCGCACCGCAAAGATGTTATTTTGGTGCCTTCAATAGGAAACAACACCAAAAACAACAACAACAGCAACAAGCTGACGCATTAATAAAATATAATCTGCACTATATTAGTTATGTTGCAACTGGAAAAAATGTCATGTTACTAAATTTATAAGCTCATAAAACACAAGAAAACATTGTAAAACTTACAAAAGAAATAGAAAGAGCAAAAAAAAAAAAACATTTAAAGTGTTATAAGAAAAGTTCTCTAATGTCATAGAACAAAATGGCGGGCTTCTTTCGTACCACATCATTAAACCATACAAATGATGAACCAAATACACCAACAAATTTTAAACGATTTTCACTAGGAGCTGGTCTCTGGTAAGTTCTTTTTTTTTTTCATATATTATAAAGATATTTCAACTACATGTATCGTATTCATCTCTTTGCTTGCTGCTCAAGTCAGTGCAGTACGTATTTGTGACCCACTTCAATATCTAATTTTAAATATCACTCTTTTCTTCTGAATATTGTTTTTTCAAGGCATAATTTGATGGTCAATTTTGCTGGTTTTCAAATTTTGACTTTACTTTTGGAATTTTGTTGTAGTTCATTGTAACAAAACGTAAACATAATAGAAAGTTCGGGGTTTTTCGTCTGTTTAAGAGATTACTTAAATTTATTTATTTTTTAGCTTTATCGTAGTAAAACTGGCAACAAGACTTCTTATAGTCGAATTAATTAATGTTTCGGATCTTAGAGTTGTGAATGGACATGACGAAATTTATTTTTGTTACTACTACTATGCTCTACCCAATACATAATACATATGTATAATGTAATTTATATATTTTGTAAATGATGTTATGCCATTGCCAAGACACTAATATTTACCAGTTTTTCGGGAATAACTAAATATTTGTAGATCACAAGACATCCATTGAGTGGAGCAGAGGGCTCTCAGACTTAGCAAGTGTCTATGTCATCATTATGAAAGACTGCTAGTATGATGCATTGTAAATGAGCGCTTAAACTTTACCCTGCTCGTCATTGCCTAAAGATATATATTTATTTTGGTAAACGTTCCGAATTTGTCGCATCTATCAGCAAGTAACAAATTATTGGATATTAAAGGGAGAGCTATGTACGTATGTTATGTCGTAACTTCTAAAACGCTTAGCGTCATGCTCGTAATTCTTGATCGTCCAATTGTTTTGGGCTATGTGACGTCACATTGAATATAATGATATAGATGGCTTATGGTAAAGTCAGAACCGAACAACTTTGAGATAAGCCCTGTACCATTATATTACAATCAAACTAGCTATATCGTTTAAGTATTTCAAAAAAATTTCGATATCCCATTTTGGCTACAATATTTTTACCATATCTAAAACCTTTCGTTTTTATGGAGGTGTGCATTTTTTTTTTTTTATCATTTTTGAGATTTCATATACACTTTATACCATGGTATGGTATGGTATAGGGTATAAAAATGAGCTTTTTAAAGAAATCCTTTATTAGCAAATTTCGAAATATATAAAATTTTGCCCGTTGCTCCCGACATTGCTGTAATTCAATCGAAATAATTTTGTATTTACAGGGTTAATACCTTTGTTTTATTTAATTCATATTATACGAGGTGTGTTCAAAAAGTAAGGCGACTTTTCAAATTTCCGGGCAACGTATTTTCGATAATTGATTTTTTGTTTTGTTGTGTTGGTACACTCTTCCCGAACATCTGTACCAAATTTCAAGTGAATGGTAACCATATACCCATGATTCGTCACCAGCTATGACCCTTTTGAGTAAATCTGGGTCGACGTCATTCAACAGCCTTACATTTTGAACACAACTCCTATTATGAAAATATTGATTTTTTTTTAATGTATTTTTATTTGCAATTTGTCTAATGACAATCACCAATGTGCTCTAGTGAGCCTAAATTCCTGACTTAAAATATTTTTTTTTTTTCTAAAAATCGTAAGATAAAGTAAAGAAAATCTTCTCAAGTTGTTATGTACACACTATTCAAAATTCATCGTTTATCGATTCTAGCTAAACTATTTAATACTATCAAGTCCGTAGAGAGAAAATCCGGGCACGCGGGAAAATGTAATGACCCTCTATTAAATTATTAGCTTAATCATGACAGAAATCCGGGTCCCTGAGAAAGCTCCGGGGCCGGGAAGAATTCCCCCTCTTCCTCTCTCATCGGGCCTGAATACAACAATGGTAAATGATCATGTAGCATATGATTCTGAGTGTCACTATAATACCAAAATCAGTAAGACTTGGTTCCACCAGTTCCACTATCGGACCGAGGGTATAAAAAGTGCATTAAAGGTACCATTATTTCCTTTTACCAAAGCGATTAAGTAATATAAGTGAGACCATTGTCAAAACAAATTTTACCCAAAATCACACAAATGATTAACTTTGTCATTTTATGCAGGTTTTTGTTGACTTCCGGATAAGCTAAGGACTGCTGTATCGTAATAAAACTATTTAGCTTTGAGTTTTTTTTTAGATGGTATTTCCACACTAAACATAAAAAATAACTTTGGTTTTTGTAAGGAGTTATTGCATTTTTATATCAAAAACTCATTTACAGAGATAAGACTTTATATGCCCGGCACTTCCCTAGATAAACCAAGTTTCTCCGAAAATCCAAAGCTTTTCGTTGAGGTCTCATTCTGGCTTTTAATATTAAAACTGATGTCAATTGACATATAGTCTGCTTATGATGTTTGAAAAAAAAAAAAACACTAGCACTTCTCCAATGACACTCTTGCCATTGTAGCTAATTAAAAATATTTAACTAGGCTCTACATAAAAATGGGTGCGTTTACTCTTTTGATTTTTCACTAAAGAATTTGTATTTTCACGCTTGACTTGACACAAGACCAAAAATCTGACTCAAAATTGGAATTTGGGCGGCATTGCCAGCGAACTACATAACCAAATAAATAATCAAAAATAATTTGCTTTGGCAATTTATTTTCCAGTCTATTTGAACATATAGTATATACCAGCCTTATATGCAGTACTAGGTTGAGCCAGTAGTGTTTTAGACTATATGATACAAATTGTATTCAAAATATGTATAGAATTTAGTTAACTAGTTTTATTTTTCGAAATAAGTACATCAGACCGCCGCTTTACTGTGGAAGAAATAGCAAGATCAGTTTTTTTTAGAACATTTTTGTTTTACACACTAGCAGAGGTGGGTCCGAATCCAACTACTTGATCTTAAAAAAAATTCTTCGTTATTCATTTGTTTATACAGGTATCATTAGCAAATTTGGAATTTGACTATTAGAACGCCCACAAAGTATATCGAATTAAATCAAAATCGTTTTACTATAGCATATATTATAAGATAAATCTTTTTGAGGGGACCTAAAATCTATGTCTTGTTTGAAATAGGGCCATATCTAAAGGTCAGCCACTCCCTTAGAATTTTTGTTTTTTCTAAATAAGTTATAAATTTACATTACTCTGCGTTTTTGACATTTCTGTTGTAGAAGTCTACTATAAAATAAGCTCTATACAAATGGGCAGTGTTATGTGTGTCTGATACCCTTTCCTTACCATTTCTAGTTAGAAAGATTGTATAACTTTGGGATTTATTTATGTCTTGTTTTTGTTATACCCTATAATAAAAAGTACGAATAGTATAATAAGTTCCTTTAAATATGTATAACGGGCAGTCTCCAGATTTTTGATCAGCATCAACAGCTGGGTCTATATAGTCATGTCTGATAGTCTGTCTTATTGTCCGTATGATAGAAAGGATTCCAGAGAGATTCCAAGAGGTATAGAGCTGAAATTTTACCAAAATAATAATATAATTATATAATGTCTGACTATTAGGCAGATCGTTTTTCGATTTATTTTCATATCCTTCCCGTTTCCTCGTAAGAGTGCGCCAATTGTCATCAGTGCCTTAATTGAGGAGTTAGGCTACAAGAGCAAGTGGTTCATTTAATGTAAATATCGAATTACAATGAAAATTTAGAGATTATAAATACCATACATAGCAGGAGAAGGATATGAAGCGTTGGCGGCGAAGCAGCAACAGGAGCACTATGTAAGAGTAAACTATAAATTCAGCACAAAGACAGTATAGACTTTAGGATTGCAGAGCAGGAAAACTCTGCATATAAATCAGATCAGAGAAACTTAGAGTTTAGCATTACAGAGCAGGAGAATGATACATTGCATAGATCGCAGAGCAGACATGTTGAAGATGTTCGTCGATAAGAGCAAGTACGGAACACAGACCGGGCTGACCCAATAATAAAGAATTAAAAGAATATAGTCACACAATACTAATGAGAACATCATAATTTTTTTTTTTTAACCTTATCTCTTGGTTGCAGCAGAAGATAAAAAGGGAGGTCCAGACAAAAAAAAAGAGGTAACGGACATCGACCTCTGTATATAATCTTAGATTGTGATTCAGAGTAATTGTTTTTTTCCACCGTTTATGTCGGGACATAGAGAAAGTATACGGAGAGATACACAAAATTATTTCAGTCAGACCCTTGATAAAGAGACGATGTAAATAGCATTATTTAATTTTTTTTTAATTATGGGAAATAGGAATTGTTTAAAATAAGAAACAATAAAAATCAGCATTGAAAATCAGAAGAGGAAAGTTCTGGCTATGACAAGGTATCTATACGTTAGTACAGAGTATTTTAAGGTCGGACAGGAGCGACTTAGCATACAAGAGCTTGCAAGCAGGGTACGGAGCCCTCTAGTTTGCAGCTGCCACACGGGATTAGAAAGTATGGGGTTATTTAGTAAATTTCAAAATATATAAATAAATTACTGACTCGATTTGCACTCATCATTAATTTTATTTGCCTGAGTAATTTTGATATTACACTTTCGCATCCCGCATATTTCAATATCCATCTGCGACCGCTTTATCCCACAACTTATTCGAAGCTGATGGTCTTAGTCTCAATGCCACTTATAAAAATAAGCCAAAGGCTGCTGTTGTTACAAGGATTTAAGAAGCTTTGTTTACTTCTTTCTGAATTTATGCTGCTGGCGGTACCGGAAGTAAGTTGTTTTTTTATATGATAACGAGATTATACAGTTTCCAAGCTTCATGTTGTGCTCAACGTTAAAATCGAAATTATTTTCAATTGTTCCGGTATCATGTCTACAAAACTAATACAGTCGTTGGAAATAACTGAAACCGGTTTAAGATAAAGCTTTAGTCTTTTGGGTCCACAGCTGTTTGTTTGTGCTAAGTCTGAACCCGCCCGCAAGTCAAGATTGCCAAGACTTTAAAACAGTCATTAAATTGCCGGCAATCAAAACGCTCATAATGCAATATTATAGTACGTTTTATCTACAGCTGCTGCAGTTATATTTAGTACTGCCCATACTGGCGATACGTCTGAAGCCCTGCCAGCTGGCTGGTCAACTATATATATTGGATATACCCAAGTCGGAGCTACCGCTGTGGCTGTGCATAGCAGACTATGAGAGCCGCTTTAATACACACATCGTTGGTCGTGGCAATGAGGATGGTTCCCTGGACTATGGCATCTTTCAGATTAGTGATCTTTTCTGGTGTGCACCGCCAACAGAAACACTTTACTATAACTTTAATGAGTGCAACGTGAATTGCACGGATCTGTTAACTGCCGATATAACAAAGGCTGTGAATTGTGCACGACTCATACAAAGGCAACAGGGTTGGACAGCTTGGTCTGTCTATGAGGAGTTTTGTAATGGCACTTTGAATGCCATTGATGAGTGCTTTGGATAGTCCCCCCATCAACACTTGCCACAGTATACTCTATTTTAATCACTAAAAATATATCACTTAAGCTGCTGCGTCAATCTTTTTTGATTAATTGAAGGCACATACTGTCCATTATGTCATCCACACTGCCACTCGAAAAATCTGAGCTATGCTAAAGTCACAAATTTTGTAAGCGAAATTAAAATATTTTTATGTTCCAATTATATTTAATTTGTTTTATTTTAAATGGCAAACAAGAGTTCAGCCAGATCAAGCTGTTTGGCTGTGCTGGGCTGGGCATACATTAATCATTTCTAGTAGTACACTTAATGTGGGTGTATATTTAGTATTTATATAGTTTCAGCTGTTCACCAACATATTAGTTAGTTAACCTTGAATATTACTTAATGCTAAATTAATTGCTATATAATTTTTTCAGCTCCAGTCCAGGCGTTTTGCATGATGTAACCATGGAAAACTCATGTAAGTATTTGGTAGATCACTTTTTATAACTTTCCCAATACATTTTATGGGACTCGACTTTTCGCTTGATTTTTTTTAACAACTTTTCGGTCTTATTTTGACTGACATTTACTCAAGCCATACTCGAAACGTAACAGTTCAAATAGTTTTTTTTTGCCTTTTTCCTCCAATATAATTTAATGCATTTCTTTTTACATTTCATTTTATATTTATTGTAATATTATACATAAAGGGATACATATACACCTAAATGCCATCCTATACGCGATCCGACGGGTTGTACAACTTTGGCTGTTTACCAATTTCATTGTGTGTGCTGCTGTTGTACAAAAAATTGAATTCACTCAATTTATCGATAAAAAATCGAATTTACAACCATATCCAATAATATCAAATGTCAAAATAACGATTTATTTTATTTTTGAACAACTTTGCAATCATACTCTCCTAGCCTTTAACGTCAGTGTCATTTTATTAGAGCATATTTTAAAGTAGGGCAAATTGAAAGAATTTCGGCAGCAATTTTTGTGTTTTTAGGCTTAAACTGTCAATGGATATCGGACCATAACTTAGTCCAAGAAAAACAACCATATATTTCGCAACAGCATATATTTATTTTTTTTTAAGTCGAATCAAAATGGAGTCAAATAGGCGCCCATGTTATAAAGATGATGGTCCTTATGCAATTTGCGATTTTATTAGTTAAACGATTAACATTGTTTTTTTTTATTGCAGATTCAAGTTTTGAAGCTGCGAGAGCAACACTCACAGGACAGGGCAATCATTCGCCTTTGGTAACACAATCCCGTTCTGTGCGTGATCTAGAAGAACAAATCTCTACACTAAGCAAGGAGAACTTTAACTTGAAGCTGCGTCTTTATTTCATGGAGGAGAGTGAAATGGGACAACGTACCCAACAGTCGGACAAGCAGCTATCAAAACAGCTTTTAGATGCCAAGATAGATATTGAATTACTACGCAAGACTATAAATGACAAAACAAAATTGCTTAAGGAAGCTGCATGTGCCTTAGCGCAGCATGAGGATATGCAAAAACAAAGTGATATCAAGCATCAAACTATTGTTGAGCAACTGAAGCAACACATACGTCATTTGGAGGTTGGAGCATAAATTTTAAATACATTTTTAAGCCAATTTATTAACATATAACTTATTTTTCCTTGCGGCAGTGTACAGCTGAGGAGACCGAAGCGAAATTGTCAAGGAATGCTGAGGTGAGCTTTAGATTTCATTGTTCACATTATGTGAATCATTAAAAAAATTATACGGGTTGCGGTTATACCGGCATAATTGGAAATAGAGGGAGCGTATACGTGCTTTAACAACCAAGTACTTCCGTTTGTATGCCCTATACCAAATACATCGGCTAGCTTACCCAAAAATGTTTGTGGTTGTGCAATCCTTCAGAGGTTAAGAAAGTAACTTGGGCTTTGTGTGCGATGAAGAACTTTAGAAATGTCTTAATAATTTCCCTGACTTGCTATTTTGCCAGTCGCCCCCGAGCGGATAGATTTTTTTTTTTTGAGAGGGCACTGCGACCAAAAGTTCTTTTGTACCATACCCTTACGTTAAAGCAAAAGACTTTCCGCTTTCCACATGAATTATAGGTCTTTTGTTGGTATTGACCTGAGATGGAAGGGACTAATCCGTCCGTAATCTGTCCCACCAGCGCTGGGCAGTCACAGAGAATATGTCTGATGGTATATCAACAGAGCCTGCACTCTGAAGAGTCCGATAGGTTAATTTTCTGTATGGTATCTAATGTATGGTATGGTGGCCAGATAGGTAAGTTACCAGGAGCTTTAGGTCCGCTCTGCCAAGATCTTTGTCTTGATTGCATCCAGAGGTTTGACAAGCACATAGGAGTGTTAGTATCCATGTACGCGCAATACAAATTGAAAGCTATTAAGATTTTGGGGTTCCAACAATAAGATTTTACGATATATTAAAAATATTTCATTTTGTTTTAGGTTACTCGTCTGGAGGAAGCATTTCTACAATGTCAAGAAGAGCGCACAGCAGCCAAAGAGCAAATTGAAAAACTCGAGCTGGCCTTAAATGATCGTGATGAGTCACTGACGGCATGCGAAAATAAAATTCAGGAACTTGCTATTAAAAATGCCGAACTTGTAGAAGAACTGGAAAAACATACGAACAGCTGCAACCAGACAAATGTAAGTAATGTTCATCATTTTTTGAATTCCTTAGTTACGTTTCCCTTCTGTAACTCAAAAGGCAGCATTAGAACATAAGCAAACTGAGCTGAAAAGCAGCTTAATGGAAAATAACTGCTTGAATAGAAAACTCAGTGCTGTTACAAAAGATTTAGTGCGTGAAAATCAATACACACAAAATTCAAAAAAAGCTATAGAAGCACAAAATGAAACAATACGTTTGTTGGAAGTAAGTAGTTAAGCATTAGCTGGTCCTCGATATAAATAATGATAAAAAACCAAACCATACAGGAAAGGGAAGAGTCCTATCATCGCTTATTAAATCGTTTATTTGAGTATGAAAAAATAATTGACCGGCAGGCCAGTGACTTAGGCTCGCTGCGGCAAGAGAATCAATTTCTTAAAAATATGGCTGGGATTCAACAGCCCTTTAGGTCTATGCAGCATTTGACCTTGGGACAGCATTTATGTAACTTTGGCTATAAGAATATGGAAGGTTATGATGCGCCTCTTGTTAGTTCCGATTCTACTATGACTCGAAGTGACAGCTGCACCTCGTTGCGTTCCAATTTCTCGTCGATTAGTATTCTATGCGGTAGCAAGGAGCAAATGCGAAGTTCAATAAGCATGCCTATAATGTTCTCAACACAGGTGATGACACTTAGCACCATCTTAAGTGTAATAAATCAATATATTAAAGTTCTGTCCATCACAGCACGGAGATAGACGGACATCAAGTGTAAAACCCAAGCTTCCGTCAATTGTTTTACCACCTGCCACTCCGCGCACGGCTTTTTTCAACTATTCCATTCCTACTGTAACTGGATTTCGCCAATTTTTTGGCAACTCTCCATCCAAGTCGTCATAATAGGGAGGGCTGCTGTTTTATGTAACGAGTCGAGGACGTTGTGCTTGACACCATGATGTGTAGCCTGACGATAGTGGAGAGTCAGCCATTATATTCACAATTCAATTGTGTTTTGCATATTCCGTTCATTAATTAATTATGTTCACTTAATATTTTTCAAAATTTTTTTGAAAACACTTGGAAAACAGCATAAATTTTTCGTTATAGTATACCAATACCAATGTACAAAAATAAATAATACGAGTAAAATAAAGTGAACCTGAAAAAGTATCTTCAAGGCTTTATAATGGAAACTTTTAATTTTTTAAGAACTTTAAATTATAAAAGACTATTTAACTAACTAACAAAGAAGACCAATTTCAAGCATTTTTATTAAGCAAAATCTTCCTACTCGGAACATTTTCTTTTTAGAACCCAACCGGTCTAAATGCTCAACTGGCCGATAAGTTGTGTGAGCTGCAGGAAGCCCAGGAGAAGCTTAAGGAACGTGAGCGTATACACGAACAAGCTTGTCGTACTATACAAAAACTAATGCAAAAGCTGAGCTGCCAGGAGAAAGAAATCAAGAAATTGCAGCAAAGCCATAATGAGGTATATGAACAAACAAAGTCTTAGTATTAGAAGCCATACATTTATCCATTTATCCATACTTTTAGAACACCAACGCCCGTGATACACCGGCAACGACTGCCTTAGAAAGCCGATCCCTGAGCGATACAGAAGCCACAACATCTGAACAGACAGGCAACCTCAAACAGCGCGTTTTAGATCAGGAGCAAACAATTAAGCAGTTACGTGCCGAGGTCAAGAAAAAGACAGCCAACTTGCAGAATCTGGTTAACAAGGAGTTATGGGAAAAGAATCGTGAAATTGAGCGCCTCACCAAGCTAGTGGCAAGTAAGCCGCAAGCACCCGATGATCCTTTATGCGCAGATTTGCAGCAATCCTTTACAGAAAATGATTATGCCAAGGCCATGGAGGCCAATAAGCTGCTGCAGCGTAAAGTTGATGTGCTTATTAAGCGCGTGGCCGAGGAGCAGCAAAATGATGCTTTAATGGCGCAGCTGCGCTGTGATCTGCGCTTGGCACAGAACGATGCCGAAAGCGCCAATAAGTGGCGCATGGAATGTGCAGATCTTTGCGGTATATTGACCAATCGCCTAGAGGAGTTGGCAGGCTTTCTTAACTCTTTGCTTAAGCACAAGGATGTGCTGGGCGTGCTAGCTGCTGACAGACGCCATGCCATTCGCAAAGCTGTGGATCGTAGTTTGGATTTGTCCAAGAGCCTTAACATGACACTATCTGTTACAGGCGGCTCGCTAGCTGATCAGAGTCTGCCGCAGTTATTCAACTTATCGGAAATACTGGGTGCCGATGCAGATGAAGTAAGCTACAATCAAACCTTCAATTCGCATGAGGAACTGCAAGCAGCGGCCAGAAACAATGGTAATCCCACCATTGAAAATTTGAAAGCTGAAAATAAGGCGCTGAAACGTGAGCTAGAAAAGCGGCGCACCACGGATGGTCAAGTGCGCAAAGAACGTCGCTCGCTACCTTTAAACACACAACAGCAGTTAGATAATCAAAGCGAATCAGAGGCCTGGTCAGAGCCGGATCGTAAGGTATCACTGGCGCGCATAGGCCTAGAAGAAACGTCCAATAGTTTGGCTTGCGAGCAGCGTATGACTGAATCGGATAGCGAGGGTCAAGGTAGATCCTCCAATACTGCAAGGCAGGAGCGCAATCGCAACAGCGACCGTATTGCCCAGCTTGAGCAGCTCATAGCCCAGCGTGATGAGCGCATACTAAATGTACAATGTCAGCTGGTGGACTCTGACAATCGTTATAAGCAGGAGCAGCTGCGCGTTCTTGAAATTACACAGCAGCTGGAGCAGTTGCTGGCGCGCAATGAATCACTGCAAGCGGACTTGCAAGCAATTGGCACGGAGGATAATGAGCAGACGACTCAGCTGCAGCAGTTGGTGGAGCTGCGTAGTACTGAATTGGAGCAACTACAAATAGCGCATAACACACTTAGTGCCGACGCACAAATTACAGAAATGGAGCTGAAAGCAGTGCAGCAACAGTTTGCGGATTTAGAGCAGCAATATGAAAAGGCAGTCCAGCAGGCGCATAACGAGATAATGCAGCTGAAATCTGAGGCAGCGGCACAGCTTGAGGCTCAGCAACGTCAGCATGAGCAAGCGCTTGAACGAGACTGGATTTCTTTGCTCACTTACGAAGAGCAGAAGAAGCAATTGCTGGAGCTGCAACGCCAGCATGTCGAGTATATGCGTACTATAGAGTTCCAGCAGGAGAATGAACGTGAGCTTAAACAAGCCCTGCTTGATAATGAGTTGACGGCACGTGGACTAAAGAAACAACTGGATGAGAGTGCTTTACAAGCATCTAAGGCAGTTATGGAACGCACCAAGGCATATAATGATAAGCTGCAACTGGAGGAGCGTTTAGAGGAGTTAAAACAGCAGCTTACGGTGCTTAAGCAGGAGCAGGAACAACAACAGCAGCTGCAGCATCAAGAGCAACAGCAAGAAAAGCAGAGGCAGCCGCCAAAGCGTCTGAACAGCAGCGATGTTTCACAATCCGGCTATACATCAGAGGAGGTGCTAGTGGCACAAACTTCAGTCAATAGAGCTGTTGCTGCGCAACGTATTAATAGCTCTTCACCCGACTTGGGCATAGAAAGCGATGCAGGCCGTGTTTCCAGTGTGGAGCTATCAAATGCTCAGCGCACTTTACTCAAAACCGTAGAACTCAAAGCGGAGGCAGTCAATGATGAAAGTGATGAAATGGCGGGAGTCGGTAATTATATAAGCTTTGAAATGGAAAGCTAGTGATGGTTTTAAAATATTTTCTTCTTATTTTTGCAGAAAAAGTTATCTCCATGAAGTACGCAGCTGGCGGCGGTGGTGGTAGCGGAAATGCTGCTACAACCGGAGCTGCTGTCAATCACGATTGTGCCAAGGTAGATCAAGAAAACGCCGAATTACGTCGTAAACTAATACACACCAAGCGTGCATTTGAAGACACATATGAAAAGTTGCGTATGGCTAACAAAGCAAAAGCACAAGTTGAAAAAGACATTAAAAATCAAATACTTAAAACTCATAATGTCCTGCGAAACGTTCGTTCGAATATGGAAAATGAATTATAACATCAACAGCAACGAAAGGCGTGGTCGAGGCACCCACATTAGTTAGCAACTTAATTTTAGCACCTGAGTTAACAACAACCAAGACATGTCCATGCATTCAATATACTTATTCGTTTCGTTTTATCATTACAATGTAAATTTCTATGTTTATTTTTAATGCACTATTATATATTATGAATTTTATTTTAATAACTAATAACGAGCAAAAATATTAATACCAATTACCTGTATGCATTTTCCGAAGACTGTTTAGGGAATACGAAACAAGTACTAACAAGATGACCCCTCCTGCCATATATTATATTTACTCATAGCATGTAAAAAAAATCGAAAAGAAGTTAACAAAATTGTACTGACACTTATTAACAGCAACAAAACACTCATAAAATTCATTCATATTGAATGATCTAAACTTATTACTTACTTATCGTACTGACCAACCAATGTATATATGTAAAGTATTATTGTTACAATGCATATGTATGTTTTAGCCTGTTTTATAATGAAATTATTGTTTTTACAAATTCATGTAAACATGTGTAAATTTTAAAGCCATCCATATCAGCAAATTAACAACGAATTTCCATCTTAACTTGTATAACCTTCTTTTCATAAAGCTTGTCAATTTTCTGAATAAATCCTTAACCCTGATTTGCTTGCTTGATTTCAGTTGGTCCTCCAAACGGATGTTGAAATTATTGTTTAATTTACTTCTTGCCAACAAGGCTTATTACTTATTACGAAAATATTTAAATGCTTTCGATATCGAAATTTTTATATGTGTGTAACTTGTAAAAACGAATTTTTGTTTTTTTGAAAAATTGTATATAGCTTAAGTTACGTATTATAAACAATAAAAAGTTAAATATATCCTTTTAAACTATTTGAAAGTTGTTTTTGATTTTGGAATTGTAAGCAATGTACATAGTGTTTATCAAAGCTAATTATTTCCTATGTGAACTTGCAATCAGCATTACTCAAGAAAACGTGAATAAAGTGAACTCGAGGACTATTGCTATTGGTACATTAGTTCTCCGTCATTCAAAAATTATTGGTCCGCAACCTTCTGGCTTTTCAACAAACTCAAGAGGCAGCTCCGGCAGAGGAGCTGAAGGCCATTACGAAAAAGAAAACAGAAGAGGAGAGTTATAAGTGTATTGTAACGGAAGGGGATTACTTTGAAGGGGATGAAATAAGTTTAGATAAATAAAGTTTATTAAAATATAAAATACATCTATAAAATTGAGCACAGTAATAAATTAAAAATTGTGCCAAGAGAATTATATCAATTTTTTAGGTATTTTAACGCTGAAAAAAAATCCAATAACAGCTTACTCATACTTATTGCCCTTATTATTATGAAGATCACTAATTTTGATAAATTATTTTTTTAAACTAATGGCAACACTGTTTATGGAAGGAAAATATCTAAATTAAAAAAAAGGCCATAATGTATGTTGAAATTTAAAAATCTATTAATTTGCGCAAAGTGCTTGCGTGGCGTTGCCATATTCAATGAACATAATTGTTCTATGAGTTAAAAAGTGTTGAAAAATGTGGCAGGGCGATGCCATATTCGATGTTCTATGACAATGAGTCAAAAAAGTGTTGAAAAATTTGAAATTTGTGCAATGTTTGCTATTTACGAACTGCAACGAATAAAATGATATTAATTTATAAGGGTAAATTTTTTTATTTTTTCAACTTGTTGATTTAAATTAATCGAAGGTCATAGAAACGGCAAATCATTAAACAATTTTAAACGTAATGGCAACGCGCCAAATTGTAAATTAGGTGGCAACGATAAGACTGCTAATATTTGTAAACTTATTAGCAGAACAATAACAGCGCGTTTCAGTTGCGAATAAAGCGCGTTAATAAATAAATAATATAGTGCGAAATTACATAAATCGGCAATGTCGAATACCAATTGAAATAAAGTGCATGCATATACATATAGTATAATAATAAAAGTGATTGTGTGTATTGCAGATAGTGGTGCGATATTGTTGTTGTGAGCGCTCTTATCAAATAATTACACCCTCTGTAAAGTTAATATGCCGTTGCATTACTGAATTCATTTGTAGCCTAGCTTTCTTATCTACTTAAGTAATTAACAACAATTTAGAAGTCTATCGAAAGGTGTGATTTTTATGATTTCGGTGTGCGGAAGCCCAACAACGGCAATCTGAGTGCTCTCGTTTGCACATTTCGTTTGTTTGTTTTTCTTTTTTATGCTCACTAGTTGCGCTCTTGCCGCTCATTTTCGCGCAGCGCTACAGCAACAACAACAAGAACAACAACAGGTAAGGACGCTGCAGTTGAGGTAGTCTCGATTTTAAGATACACTTCAAGCTATGCATATTTTTGGGCAAATGGTAATCCCATGATTTTATAGTCATTATGTTGATAAGCAACTTTACATTTTTTTTTATCAATGTTAAACAAAAACAAAGTATAGTCTTCCGGACTTATCGGTGCATTTTTAAATTCTCTCAAACAAATGTAACTTTTTTGTTTAGTTAACAAATTCTCAAAAATAAAAATTCCTACTCCATCATTATTTTAAAATTTGTAAAGTTTGTCCTCATTTTACGTTAATTTAAATATGCTACCATCATTGTGGTGTACTGCTACACATTCCTCTCGATAAAGCAAATATAGTCTTTTTTACAGGGTATAGGAAAGAACAAAAATGCCCGCCTCAGTTGTATCTCGATTGTCGTATCAGCTGCAAGAGGACGACGAAGACGAAGAAGCAGCTACGAGGACAACTGTTGCTTATGTGGGACGTCGACATAAGAATAGTTCTGGGCCACAGCTTTTGCGTGCAAGTGAGTAAGCTTTTCGTTTTATAAAACCTTGCCTCTTTTTCAAAGAAATTCGTACATAGTATGAACGAATATTTTGATGCCGTGATTCACAAATACCTCGAAACCTTGCGGAAGTTCTGATCTATCAACAGATACCTTATCAATGACGTTTTCAGTAGCAACTGAATAAACTGAAAATTTAATCTATTTTAATCCCCCGATAACAGCAACTTGTGCAAATTTTCAACTAGTCGTTAGCCAGTGGGTACGCCCACTCATTTATGACGATTTAGCCATTTGGCTTTAGCTCTGCTTGAGCGGACACTCCTAAATTGGACCTTTGCATGGCACAGACAAGAAATGGATAATTGCACGCAAAACCAAAACATGTAAACAAAAACATGTGGGCCGCTTACAGTCGAGACCCACCGACAAGAATACATTCTATACCACACATAATTTCGATAGCTTTTTGATTATTATTATTTGTTTCTGTTTTGGAATGCACCTCTAAATCGTTTCCAAAAAGTAAAAAAATTTATATGAGAGTAAAATCAGATTTTGTTGACTGTAGCCTAGATTTATGCATTGGTTTTTAATATTTATATAATTCCTGAAGTTTTCATCTGATTATGATTAAGTTCTAACAAAAAATAAAGTCTGAGTTAAGTCGCAAAGCTTAAGCAAGAAATAGGCTGTAAAGACGGATTAACACGACTTAAGCTATGTATCTTATTATATTATTTAGTATTATCCTTATTATAAAACTCGCAACATTTTGTCGCACCTACCGAATACACTCTCTACCCTTTGGTTACATGGTATAACCAGCGAAGGCGTACTATGTGTTCTAATCAAAGTGTTAGGCATTGTTTGAACAGCTTTTGGTTGGATTTGTGGCAGCAATTTCTATAGTTAAAATGGCATAGAGAGTGGCTCTGTTAGTCAAGTAGGTTTCGTGTTCAGGGTTCATAAAACAAATAAAATTTGTGTCGGCACTTAAAATGATTTGCCATTAAGCTAAAAGAAATTGCTTTTTTAAAAAAAAGTAAAAAAATTTGTGGCCCATGAGGGGATCGAACCCGCGACCTTCGCGTTATTAGCACGACGCTCTAACCAACTGAGCTAATGGGCCAGTTGTTCTGCGGCTGACAAAAGGGCTACTTGTTAAAATATATTTTATTTTATTATTGGTACATTGGACTTTAAATATTATCTGTGACTAAAATTATTTCTCAATGCAAATTGGTTCAGGGTTGTTAATGCGCAATGTTCATTTTTGTTTGTATTCAATTGTTTTATAAGCTCTTTATTCAAGAGCAAAATATTCTTTATTTACTCTTCAGACGGCTCTGCTTTGCATTATATTAAGGGATCTTACGGAATACTTTCCTTTCAAAAGCTACGGCAAGACTGTTCTGTTTTGAAATACCGAATTGCTTATATCAAGCTAAAACTGAAGAGCATTTTTGTTTTCAAAAAATTCTACTGAAAACAATGGAAGACGACGGCAAGTTATGCATTGGGGGTAATCGAGTACTGAGTAACTTTGCTTAAAAGCTGCTTTGGTTTGATTACCTTAGTTTCCTCTTAATTTTACTAAGAAAAAATCTGCTTGTATGTTTTTACATTAAATAAAAATATTTTTCAAAATTTAAATATATATATATTGTTATGGCCGCAATAGGTTTATGTGTAAAGAATAAAAAATATATGAACAAGAAAATAGTCACAAATAAAATAGTTTAATTTTAAAAAAAATTTGTGCCGCCCCCGGGTGGACTCGAACCACCAACCTTTCGGTTAACAGCCGAACGCGCTAACCGATTGCGCCACGGAGGCTGCTTGATAACATAATCCCAATATTCAATATACATATAATTGCTGAAATAAAACTGTAACTACCCAGTTAGCAGACTGTTTCTTTACACTGTTAAGTAGCCAACAGCTTAACATAAATATATCAGATTTTAACATAATGCTTCTTTAAAAATAACTTTTCTTACCGCAATTACAGACAAAAAAGTATATTTTCTGCGTCGCAAACAAATACAAAATCATAAAATATTTTATTTTATTTATTATTTATTTATATAAATATAAATTAAAATTAGAATAAAACCCTAAAAACAGTTTTTTAATCGTAATTTGTGCAAGATGCTTGCAAAATTCTTTGCATGCTAATATGGTTGAAAAAGTTATCCAACTATACCATAACAATATACACAATATATAAAGTTAAATAAATAAAATGCCAAAAATCAAGCTCGAGGGATCATCAATCATGATCAAAGTCTGATGTTAAACACCTATTATCAATTTTACGAGTAAGCTGTGTAATCTTAAGTTACTTTTGTGCCAGGCGAAATTTCTACTTAAAATTAGCGAGCATGAAGTGCATTTTTGAGTTTTACCAAAGAATATAGAACTAGAATGTAGAACTAGTTCTTTGGTTTTACTTACATTTGTAATTTATACAGAAGTAAAACAATCTTATACAATTTTAATGCGTTTGCACAGACATTCTATTGAGCACTGATTGTACGTTTTTAGTGTCTCAAAATAAATTCAAATGTGTAAAATTGAAAAAATAATAAACAATCTAAAAATCAACACCATTTAACTAGTTTTTAGTTTTCAAAATTAATACTACTGTTTTTTTTTCCTTTTGACCAAGATTTTGTGTCACATTCCTTGGGCTATACAGCGACAATCCACTAAAAAATTTGTATTCAAGCCTCCTACTACACCAAATGTTTAAGTTTCGATTAAAAAGATTATTATATCTAATTCTACAAATTTTAGTAGCTAGCTTTAAGTACACACTATACAAATGAAGTAAATTGTTAAAAACCAACAAATAAAATATTTATAAAAAATAAAAAAAAAATCGACCGCCCCCGGGTGGACTCGAACCACCAACCTTTCGGTTAACAGCCGAACGCGCTAACCGATTGCGCCACGGAGGCAGTTGTCAGTGCGCCAACCCAAATATAATTTGTTGCTGCTGCAAATATTCTAAGCAGATTTTGGGCTCAAACGGATTTGGGGGGAACTTGGATTAAAAAGAATTTGCTATTTTTTCTTTAAAAATCTATTGAACAGGATAACAGAAACTGACAGCTTTGGACAGTTGCCATTAAAAAGGTCCAAGTTTGAGTTTGAATATTTGATACATTTTGTTTTTGTACAAATGCCTTACCTTAACCTTTTTGGTTTCGGTTGAGTGGCAAAAGTTTTAAGGGTGCAAACTCAATTTTAAACTAAAAGTGTCCAAAAATTTTGTATCTCCTTACACAAACACACACACACACACACTGCAAGCATTCTTTGCACTCATGATATTTTATTTTGTATGCGTACAAATTTACTGCATATCCTTTAAAGTTCTCTTATTGAGTTTTGTACTTCTAGTTGTTGGACTTTGCTGAACGCCTGCTGAGATTTTGCAGAATTTTTTCATATATTTTTTTCTGTCCACACATGCAGGCAAACATACAAATGTATTTTTTCATTGTATGTGTGTGCATGTGGCTTTAATTCGTTGACTTTGAGTTGCAGTTTAAATCCTTTGTATAAGGTATAGGGCATTCCTTTCGGCATGCCTGAACTTTAAGTATCAATATAAAGTGTTGCACGTGAGGTTTGGCGTCCTTCCTTTGGCTTCCCTTTGACTAAAATTTAATTCGTTTATGACAATCTGACTTATCTTTCAACTTTAAGTTAGCCATGAGAAAAAGGTTTAAGGCCTTTAGGCCACATGTCGCTGCCAACATAGCAACTGTGGTGCGCTAACTTATTGGTATTACATATCGTCCATGTTTATTCCGGTTAGTAAGGTACGATTTAAGGTATCGTCGCTATTTGGGAAAATGTATTGTCTAATAAAGCCGCTTGACTAAAGCAACACCAAAATGTTAGTTTCTTTGTATACCTACACTGGAGACGTTTCTTTTTATTATTTATGAGTTCTAATGTCAAAAAAATGACAGCGTTGCTTTTTTACATTATCAGAGTTATCAACTGTCAAAGCTCGGATTGAAGGACCCTTTAAATACACAAATTGAACTATGAATGAAATCTACATTCCTATACTATTGTATAAAACGTTTGACTAGCAAGTCATTTCCATCTTATAGCATGTAGCTCGTCCGCTCACCTACACCCACATACTACATTTCCCAGAGTAGACGGCAATTTTGTAAAATTCACAGCATGTGCGAAGTGCATGCCTATCAACACACAGATACACTCATGCGAACGAGCATACAAGTTTACAGGAACAAAAAAAAAGGATGGAAAACAGTCACTTTACCCCACTGTGCGGCGCCAATTTCGAAAACATTTGCCATTTTACAGTCGGACATACACTCTGATACACACACATAAGCACAGTGAGTACTTTCACTTCGTATTTCGTGTTTGAAGGACGAAAACACGATGCTAGGCACGAACAGTAGCTAACCAAACAACATACACTTCGTTCCTATCTGTCTATATGGAGGATCCCCAGTTGGTTTTTGGCTTTCGTGCGCTGCGGACGGTTTCTATGCACTGGCTTAAATATGTATATACAGTACATATATACACAAATATATGTGTGTATTATTGCCGCGCAATCGAATAACTAAAACGTGTCCCTGTGCGGCATGTGAAATTTTATACAGCAAGTGTTATTGGGCCACAAATTGCAATAAAACGCGAATAATAATAGCAACAACACTTGAACACATATTTGCAACAAAATAAAATGCATATGTGGGCATAAGTAGAGTGTTGCCACAGGGACATAAGTGCAAACTTATGAATGTTATAAGTTTCGTGTGCTGTTTAAAAGTTCAAATTAAATTTCAATTTTCTAACTTGCGTGTAAATAATTGAACTTATGTTATTTTTAAAAATCAATTCACGCTACTTACACATTAATAATTTAAACAAAACTAAAAGTGTTGTGCCAGAAATCCTTTTCAGCTGAAGTTTAAACGAATATAAAGACAAGATGTCAGTGCACTGTAGACAGCAGCGTATTACAACCGTTGCCAATGTGTTAAAAAAATATACTCGAATATATTCGAATGAAAACTAGTGCAAAACCAAATATAACAACTTTTAAAATACAAAAATTTCCCATTAAAACTAAACCAAAATCGTGCTTAAACCTTAATTCAGTACGTTAATGCGCTATAAATATATATAGCGCAAAACTGTCTAAAGATTTCAGGCACACTCCATCTAACTCTTAAACTTTCCCATTAGCGCCAAGGACTTACTTCGCTTATATACCTAGCACTTTTACACGCGCGCCCAAAAGTATGCAACATACATTTGTCGTTCCCTGCTGCTTAAAATCACATGTTAACGTAGTAGACAAAATGGCGCGCCAGGTGGCGTCTGCCATAAGCTTTAATTAACTTTATGTAAAAAAAAACAACAACACACAAACAAAAACAACAGCTAAGAACAAAACTGACAGACTGACTTGTTTATCTTGCCCTGGCAGTGCCGCAAAATTTTAATCGCTTGCGGCTTTCGTTGCAGCAAATTAATGTTGCATACTTTTAGGCTGCGCTGTCCATTTCACCGCCATTTGCAGTGTGCTAAAAGTGCGTTTGAGTGTGGTGGTGCAGTGTTGCCAATTAGGTTAGCGGCTAATATAAGGAGTTGTTGCTAATGCTTTGTTTACACTAGCACATAATCTGGTGTTCTGAGCCAAAGGTTTGCCAAGTCAAAACTGTTCAAATATATTTAATCAATATATTTTGTTTACTACTGCGGCAGCATGTAATTCGAGTCAATTCAATTTTATTCGCTTGATGGTTTTTATTTTTGTATTTTAGAACTTACAACATTTACAGAGTTTAGCTTTAATTCTAAAAAACTAAAGATAATAATAAATTTGAAAAGAACCGCCTTAACTAAATTTCTAAATGATTGTGTTGATAACAATATTTAAATAAAAAAAAAAAACAAGTTTTTTTTATAAAGAGACCAATTATAATTTTCCATTTTACCAATTTAATTGCTACTAAAAATAAAAACAATATATGATTGAAGTTTCCAAAGGAGTAGGTAGTTAGTGTGTTAGTAAAAAGAAAAAGTTATTAGAGGATAACAAAACCTTTCACAAAACAAATTTTTTTGTGGTATTTCGAAAGTGTTGCTATGATTGGATTTCAATTATTTCAATTTGTAAATCATATTTCTATAGCCCAAAAAAGCGGATAAAAACTAGTTTCTTAGGAAAAATTTGTGTAATATGAGAGCCATTGCTTAAGCACCACAACTTTATAGTTTAAAAATACAAATAAACATTTTAAATACCACGATTTTGATAGTATGGGTATGCAATCGGGATGATCTCTTGGTCAGGCAAGAATATCCAAGTATCGTTGTGGTCAAAATCGTTTAGATGTTTTAAATGGCGTACTTTGCTTTAGTTAATTTTTTGTAATAGAAATGTTTGATAGAAAAGAAGACTCAATAATAAAAATGGCATAAAAAGCTTAAAAAATTAAATGCATTGGCGCAGTGTAAACATAGCATAACAAATTTCTGGTAAAATTACAAATATTCATTGGCAAATTTTTGCTTTAAAATGCTTTAAAGTAAATATTCTCAAAAATTTGTGTGCCAATAGTGAGCTTTTTTAATAAGAAAAAACCAAATTGTTTAAATTAAAAGTAAAAGTTTTGAAATAGTAGTTAAAGAGTTGGCAACGAAAGCACCCTAATGGACTTTAATTTATTTCGGTATATAATATTAAGTATTTACTCGTCAAATGCATATGCGTGACAAATACATGCGCTTCAAATGTCAGTTATAAATTGAATTTTTGATTTAAATTAACTTTCCATGCTGACGGCGCGCTGCATTTGTGACAGTCAGTTGTTTTAGTTCTCAACACCTGTCCGAGTTCAAGGTTTAGGGAAATTTAATAATTATTGTAGTTAGTGCGACAACTGCGAGTATAGCATGCAATTGAGAGCAGCTAAGCCCACCAAAATAAAGATACAATTAGAGAACTGTTTAAAAATGCCAAAGAAAAAAGTTTATTGAATTAAACAAAACACAAAAATGCATAAAAAGTATTAAATATGTGCCTTGTTAAGATGGGAGCCCATTAAGCAAAACCAAAACTACTAACAACAGACTTTGTACAAGTGCCTTACAAACTCATACACACACACAAACGCGCACATCGGCCAATCATGTCCAGCAATCAGCAACGTCAAAGCCTGGAACTGCGCAGTCATGACCACAGCAATCTGAATCTTTTGAGTCCGGTAGATGGCAAGTGCAATAACAACAACAGCGCCAACAACAATTCAGCTAGCCAAAGGCGACGCCAACAGCATCGCCAGGAGTCTTGGTTTCGTCACTCCATGCCACCCGCTGTGAATCGGGACTTTGAGTCACTGGAGCACCTTACGCATGAAACGACCAATGGTTTGGATGAGCAGCTGGCGGCCTCTTTTACGGGCAAATTTCCCGGCGTCTCCGCTTTCCATACACCAGCCACATCTGTGTCCATTTCAAATAGTGCCACCTACAGTGGCGGCAGCCAGACGCTTTGTGGCAGTCGCAGCGGTGTCCATACCAGCATACATCTAAACAGTGCCAATAGCAATCTTGGCTTTATAGACTCCGATACGCCCAATACGCCAATAACACCATTGCAGTCCACGTCGCCCTCCGTTTGTGGCGGTTTGCAGCGTCAGCTTTCGGCAACGGGTACGACGGCATCATCATGCCAGATTTTGGGTGCTGCCCAAAGTGGTCCCAGTGGCAGTTCAAGACGTAAGTCGCGTAGACGTAAGGGCTCTAAAGGTTCTATATTGTCTAGGCAGAGCGGTCATAGTCGTGCCTCAGCTTTGGCGGCGCGTGGCTTACGTATGACAGCCTCGTTTCTGCGTAGGAAACGCACCGAATATGAAGGTGAGTGGGATGAACAGCTCACTCTTAAACTCCCACTCGAAATTTAACTATTTCTAAGATATTAATTTTTGTTCTATTGCATGCTTTTTATGTCCTCGAATTGGAATATTTTGCATGAAAAAAAAAGTTTAGTTTATAATTAATTTAATTGCTTTAATTGATACCAAGGCGCCAAAAGTATGCGTATTGATTGCTTTAAGTTTCATTGAAGTCATACTTTTTGCATGCACTGTATTTGGTTTATGTACATGTATGCTGTAAATTCTTTTACCAAAATATAAATATTTAGGCACAGCTGGACAAGAAAAACCCAAATGGCGGTAGGTCCAATCGCCTGAGTAGCTTTAATGTTATGCACTGTTAGGGAACACATCGGTTCAGTAGCTTGTGCACTTATTTGGTGGTATTTGTTGAAATCCTAATTCCGATTGAAATCTGCGGTTAAGATTTTTTTTTAATTAGGATTAAAGCTTATGAGAAAGATAAAGAAATAGTCTGTGATCGCGGCGGGGCGAAAACCATGTCCATATAACTATGTATATAAGCAACTAGACGCACCTCTTTTGGAGTTTGGATTTAATTGAAGGCTTTACATTTCAGTCAGCCGAACTTGTTTTATCCTTGCCAGTTAGTACATCCCCTTGGAGAGTAGCGCAGTTTTTGTGGTTTATCACCCGAAAGCGTTTGTAGCTCAGTATCGCGTTGAGCTATGCCCGCAAATCTGGCTCCAATTCTGGGGCTAAAGATATGTAACAAAGAAAATAATAAAAATATTTGCAGATTAGTACTGCCAAAAAAAATATACTCAACGGGTAGTTCCTTCACTCGCCTCAGAAAGCTATATGAGATTTCGAAAACTTCATGTTGCTAAATTTTAATCCTCATCACACCAAGTCCTTTTCAATCATAACCATTCACCACATGAGTCGTATACTTAATAAACCAACCTACATAATTCTATCCTTTAATTGAAATCACATAGTTGCCGCCCGCCACATCCACTCACGCATTCACCAGCAACTTATCCCCAACTCAAGACAGTCCCAACCGTCTCATTCAGTGAAATCAATAAACATTGGCGCCTTGAAGTCTGCCGCAAAATGGGGTACTAAATAAAGATGCCAACAAGAAGAAGCATAACTTGTCTGGAATGATTTCACACAGAAGTGTTACTGAAATTCCTCTGTGGGTGCTGCAAAACTGCACAATGCAATTCTAAAAAAAAAAAATAACGTTAAGGTCGTGTGCAAAGGACTTTCAGATATCCTGTGCCATCAAAAAACAAAAACAAAATTTTCATCTATTTTAATACGTACCTTTATAATTGTCTTCCAATACAAGCATGCCATGGCCGGGATGGGCTGTAGGTCCTTCAGCAAATTTCTTTTTATGGCTTTAACCGTCGGAGCGATTTTTTGAAAAATGTGGCTGAACGATGACTCTTCTTTCGTGTTTGCCAAAACATCAGACGCAATTAGACTACAATTATGACACTGCATTGTCGTTGCGTAAAATCCATGAATTGTCCGTCCACAAATCTACCTCGAAATTGCCAAGCAATATTCCTTTTTTATTGTGTGGGCCTACGTAACGAATGCATGTTGAACCTTATCACGGTAGTCGAAGGAAACGACGAGAGTTTCGACTCATTTTTGGCACTTCTTCGCTAGATATAACATAATTTTTATGAACCGTTTCTTGTCACCTGCAAAGAAGCGATTGATAAACGAGGGTCCATGACTGCGTTAGCAACCTCCATTCGTCGTCCCTTAGCAAAAAACTCTGATCTCTTGGCACGACTGTGACGGTGACACGTTTCATTTCCAAACAATCATTAACCAAAATATGTTGAGTCGATTCATAAAAGATGTTGAAAGCCTTTGCTATCTCTCTAATACTAACTCGATGATTTTCGATTCACTTTGCAGCTGGAAAGTTTTTCACGATCTCATTACATAATTTAACAAATTTGATCAGTGGAGTGACTGGATTTATGAATCTAGTGCTGGCGCTCTCTGACATCTGGATGAGTCGAATATAGCTGAAGCCAGAGAGTATTAAAATATCGAGGCGAAGATTCTCTCTTGAGTGTAAGCCTCCGAAAAATCGCGCGCCAGATGGGGTCGGAAACACAATGTTTGCATATGCTTTTACACAAAGCGTTCCCATCTGGCGCGCGATCTTTCAACGGGGAAAAAAACTTTTTGAGTTATTTCGGCTCTATATATCCTATCCTATGTTACAATAAACATTTTAGTAAACAGAACCTATGGTCCGCCACGTCGTATTCTGTTTGCTTTCTCTCCCGAGTAGCACTTGAGGCTAGCATTCTACAAAATAAACCACCCACAATTATAAAGCTAAACCTTTAATCTGGAGTTACCTTTTTCAGAATTTTAAAGTTACCTTTTCCAGAATTTTAAAGGTTTAGCTATATTGTTATGGATGGCTTATTTTGCTCTGAAATTTTAAAACTATCTGGGGACCGACGAAAGGTTTGTTGGTTGAATTGGTGGCCGTTTTGTTGCCACATCGTAGTTTCCAACTCGTTAATCTGTTGTTTGTGTAGACAGCTCCGTTAGATCCAGTCCGTGTGGTTTAGGAACCTCTGTAGGTCATTGATGTTTATTTCCGCCAGCTCCCTGAGTCCATTGCAAAGCGGCCTTTATAGGGTGTAGATTCTCTGTTTCCAAAGAGCAGGGCATTTACAGTGGTTGCAACTGTGACAGTAAATATTATGAGGGAGCCTCATTTTCGCCGCCTGTTCTCCAATAGGCGAAAAGGCTGCCTTCAGTCTTGAGGCATCTCTTCTATTCCTGTTTATGAGCGATGTTGTTTTTGTGACGTTGATCTGGGCCATAGTGATCTACTAGCCCTGAATTTTACAAGACTATTCCATCGGCAGACGGACGGACATCTTATATATAAAGTAACCATACTCCTCCGAAACGGCTTGACCAATTCTCATGAAATTTTTATGCCTCAGGGATACCAAGCCGCACTCCCCTGCAGCAGTTTATTCTAGTTACCAACCCAACATTTTCTCCTAAAAAGCTTAAAGTTAATGCAAACAAAGTAAAGAGTATATTATAGTCGGAATATGCTGACTTAATCACTTGTATTTTTTTGTTCAGTTGTTTTTTCTTGGCAACGGGAAACATGCCTCTGCTAGACCAATGTGCCGTTCAGGCAATTGTCAGAAACAAACAGAACTTTAAGCTACATAATGCGACAAGGCATATTGGGATTACAAGAACGGTATCTGGACAGCATAGGGGAGTCCCATACAAGATGGTCCGTGTGCGAGTATGTGTTTGACTGTGGCAACATGAAATAAAAACCAGCGGCAATTTCTTTTCCCAACTGAACGAACTGACCTACATTTAAATGACACAGTATGGCCAATGTATAACAAAAGAAGGACTACCATGTGCAAGGAATGTCCATTTGTTAGGAACAAAATGGTGACAAATGCAATTCGCACTTAGAAAACTTTTAAGTTCCATGAATTTTGCAGTGAACATTTCCGCGCTACTGTATTAAAACTTGAAATAACTTTATCATAATGAAGTTCCACTGTTATTATGAGCACCGGCTTAATTTGTTAGCTGAAAGTTCTGTCTTTACGGGAAACATACATTCTGAAGTTTGTTTGACTTGTAGTTTCCATGGTTTTCCGGGTGAAACTTAATCAATGATAATAGATATTAATGGATTATTATTGGTTATCTATAACATTGTATAGATAAAAAATGGCGGACGTAAAGTCGGGCGCGGACGACTTTAGGATACCCTGTACCACTAGCTTGTAATAAAGTCCGATTTCTTCACAAAAAACCAAAAACAGAAGAATTTTTAAGCAAAAATTTTTTTTTTGACCGATCGTTCCTATGGGAGCTATATGATATAGTCAACCGATTTCAATAAAATTTGACACGGTGCTTAAATACCTTAAAAAAGATATGAACGCCAAAGTTATTTCAAATATCTTTACAAACAAACAAAACACATCGAATTTTGTATAAAAACGTGTTTTTGGACCGATTGGTCCTATGGGAGCTATATGATCTAGTCAAACGATTTGGATTAAATTTGGTACAGTGCTTAGGAACTATGAAATACTCACGAATGTCAAATTTGGTCCCAATATCTTAACAAACAAACGAAACACAGCAAATTTTGTTAAAAATCGATTTTTTGGAAGATCGGACCTATGGGAGCTATATGATATAGTCAACCGATTTTGTTCAAATTTGGCACAATGCTTAATTGGTCTAAAAAATTTCCAAACGCCAAATCTGGTTAGGATATCTTTATTAAAAAACGAAATATAGCCAATTTTTCTTTAAAAAGTTATTTTGGCCGATCGGTCCTATGGGAGCTATATGATATAGTCAACCGATTTTGATCAAATTTGGTACAGTGATTGGGAACTATAAAAAACTTTCGATTGCCAAATTTCGTTACGATATCTTCATAAACAAACGAATTATTCATCTAAAACGCTTTTTTTTTCGAGGTCGTCTCAAACACCCCCATGGGAGCTATATAATTTATCCCCGATATCAAAAAAATAAAATAAACTTGCCTCCTATGGAATAATATGGGATCTAATGTGAAAGTTTGGTAACTCTAGCTCTTACCATCTCTGAGATCTAGGCGTTCACACGGACGGACGGACGGACAGACGGACAGACGGACGGACAGACGGACAGACGGACATGGGTATATCGACTTCTCTATTCACCCTGATCATATTTTAGGTAACTTTGGGGTGTCTCCGACGTCTCCTTCTATATGTTACATACATTTTCGGCTTGCACAAACTTAATATACCCTTGGACCATACGGTACAGGGTATAAAAATCGTTTAGATAATTGCTATGACATTGTTTTGTGAAATTATTTACGCTAAAAAATATTGTAGGGAGGAATACTTGGTGGTTCGGCAATGTACAACTTCTGTATTTCAAACGTTCCGTTTAATTTAGTTCAGGGTACATAATTAATACAAAAATATATATAATTATTATAATTATCATTATTCTGAATTATGTCTCTGTTTTATAGCTCAACCGTTTCGATTGCAGCACGCCATTTTACTACGATTAAAAAATGTGGAGAATACATAAATTTTGTAAACTTGTGTAATCAGTAAAAATGCCAGAAATTCCTGAAAATTAAATTTAGAAGATATAAAAAATACCCCAATACCGTAACGTGCGTGTGTTAGCGTGTCAGGCCCCATTAAGTAAAAATATACTAGTTATTTCTGTCTGTCCATTCTTTCGTATAAACAAAAGGAGCTCAGAGTCTACCTATATAAGTTGTAGAGCCTTAGCTTGTCAATATATGTTGTTATGAAACAATCCTCTAATTAAAAATGTTTTTTTTTACTATTTATTCCAAATCCTTTGTATATAGCAAAATCATCACAACTTTTTTTTAACCATATTTATTAAAATCTATAGGAAACAACGAAAGTTATAGCAAAAAAATTACAAAATTTAATCCCCTTTGTCTAGTGAAGAAGTTACAGCAGTCACCAAAATCAATATGCAGACTCATGTAAATTCAAATATATTCAGCTTTCACCCTAATGGAGGTGCCAAACGAGTCCCATTAAAGAACCAAAAGTCGACATTGAAGTTGAAATGATCTCTTTATGATACTCCCTGGCTACAGCTTAGGATTTGCAAGCAGCGAACTGTGTTGGTGCAGGGTATTCAATAGTTGCTCAGCCACGACTATAGTATTCTAAAATTCTTAAAAAGTGAGGTAAGTGCGTGATATCATAGCCGTGAAGCAAGCAGGTAGCGGAGCTCCCTAGTATTTTTCGCTTATTTACTTTTTAGGCCCGTACGCAGCATGCAAAATTTACAAACGTAATGAAAAACTTCATATAAACAAATGGCGTACGTAAAGTCAGGCGCGGACGACTTTGGGATACCCTGTACCACTAGATTGCAATAAAATCCGGTTCCTTCATAAAATAACAAAAACAGAAGAATTTTTAAGCAAACTTTTTTTTTACCGATCGTTCCTATGGGAGCTATATGATATAGTCAACAGATTTCGATCAAATTTGACACAGTGCTTTGGTACTTTAAAAAAGATCTGAATGCCGAATTCGTTTCAATTATCTTTACAAACGAAACACATCGAATTTTGTACAAAAACGATTATTTGACCGATTGGTCCTATGGGAGCTATATGATATAGTGAACCGATTTTGATCAAATTTGGTACAGTCCTTAAGTACTCTAAAAAATTTCTGAACCCCAAATCTGGTTACGATATCTTTATTAAAAAATATAGCAATTTTTGTATAAAAAAAGTAATTTTGGCCGATCGGTCCTATGGGAGCTATATGATATAGTCAACCGATGATTAAATTTGGCACAGTGTTTGGAAACTATAAAAAACTTTTGAAAGCCAAATTTGGTTACGATATCTTCATAAACAAACGAATTATCTATCTAAAACTTTTATATTTTTTCGAGGTCGTAATCTATATATATAAAAATGAAATGCTGTACGTTTATGATCCCATAACTCTGAAACGGCTGGGCGAATTTGCCTAATTTTTGTTTTTTTTTTGTTATAATGTGTAGAAGGCTTATAGTTTTGTTATAATGTGTAGAAGGTTTATAGCAAAAAAAGTTTTGAGTAATTTGGAAGGAGTCGGTTGACACCCCTAACATTTTATTTAAATTTTTCGACAAATTTTTTTGTGTGGCATTGTGTACATTGTCAGATTAACTAATGTTAATGTTTTACGTGTTACGGGTGTTCTCATGAACGCGTTAAAGAATTTAAAATATGATTTTTGCGTGTGTTAAAAGTTGTCAATACGGAGGTTTTAAGCCTATTGCGCAGTGATTGTGTGTATTGGTTCGTGAGATATACGCATTTTTGTGAATATCGTGAATATAGCATAGTAGAAAATTGTTCAACACCGGGTATTGGGCATTAAGTGCAGACAGATGCGTAGTCGCAAAGGGGTTGAAATGTAGTTTCTTAGGGGCATGTATTTATTAGAAATGCGAGCTCTTTAAGAATACTTAAGTTCGTCCATACGGCTTTTTAGAGAGTCATGAAAGCCAAAAATCTTATGATTGTCTAGATAAGCTAACTAGAGAATCTTACGAAGTTCATACACTTTAAGACTATTCAAAAAGTTTGGGCAATTTAACCCCGATATCAAAAAAATACAATAAAATTGTCGCCTATGGAATAATATGGGATCTAATGTGAAAGTTTGGTTACTGTAGCTCATACCATCTCTGTGATCTAAGCGTGGAAATGGACAGACGGACGGACGGACAGATGAACAGACGGACATGGGACTTCTCTAGTCACTCTGTTCATACTTTAGTTAACTTTGGGCGGTCTCCGACGATTCCTTCTATATGTTACATATGTTTTCGGCTTGCACAAACTTAATATACCCTTTGTACCATACGGTACAGGGTATAAAAACTAGTCACGAAAAATAGCGATCAAAAATTGTTATTTTTTAATTTTAATATTTTAAAATTTTATTTTTTGCCGCCTTCGCGAGATTTAATGTGCAAATTGTTGCAAAAAATTTTTTACAAAGTCATTTACTATTTAATATATTTTGTGAGCTGTTTAAGACCCAAATGAATTTTTAACAATCGAAACAAAGTATTACATTAATTATTTTTCACCGTCTTAATAAAATTTTCAAAATTTTTAAGACAACATTTTGATTTTTTCATGTCACGTAGATACGGCTGTAAATTTACTCAACATTTTTGTGTGATTCCTTATTTCTTGCTCCATTTGTTAAACAATTCTGGAACTTTGTATCGTGTCATCGATTATCGATAATCAGAATCAAAGTTGCTAAGCAAGCGATAAAAGCACATATGAAAAGAAGAGTAACCAAAAACTCAATTCGAAAAAAGATACAAATCTATCGTAGGATAAAATTATAAAGAATCTTCTCACACAAATTACCTCAAAAAATTGAATTGCATTTTAGTACTTGAGTCTGCATTTATTATTATTGACCTCATCATTTTGCAGATATCTTTTATACCAGAAGCCGTTTAAATGAATTACCAGCTTTCATTGGTAATAAATACCATAAAGTAAGCTATAGTTGCAAATTATTGATTTTAAAACTGCTAAAGTGTTAGTTGGTTGTACTAGGTAAACAAATGTTGGGGGAAATATAAAACCATCAATTTTAAATTATGGATAGCTTTTAAAAAATGCAAACACAGCCAAGTTAGTTAGCTCCAGTTAGCTTTATAGTCAGACGCACCGCAAAGTGCCCGCGCCCGTGCTCACTATAAGTGTATTGGCCATTAAAGGCACTGTCTTGGCCATTTGCAAAATTTTATTACCTTAAGAAAAAGTTAAGCCTTGACTAAACGAAATGGAAAATGTAATTTTTTAGTACATTTTCTTCCGGTGCCTGTCAGCTTGTCACACCTTCTTAAAAGTCGTAAAAAGTATATAGTAAAAACGTGGCTTGAGCAAAACATTGGAACATTATTCTAGAAACAGCTGCAGGCTTGCCAATTAGGTTAAAACTTTTGTGGCATAGTTGGTGGTCAGTTTGGTTTTGTGGCACGACCTGGTGGTGACCACTTTCAGCTCATTTTTTTTTTGTAAATAAATGCATACATTTTTCATTAGGTAGTTGGGGTTAGTTGTGGCTTCGTTGATGGCAGGCAAAAGCTATTATTTTTTATTTACGTTTGATTGCTTTTTCTCGTTTTTCTTGGAACTAAGTAGTTATAGATATATCTGTGAATAAATACCGTCGCTAATCCATTTTATGGCAAATATTTATTGAATATTATGAAAAGCTATTTATTTATACTCTTAAAAAATTTGTTAAATTTTTAAAAAAGATTAGTGCATTCAAAAAGAAAAAATTCAGAAATCGTAGAATCACAAAATTTACCAAAAGCACTCCAAAATTCATACTCTGATGAAGTTTAAAATCAAAAAAAATTATAAATGTTTATTTACTTAAAAAAGCTTATATACAGTTGGAAAATTTTCAAAAAACACTGATCAAAGCTACAAGAAACATTTTTTCAAAAGTATTTTTGAAGCGAGTTAGCACTTTTTTTTTTTTCTAAGCTAAACAGACCACAATTTTAAAGAATATAAAAAATTCAAAGCGTACAATTTTATTCGGATTCGTTTTTGCGTGCTCCAGAAAACGAATTTTTTTTGCCGATATTTCGTGTTTCATTGTCAATAAATTTCTAAAATTCCCAATTTTTTTTTCGAGTAATTCTAACGTTGTGTTGGCGCGAAATTATTTTTGTTTGATTTGACATGGTTGCCTCAGCTCTCGACCTTTTTAATAGTACCTTGTTTATATTTTATCTAAAATATTACTAGTTTTTTATTACTTTAGCAACAATATTTATTAAAATTAAACGCAAACATGTTCGCTTTTTTGCTGAATTGTTCCCTTGTTTTGCTCGATTAGACCAATCAAATTTTGTCATACATATTTTCATATCTTTTACTAAGTATTTAAGTAAATGTTCTACAAAAATGCATCAGAGTACGAAAGCCAAAATATATTTTTTACATTTTTCTCAATAAAACCTCCCTAAATTTATAAAAAATGTCTTTTTAAGCGATTTTTTTGCATTTCGTACTATTTTAAATGTAAATTTTGGAAATTTTGGAGGTTATCGATTCTGTTCTCAACACAAATTTTTACCTTTAAAATTATATTTTAATTTATATTTTTACAAAACATTTGTTTTCAAGTCACATTAGTTTTTCTGAAATTGGAAGCACCAAAATCCAAATAAACTCTTCGAATTCGTTTACCGGAGCACGGTTGAATATTTATTGATACGCCACCGACTATTTCTCTACCACTCTTATGGGGGCTATATTTTCATACTTTGAAAAAATCGTGCGAGCATATTGTCTATCTCTTATAGTTTTTCCAAATAAGTTGCTGCATATTAGTTTTGCTTGTGGCGACAAAGCGCAATAGTTGTTGTCATTGCTAGCGCCATCTAGCGTAGATCGTTGCCGCCAGCTTTCGTTAATTGTATATTTTTCCAGATAAAATTAATGAAATCACTGTTACTGCATACCACTTTAACACAATTTTACGTGCAAATGATTTTGTACGAAATTTTTATTTGTTTGAGCGTATTTTTTTTTTGTCTACGTTAACGCGTTATAGCGAAAGAGTTAAAAAAGAACAAATCTAAAATAAATAGATTAGAATAAAATTTTAAGCGATAGGAATTGGGTAATGAAAATCACTTCTATGTTATAATAAAAAAACTTTCATTTATCAATTATCTTATCGCTAAGCCAGTAATTTCAGAGATAAATTCAATAGGCCTCCGTTTGTTGACCCTTAAAAAAAATTAATTGTTAATACTTATACCTGAGTATTGATGGATTTTTTAGTAAAAATGTGCTTTAAATTTATATTTCTTCAATTCATAAACCATATACAGTATCTTTTATTGTGAATTGTAGTGTAAAGTAAGATATTTTAGTTAAATTTGATAAATGAATTTACTTTGCAACTGTCAATTATTACACTTCTTTCTAAAGAATTTCTTTGAAACGGTTCCAAAGGTATCTCTTTTAAAAAATTGAGAAAAATTTTAATTTTGTAATGAGTTACTTTTTTTTTTATTTAATCAAGTTCAACTTGAATTTACTTAAGTTGTTTATTATATTTAACAGTTAAATAGATTGAAATGCTTAAGAGCGACTGCATATATTTTAATATTCATGAACGACAGAATAAAACTGAAATTTAAAAATTATTTCGTCTTTTGCATAGAATAAAATAAAGCAGACTTACTGCTAGTTCTGTTGCAAGTCATATTTATAATGCGGAACGTCATAATCAAATTATATATTTAAATGTTAGTCATTATTTTAAAATTAATAAAAAAACATTCAGCTGGCAAAAAAAAAATGTAGCATATAAGCGACTTTTTAACAAAAAAATTTAACATAAGTTATCTTAAAAAATATCGTATTGCCACGCAAATCAAAAATATTAATTTGTAAATTTTATTTCAAATAAAAACAAGCGTTGCAAAAAAATAAAATTAATAAAAAAAAATTTTTATTGTCAGAAGTGGGATTCGAACCCACGCCCTCAGAGAGGACCAGAACGCTCATACGAACCTTGGTTTGCAAGGCAAGAACTTATCTTGAGTCTGGCGCCTTAGACCGCTCGGCCATCCTGACATGTATTGGTCTGCTGGCAAAAGTTGCATTTGAGTAAGAGCTTCAGTCGTAGAGTTTTTTTATTTTTGTGCTTGCTTTGTGCCAGTCGTATGGTTAACCATTTGGCTTCGCTACTTAAAACGAACAGTTTTTTTTATAAATGTTTTTTATACATAGATGCCTACATACACAAATATATGTATTTAAAGAGCTATTAGCACAAATTATCGGCAAATTAGTTAAGTGCTTTTTTAAGTTTTTAGAGGCATGTTTTTTTTTAATGAAAGTGACATTTTAGATAGCATTTTGTCATTTAGAGTTGTTGCTAAAGAAATTTGGGATTGAAATCATAAAATTGAATTAAAACTCTGCACACAATCAATTGTCTTTATTGTATGTGATTCGGGCCGGAAAATCTTTCAGCTATGGCTGAGCTCATTCGAAATGCTTTTCAATCACGCCTAAAGATAACAAGAGTTGAATTGTCACTCACTTGGGGGATTGCTACATTAAGAAGGTCGTAACCTGTGAGATCATCACCGAGACAAGCGGCAGACAGGGTTGACTTTGGTTTACTTGTTTCTGTCATTACATCATCAAGAAGAGTTGGGGCACGACATGAAATCCTAATGTGCACGGCGGGGCATTGAGAGCAAAAACGAAAAGGCAGATGGCTTCCATAAGCTGCCAACAAGAGTCAACGTGATTTTGCCTGAAATGTTGACAATTTCTTCTTCTTCATCTAGAGACCAAATGCGTTTTGAGGGCAAAACCAAATGGCACGTGGTTGGTGTGTTTGATTCTTTTCCACGAGGCTTCTGTCGCATTTCTGGCGGAATATGTTTGTGATTTCACGTACAAAAATTGCTCTGCATTTATGTATATGTGTGTGTATAAATTTGACTTTGTGTGCACTAAAAAATAAAAGTTAAAACCATAAAACGTATACAGATTTAGAGATTTTCCCCCTATACAAATGTCTGCCTGTTTTAAAAGCCACAGTATGAAATTAAAAATTCATACACAATAGCTGGCAACGAGGTCATTCAAGGGGCTGGCAGTATTCTTAGCATTTAAAAGGATATTTATGTATACATATATGAATTGTATCTACACTCAGTACCAGTTGCGCAATGACTTGGCAATTGAATTTAAATATACAGTGTAGAAAAAATATTTTCGCTAAAAATTGTACTTTTTTATAGCTTTAAAACACGCAGATATTGCATTCGCTTATAAGTGCAGCTGCATGGGGTTTTGAGATGTATACAAATAGTTAAGTAAAAAAAAGTATTCAAAAAATTATTATATTAAAATAAAAAAGCAGAAGCATCGCAATTTAAAAAAAAATTTTGAGTGGCCCATGAGGGGATCGAACCCGCGACCTTCGCGTTATTAGCACGACGCTCTAACCAACTGAGCTAATGGGCCATGTTAATTTCGCTTGCACAAAGTGCTATAACAGAAAAAGCAGATTTTTTACTGTTAACAGACGAACAATGTTAACAGTAGATACTTATAAATAGAACGTGAAATGGTCACACTCGCACATCTGTTAACTTTGCCAACAGACCAACACATGTCAGGATGGCCGAGCGGTCTAAGGCGCCAGACTCAAGATAAGTTCTTGCCTTGCAAACCAAGGTTCGTATGAGCGTTCTGGTCCTCTCTGAGGGCGTGGGTTCGAATCCCACTTCTGACAAACAAATAATTTTTTATTTATTTATTAATTTTTTTATTTTTGTTTTTTGTTTTAATTAAATACAGATTGTTTTACACAATGAATAAGCATATTTGATGATGACAACTATCGGTGTTTACTGTTGACAATTTGCTTTATTTGCCAATAAAATAAGAGCATTGCTTAAAGGAAGTTTTGCAAATTAAATCAGAGTTTTGATTTTGTATCTTTATAAGTGAGAAATTAATAGAATATTTATATATACAGTCGTGTTTGGACATAGTGAGCAACACTATTTAAATAAATAAAAATCTAAATAGTGAACTAAATTTTGAAAGCATATTAAAGGAGAAACGAACGAAAAAACACAAAAGGGAATCGGAAATGAAAGCGGGGTTTCCCCTTAATTGTACTTTTGCTGTTGATTGCAAAATCAGCTGTTTCTTGACGTTATTGCTTGTTTTGTTTTCATTTCTATGTTCCGACAAATATATTCTAACGATTTTCAACAAATAAAATGAGTTTTAAACAAAAAAATGTCAACCTTGATATAGTGAACAGCCTTGATACTGTGAACAGGCCTTGCAATAATTAGTGAACTAATCTAGACAAGAAGGTATATATATATTATAATAAACATTATATAATATTATATTATATTTTCCATATATATGGCAAGAAAACAATGAAATGGAAAAAAGTTTACGACAACTATTATTGCTGTTCGGAAGTATTTCCTAAATTAAAATATATTATAAGTAATTTGTTTAGGGTTTTTATTTCAAATTTTAGCAAATAACCAAAACTAATACCTTGATATGGCAAACTTTGTTAATATTTATTTATTTATTCATCAAGTTAAGAGAGAAAACTGAATTATAGACATAACTCAATGGAATCAATTGCTTTGTTAGCTCCTTAGTAATGCATTTTTGCTAAGACCATTTTTTTTTTTTAACAAACTGCACTTGGAAAACCCTTTAATAAAAATACATTTTCTTTTTGCAAGATCTTCTTGAATTTCATTCCATGAGCTTGAAGTTCTCAATCAATTTTATCGCGCATCAGATGCCTCCGTGGCGCAATCGGTTAGCGCGTTCGGCTGTTAACCGAAAGGTTGGTGGTTCGAGTCCACCCGGGGGCGGTTTTCTTTTTCAAATTTGTTAGTAATTAATTAATTTGCTGAGCCTTATCTGAACTAGTTATATTTTAGACACGTCTGATATTATGTGATTTATTAATTCAGTACTTAAACAACTGACGTAATTGATTATTTATGGATATTTAACGTAAAAAATTAATTTTTGTTCGTATAACAAGAAACCATTTACGTTGATCTGTTTAAATAGATTTGGAATTAAGAAAAATTTCAAGGACCATTTGTAATTACTGTATAGGGTAGGTTGCCTGTTAGTTTACTTCTTAAACATTCCTTTTTTTTTTTTAATATTTATTTCATTGGCAATCAACCGATAAGTCTAAAGGTTATGCTCCAACATTTATATAAAAATAAATCACTACACACTAAATATAATATTTACAAAAATTTGGATGGGTTCTTAAGCGATCAGCGTAACGGTTACTAAGTTAATTTAATACATCACCCACATATGGAATGCCTAGATTCTTGTGAAGTTTGCAATTCCGGATACACCACGGGGCATCAGCAATTTTGCCCAAAGTTTTGTTTTGCAAAGTTTGAATTTTTATACCCTGTACCGTATGGTACCAAGGGTATATTAAGTTTGTGCAAGCCGAAAATGTATGTAACATATAGAAGGAGACGTCGGAGACACCCCAAAGTTACCTAAAGTATGACCAGGGTGAATAGAGAAGTCGATATATCCATGTCCGTCTGTCCGTCTGTCCGTCCGTCCGTCCGTCCGTCCGTCCGTCCGTGTGAACGCCTAGATCTCAGATGGTAAGAGCTAGAGTTACCAAACTTTCACATTAGATCCCATATTATTCCATAGGAGGCAAGTTTATTTTATTTTTTTGATATCGGGATAAATTATATAGCTCCCATGGGGGTGTTTGAGACGACCTCGACAAAAAAAAAGTGTTTTAGATGAATAATTCGTTTGTTTATGAAGATATCGTAACCAAATTTGTTATTCGAAAGTTTTTTATAGTTCCCAATCACTGTACCAAATTTGATCGAAATCGGTTGACTATATCATATAGCTCCCATAGGTCCGATCTTCCAAAAAATCCATTTTTTAACAAAATTTGTTGTGTTTCGTTTGTTTGTTAAGATATTGGGACCAAATTTTACATTCGTAAGTATTTTATAGTTCCTAAGCACTGTACTAAATTTAATCCAAATCGTTTGACTAGATCATATAGCTCCCATAGGACCAATCGGTCCAAAAACACGTTTTTTATACAAAATTCGATGTGTTTTGTTTGTTTGTAAAGATATTTGAAATAAATTTGGCATTCAGCTCTTTTTTAAGGTATTTAAGTACTGTGTCAAATTTTTATTGAAATCGGTTGACTATATCATATAGCTCCCATAGGAACGATCGGTCAAAAAAAAAATTTTGCTTAAAAAATTCTTCTGTTTTTGGTTTTTTGTGAAGAAATCGGACTTTATTGCAAGCTAGTGGTATCAGGGTGTCCTAAAGTCGTCCGCGCCCGACTTTACGTCCGTCATTTTTTTAATTTGGACTTGGCTGCTGTTCCCCAGACTTGGATGCCGTAATACCCAGTTGGCATAATTAAACTCTTATAGAGAATACTTTTATTGTCTAGGGATAGCTTGCTGTTTCTGCCAAGTTGCCACTCCATTCTGCCAATTTTGGCTCTACACCTTGCTGTCATTATTTACATGTTCTGAAAGATTCATAATTCCGAACATACCTGTCCAAAGAGTCAAGTTCAAAAATACTCAATCTCAAAAAGTTGGGGTTGTGTTTAAAAGAATCGATACCCTGCAAGCTTTTAAAAAGTTTATAAGTTTCGCCAAATTTTTAAGAATTTGACATTTTTAAACATTTTTTACTTTTTGGGAAAAATTCAGAGATTTTTTGTTCGTCCAGTCTAATATAATTAGTTTCAAATATCTGTGCGATCATAACACAACTGTGCCAAATTAGGTGTGGCTTTTATACTGGGGATGTAATCAGCGAATTTTCCCTATAATGAAACTAGTAAAATATTAAAAAATTCTTATGGTGTCTAAGGAACGGTCAGACGAGCATGGCTTGATAGGTGATGAAAAGCATTTGGCAATAAGACCTTATGGTCTGCCATGCGTTCCTCTGGCTGTTATACTATTGTTATAGTGCACTTATGCCAACGGATTTTTCAATCTTCAAAAAGTTGTTAAAATCGATTTCCGGGATACCCTTCACCTCTCTCTTCGACGCGGCTTCACTTTCCTCTAACGGTTCAAAATGGTGTCCCATTGCGCTCGCACAGTGCCATATCAGGTAGTTACGGTGGTTGTGGAACGATATGGGTTGAGTTTCTGATGAAATGGTCACGAAGAATCAGTGTGAGGCGTTGCATTGTCATGGTGCAAAAACTATTCCGGTCTCTTTTGGTGAATTGCTTCACACAAACAACGCATAACGTTTAAATAATGTTCCTAGTTGACTGTTTGACCCATCAGAAGGAACTTATAATGATCTTGATTTCTTATCGAATTTAGTGCTCGTTTTTTGGTCTTGACTCACCTTTGATCGGTTGTTTTGGGGTTGTAATCGTACATCCAAGACTCATCTCCATTTATTATGCTTTTCTTCTTATCAAGGTACTCAGATAGCTATGTTCACACACTTCAACGCGACGCTTTTTATGTTTCCAAAAAAATCAATTTAGACATGAAAATCGAAGCGTTCTCAAACACTAATTAATATTTTGTCGTGAAACTTGGCATGGATGACAAAGACAGTCCTACCAATCTCCAAATTAGCTAATTTTGGACACAGTGGCGTATATGTATTGCACAAATCTGGTACACCCTTGACCCAATGGGTACTTTATATAGAAATGCAGGTACCGATTCGAAGCTGATATGCACAAAATGCATATTAATTTAATTTTTGATACAAGTGCCTCCGTGGCGCAATCGGTTAGCGCGTTCGGCTGTTAACCGAAAGGTTGGTGGTTCGAGTCCACCCGGGGGCGTACTTATTTTATATTTTGTCACTAGACTTCGAACTTGCGAATAAGAATTTTTTTTCAGATAATGGTAGGAAAACACATATGTATAATATAAATCTTTAATTTATAGCAATAATATAATATTAATTTATCAAAAACAAAGAAAAATACTTATTCTTGAATTTTCGTTGCACCCGCAAATTCGTAACGTCATCAAGGCCCATTAGCTCAGTTGGTTAGAGCGTCGTGCTAATAACGCGAAGGTCGCGGGTTCGATCCCCTCATGGGCCACATAAAATAATTTTTTATATTTTTTCATTTTTCTTAAATGTAGGCAAAGAATATAGAACTACTCTAGTTCTATATACTTCAATGTAAGGCATACACTAATCTTTAAAATTAAATTAATGCAGTAAATTACCTTTTTACAATTAGTGTAAATATAAGTAGTTAATGGCATGGCTTCAAAAAAAAAATATACCTTAGATTTGGCTTAATGGCTTAACTGTTTAGTTAGCTGGCTTTAAGACAATTTTTCTTTAACATTTTCTTTGCATGCGACATTTTTAAAACCATTTATCACTTTAACGTATTTTTCTTCTTCTATTATATTTCTTTGCAGGTAAGTTGGGTAACTGTGATTTATGATGTTCTAAATGTTAGCGCAAAGTTGCGGTAAGATTAATTAATAAAAGCGAACATGTGTAAAATGACAAACAGTTCCTGTCAACTAAAATAATACATGGTCAAGATGTTTGGTAAGTTTTTTTTCTACGCGCAAACAATGCTTAACTTGGCAAATATCACTATCGCGTTGGTAGGTGGTTCCACAATGGGGACCTTAACAAAACTGAGTGTAATTAACAAGACAGTGGCTTTAGTGATCCTATTTTTAAATCAGATTTATCAGCTTGTGATGGAAACATTGCAAAAGTGTTGAAAAAGAGATAAAAATATTTGGCCCAACCTAGCAACTTTAGGTTGCTGTAACATATTGCTTCCCAATTCAGCAAAAGTTTTCTTTTTAAAACTTTTCATTGATATGGAATAATTAATTCGAGCTAATTTAAGTAAATTATTAATTTTTGTTTATGCATTTGCATATGTCAAAAACAAAAATACTTTAAAAAATGGCGTACGTAAAGTCGGGCGCGGACGACTTTGGGATACCCTGTACCACTAGCTTGCAATAAAATCCGGTTTCTTCATAAAAAACCAAAAAGAAAAGAATTTTTAAGCACAAAATTTGTTTTGACCGTTCGTTCCTATCGGAGCTATATGATATAGCCAACCGATTTTGATCAAATTTGACACAGTGCTTTAATACCTTAAAAAAGATATGAATGCCAAATTTATTTCAAATATCTTTACAAACAAACAAAACACATCGAATTTTGTATAAAAAACGTGTTTTTGGACCGATTGGTCCTATGGGAGCTATATGATCTAGTCAAACGATTTGGATTAAATTTGGTGCAGTGCTTCGGAACTATAAAATACTCACGAATGTCAAATTTGGTCCCAATATCTTAACAAACAAACGAAACACAACAAATTTTGTTAAAAAATCGATTTTTTGGAAGATCGGACCTATGGGAGCTATATGATATAGTCAACCGATTTTGTTCAAATTTGGCACATTGCTTAAGTGGTCTAAAAAATTTCCAAACGCCAAATCTGGTTAGGATATCTTTATTAAAAAACGAAATATAGCGAATTTTTCTTTAAAAAAGTTATTTTGGCCGATCGGTCCTATGGGAGCTATATGATATAGTCAACCGATTTCGATCAAATTTGGTACAGTGATTGGGAACTATAAAAAACTTTCGAATACCAAATTTGGTTACGATATCTTCATAAACAAACGAATTATTCATCTAAAACGCTTTTTTTTTGTCGAGGTATATCGACTTCTCTATTCACCCTGATCATATTTTAGGTAACTTTGGGGTGTCTCCGACGTCTCCCTCTATATGTTACATACATTTTCGGCTTGCACAAACTTAATATACCCTTGGTACCATACGGTACAGGGTATAAAAATTGTGTTATGAAAAGAATTTTGAGAAGTAACGAAAAAAGTCGAAAATAATTCAGAATTTCCTTCTTGAAATTTTAGCAATAAAATTTAATTTGTTTTTTGTTCCATTTGTTTTTAGCAAATTTTTTAGATTTTTGTTTTAAACTAGTTCCTTCTTTACGGTTTTGACATCTGAAAATAAATTGGTTTTAAGCAAAAGCTATAAACTCTCTGAATCTTCTTCTACGTTTGTACGGAAAAGGATTTGTTAAAATAAAACTTAAATACTTTGAAGTACCTTGATTTTCTAATATTATATTTTTATAAGCAAACATAAATAAAATTCTTAAAACTGTGTCATCTTTGAAAATACCATTCTTTGTTTAACTTCAGTCGTCCCAGAACTAGTCCACCTAACATACCAGTGTTGGTAAATGTTGGAAAATATTAAAATGGTCATGTAACGTTTTTTAAAAAGTTAAAGCTAAATAATTTGTTTTATTTCATTAGTGTTAGAGATTGCTCTGAGTATGGTAAAAAATCTTAATCATCTTTATGTGATACAATCGAATTTGAAGCCGAATTGTTGTTAAGATCTAATAAATTACAAGTATTATCACAATTAATTAATTTAAAAGTGCACCCAATTCTGTTTTTATGCGATCTTTCTTAACAAGATTTTATAATGACAATATCTAGAAAACAATATTTTACACAATTTTTTTTTGATGATTTAAAAAAGCTGTTTGATTGAAATTTGTACAAAATAATTTAAAAAAAATGTAATTAGGTATACTCCGTATTTAAATGCAATTAATTTTATTAATTAATGAGCCAACCAAACTTTGTTAATAGCAAAAAAAATAAGCAACTGCTCAGCCGTAAACAAACGCACATTGCAGCAGTCCGATGTTGACTGCTTTAAAATTAACAGCGTAAACGTATGTGGCACTGCTTAGCCGTGCTGTTAGTTAACATGGGAAATTTTTGTAAGGGATATTTTGCTTGTCAGCTTGAGAAACTCTGCAAACGCTCGCTGTTCGTTTTTATAAATCGCTTGGCGTGGTTCGTGTGCACGGAATATGTTAATTGTGTAGAAGCGTAAAAAAAATATAAATATGTAAATATTTCGAAATTTGAAAAATAAAACATAGTTTTTGTCTCAACGCCAACGCGTCTGTTAAACGTTTATAATAATTAAATACACGCAAGGTAAACGCGCTGTGGCGAACGGTGTGTGTGACGTTGGCTGTTTTTTGTTGTTGTATATTCTTTAATAAAAAGAAAGTTTCAATTAATAAATTACGCAAATAGAATTGGCAATAACGGCTACAATTGTCTAATAAAGATGCAAATTTCAATCAAAACTCGTTTAGTCAAAAAAAAAAGTAAAAATAACCAGCGGCAATAAAAAGAGTGAGAGAATGAGAATGCACAAATAAGTGAACAAATGCAAACAAAGCAACAATAAAATTTATATGTACAAACATACGTGTATATACAAATACATACACACATCCATCATACAAAAGTGTAAAAAGCGTACGAAAAAAAAAAACATAAATAAAACGTGTTTGACGAGTGCCGGCGTCTTCTCTATTTTCGCACAGAGTCTACGTCATTATTGTCGCCATCTCTGTCTTTATTGCGTATTCCGCCGCTTCTTCAGTTTCTTTTTCTACAAGCATTGCATCTCAGCTGTTTATTTTGTTTGTGTTTGTATTGGCTTTGCACTTATCTCTGTCTCGCGAATTCCCTCCTTTTTCTTCTAAAGGTATTGCAGCTCAGCTGTTGTTGTTGTTGTTGTTGTCATTGCACACATGAGATAATTAATGAGATCTCATTGAAAGTTTTTGTTATTGTTTTAGTTTTTTTTTTACATTGTATTGTTTTGATTTTTTATGTATTATCTGCACTTATTGAATTTTGTTTAAACTAGTTTTATCGTGTTTTGTTTTTGTCAAATAATTCTGTTGCCTGCATCATGCATTTACGAGGGCTGGCTTTAGTTTTCCGGAAAAGTCGCTGCCAATTGAAAAACTTGAATGCAAATTATAAATAAAGAGAATTTTAAAATACGCTCTTATTTAGATTTTTTTTACCTCATATTCCAAAAAGCCAGAATGTTATCTTTTTACGGTTTTCTGAGCAAAAATCATTTTTACTTAGTTTAGGTGACAGGAACCAATAAATTTTGGCGTTTAAAGATTTAGTTATTACGTTTATTGCTTGTTTAAATGAGGAATGACGAATAAATTCCACCTTTTAGGTGCTCAAAAGTTGAGGTGTCAGATGATGGATAATAGCTTAAGGTAAAGGATAGATTGTTTAAATATTCAAACATTTTTGCAAACAATTAATTGTTTAAAATAGAAAGTTCACTGTTCGATAATGTTAAATGGTACGTTTCCGGCTTTTGTGAAAAAACAGATGACCATTTACTGATTGGTTCTTTAATTTAGGGGATGTATATCTTAAAATTGAATATTTCAATGAATATTTTCACGTAAGCCTTTTATTGAATGTGTAGGCAAAAAAAACTCTACACTGGTAAGATTTATGATGATGGCTTAGTATTTATATATAAGAAATATTTGATTATGAACAACTTATAAAAAATCATTCGATTGGCGAAGGTTTAGATGACAGTTTATCGCTCCAAAATGACATTGATCAATTTCAACAATTGTAAAATATAATCAATTGTAAATTTTTTGGCTAAGATAATTGACGGTTCCAACAACATAGACCGCAACCCTCGTACCACGTCCATGTGGTATACATTGACGCCAGACATACACACATACTTGTTGCGCTTGAAATGGGTTAATAGACTTTGTCTAAGATGTTAATCGGGGTCTTCACGACATGTTTGTTTCGCTTAGGCACCTTATTTGTTTGCATGAATCAGCCACACGCATAATCAGTGAGTGTTCTCAAAAACGATTTCGATAAGTAGATCGTCAACTGGTCTTTGTTTCTTTTTGAATTCGTAGTGTAAAGCGTACAATCATTTCGGAACCGTAATTGGAAATAACGATGATAACATTTGTTGGTTTTTTCCACAATTTTGCTAAAGTCTTCTTCAGAAAATGCGATTAGTTGTGCCATGTTGCTTCCATTTCCTCTTTTTACTTAAATTTTATATCAAATAATTAAGTGCGTATTTATTATACCCTATACTATATGGTACAAAGGGTATATTAAGTTTAAACAAGATGGAAATGTAACATATAGAAGGACACGTCGGAGACCCCCGAAATTTCCTAAAGTGTGATTAGTGTGACTAGACAAGTCGATATACCGATGTCCGTATGAACGGCTAGATCTCTGAGATGCTAAGCGTTGGATTAACCTAACTTTTAGATTAGATGCTTTAATCTTTTAAGTTATTTAGAGCTCCCAAGCGCTGTACCAAGCTTGAAATTTTTCGGTTGACTTAGTATCATATAGCACTCACAGATAGGACTGGTCAAATAAACGTTTCTTGGTATTAGATATCGTTACTAAATTTGATCAAAATCTGTAGACCTTATCATATAGCATACCGATATGTCCGGTCAAAAATCGTTTTATGCTTTGATGTTTCGTTTGGGAAGTTTTTTAGAGCTATGAAGCACTGTACCAAATTAAATCAAAATCGATTAACTATATCATATAATGCCTCTGCAGGAACAATCTGTGAAACAATTTTTTTATGCAACATTCTTTGTTTCCTTATTTAATAAAATAATCGTAGCCACATTTGATATTTAGATATTTTAAAGCTCCCAGGCACTGCAGGCAGACTATCTCATAGAACCCCTATGAGACTAATCGGTAAAAAATATTTTTGGCGTAAAGTTCGTATTTTTTTTTATGAAAATGCAACCAAATTTGCACTTAAATATCTTTTGGAGTTAGTCCTCGCCCGACTTACACTTTCTTGCATAGAAACGTTGCGATATTTAAAAACTGGAAAAATTAACCAATGAAACCGAATTTTAAATTAGTTTATTTTTTACTTTTTTATTTTTAAAAATATCAACAAAATCAGGAGGTTGGATAAAGAAAGTACAGATGAGAATGTTAGAATGATATTACGAAGGGCGCTCAAAGAGGGTTTAGTGCTGAGATTATGGATTATTATATGGAATGAAAAATTTGCATAAGTTCTAGAGTAAATAAATTCAATTTCGAGCTGATTCGAACTAAAAAAATATGAGTTGAGTAAGTCGCAAATGAATCAGAAATGTCTAATTAACAAACCGAACAACCATGAGTTTGAGTTTGAGTTCAAAAGGTTGTTAGCTATACCTATAATTAGCAATCCAACAAAGTGCATTTCTCAATTAAGAAAAGTTGTGAATAACTTGGATATATAATCTCTATTTAATTAAAGGTACTTGAATAAATCACTCTATATATAATTCATATATCACTGCTCTTTTATTACTTTTAGGAAAAACAAGAACAATTTCAATGCAAACTTTCCAGTTTTGCCATAAAAACATTGCGAAAGGTGGCATATTACTGACATTGCCAATATATTATTCAGAAAACTCTATATAAAAGAGCAGTGATATATGAATTATATATAGAGTGATTTATTCAAGTACCTTTAATTAAATAGAGATTATATATCCAAGTTATTCACAACTTTTCTTAATTGAGAAATGCACTTTGTTGGCTATTGCTAATTATAGGTATAGCTAACAACCTTTTGAACTCAAACTCAATAGACGTCATGGTTGTTCGGTTTGTTAATTAGACATTTCTGAATCATTTGCGACTTACTCAACTTCTATTTTTTTCAAGTTTAGCTAAAAGCAAAAAGCGGTTTCCATTTTGTCACAGTTGTTTGAGGTTTTGCGGCCCACTTATCCATAACTCAAGCAAATAACATGAAATGTACAAGGTTTGTGCATTATATATAAATAAGTGAAATATTTAATATATAACACACTTACGTCAGTTTTTAAAATAAAATAAAATTATAGGTATAGTACTAACATATGGTAAAACAGTTGAAAGCTACCTCTTGAAAATTTATTAGTAAGCTAAAAATTAAATCCACATTGGCATAAATTTCTATTATTTCTGTTTAAATTTATAAAATGTGCTTTTACCGGTCATCGTTCGTCATCGTTTTACATAGTACTATTATATTATATTAAAGGGCATTACTCAGTATATGCAAATGCCAAAATAGAATATATCTAGTATTCCCCACTTTCTCACATACAATAGACGCCGGCATAAGATACTCTGGCTACTTGTTGTTTTAATTTTCGGCACTTTTGTTTTCAATTGCCAAAAACAAGAGAAATACACATATGCTTCATACATGTTCAAGATCTAGATCTATAGTACTAGACGATTTGTAATTTTATGTACTATACATAATAACAAATGTTTAACGCATTTTTTTTTCGAAACAGATTTAAACACAAATTTTTATAGGTTGCAAGTTTTTCTAAGAAACTTCTCTTCTGAGAATTATTTTTTTCTGTGCAAAGGTTGATTAAGTTCTTTAAAGCCATTTCCCTTGCTTGGACTCTTTTCAAAATGCAAAATATTGTTAAGATTTAATTGATTGAGTTTCCTTCAAGACACCATAAGACACCTAATAATTTATTTATGCGTTTATTTTATATGGGTAATCTTCTGTACATATTTTTATATCGCAGCCTTCTAGTTTCCCAAAAATTGATGTAATCCCAAACAAACAGCAAAATAGAACAAGATTTATAATATTTTTAATTGGTCAGTAATAAACGTCGTGCCAATTTGGCAACACTTCACAAAGCCTCTTGAATAATGCACTTATCTGCATATGGCTTAGTCTTAACAACAATAAATTTAAAAAATTAAATGTTTACACAAGCAACAGTTTACAGCTTAAATTTTAGTAGCGTGCAGAATTTCCAAAGTAATTTATTTTTCTCAAGAATATTAAGTATACTAGAAAGAATTGTGCACTGAGTAAGTGTTGCACTCATGAGCGTGTGAATACCCCTTGGTGTTGCTTGCTAATTATTGTAAATTCTTTGAATTGTTTTATCGTGTATTGGCATATATTGAGTCAATCTTTATTTTCAATAATTTATTTTTCTCAAGAATATTAAGTATACTAGCAAGAATTGTGCACTGAGTAAGTCTTGCACTCATTAGCTTGTGAATACCCCTTGGGTGTTGCTGGCAAATTATTGTAGAATGTTAGGATTGTTTTATCGTGTATAGGCATATATTGAGTCAATCTAGGAATCATACATTTTTAAATGAAAATATCTTTTATGATGAATATAAGTTAAGGTACAAAAATTACCTTCTTATTTTGCCTCCTCTTACTTTTACCCACTTTTTTAATTAAAAATGCAGAACCCAAAATTAAAAAAATTATATCATTTTTTTCGCTTAAAGGGCATATAAGCTTCGTTGTATTTCCAAACACTATTAAGATATCTGCAGTATTTTCACTTTTAGGAGAATACCTTTTGCTCTACCCATCATTTTCAATTTTTTCATGCTTGTCATTGTTGATATTTGTTGTGTTTTTTCGCTTTACGCTTCATTTGTCCCATTTCCATTTCCATTGCTGGGAATAGAAGGTAAAGCTAAATTTTTAGTTTTACATCGCGTGCTACTTTCGATTTATATGTTTGTTGTTGTTGTTGTTTTCTAGTGGCGAGTATTATTGTTGAAAAATTGAAAAGATTGTCATCGATACGGTCAAAAAGCTAATTTGCTGTCAATACACAAACAAGAAACACAAACAGAAAACTCAATCATGAGTCAATTCCTCGATTCCATTCTCTGCATACTATGTATTATAGGTACATACTATATATAATTGTTGCCATTTTCCGGACCATTACTTTCGAGAGGTAATTAGCACGCGCAGTGCTTTATCACTGCCTGAGACCTGACGTGTTATTTTTGAATTATTAAAACCCAAAATGATTAGAATTAGGGACAAGTTTTAATTTGCCATATTTTATTTATGCTGCAATCAAAAGTGCAATTTGGCTTTAATGTGCCTGTAAAACTTTTATTCACACATGAATTTGCAATGTCATTCTTCAACACTGGTCAAATTATCAGTGCTGCAATTTGCTGTCAAGCAATTTTGTACACTGCAACCTAAAGGTCGAAAGGTTATATTAGGCTGTCGTAAAGTACGAGGTGTGTTTAAAAAGTAAGGTGACTTTTCAAATTTCGCGGGCAATGTATTTTCGATTATCGATTTTTTTTGTTTTGTTGTGTTGGTACACTCTTTCCGAACATCTGTACCAAATTTCAAGTGAATGACATTTTTTGTTTGGTTGTGAGAGGCGTAAAGGTTATAAGTGTTTTGCGTGCTCGGCGTTTTTTTTTTGGTCTTGGTTTTTTTGGCCGCTTCCATTGGGACGATTGTGTTTTGGTTTCGATATCATAACCATATACCCATGATTCGTCACCAGTTATGACCCTTTTGAGTAAATCTGGGTCGACGTTGACGTCATTCAACAGCTCTTGAGCGATGCTCATGCGACGGTTCTTTTGGTCAAAATTTAGCAATTTCGGAACAAAATTCGCTGACACACGTCTCATGCCCAAAACGTTAGAAAAAATTTCATGGCACGACCCAAGCGATATACCGACATCCTCACTGATAGTGATTCGACGATTTTCCAAAACAATTTTCTTCACTGCTTGAACGTTTTCATCAGTTGTTGAAGTGCTTGGGCGTCCAGAGCGAGGCTCGTCATTGGCATCTTCCCGGCCATCTTGGAAGAGTTTGTACCACTTGTAAACATTTTTTTAGTCAGAACAGCTTTACCGTATGCTACTGTCAACATTTCAAGTGTTACGGAGCACTTAATTTTATTAATTAATTAATTTAATCCGTTGATCCATATTTTTCGATAGCAAAAAATGGCCGAGCACGCAAAACACTTATAACCTTTACGCCTCTCACAACCAAACAAAAAAAGCCATTGACATGAAATTTGGTACAGATGTTCGGGAAGACAACAAAACAAAAAAATCGATAATCGAAAATACGTTGCCCGCAAAATTGCTTAAGTTACATTACTTTTTGAACACACCTCGTATATGTGCGTCTAGTTCCTCCGTTTCTCGATATTCAGCATTTATCTTTATATGGATTTTGAGGCTTTCAAATTTTTGAACCTATAAAATGATAAAAGATATATAAATAAATACAATATGAAAAGTTTTTTACCCTGGGCACCCCATCCTCAGTACCCCTCAAAAATGTAATACATTTCTGCCACTTCTCTGAGGTAAAAATTGTATTAAAGCTGGTAGGATATCGTCAACTATTACCAGAATTTGCTAAATATAACTTTCAACATTATGCAAACTTACAGTGTATATTAGGGTCGGATAGTCACGTCTTTTATCGGTCATTTTATTCTTGTTGTTGTTGCGTGATAGGGCAGACAAGGAAATGCCGATGACAATGCTGTTGACATCAAATGGAACGTTGGTCGATTGCCAATAATTCTTTTATCGATTTCAACAATTACGCGTCATCGACATCGTTGCTATTGTTGTTGGTTGCACTGTGCTTTGTTTAGCTTGATGACGTCACATGTCAAATGGCAAGAGCAAAACAGCGAGAGTGATCTGCATAATGACGAATAAAGTCTGCGTCATAAGTTGTATTCGCTCACGCTCAGTTGCTCATTCAAAATAAACTTTCAATACTAATTTTTTCATTGTTGTGCCAGTGCCTAATTAACACCTGTTTAAATATTAGCGCTTATTTACTATATATGTGCATAATAATTTAAAAAAGAAATCAATTTTTTAAAAGCTGCAACACGTTGTATTCAAATTTATTTAGTACAATAGCCAAAACAATGCCAACTAAGGGTGCTGCATTATATATTTCATTGAATTGACCTTTTCCATTTCCATATGCCTTTGTTTACCATTTGCATGTAAGCCAGAGGTGGATCTAGTATATATGTAGCTTTTTAAATGGGGTCCAAATTTCATTCTTTGTGGCATTAGCAGTAAAAACCCCCAAGTTTTTCACCAGACCCAAGGCTGCCCCTGTTGAATCCACCCCTGGTATATGTATGTATGTTTGTATATTTAGCTAGTACATATTCACTCATACATAAATAAAACGTGTGGCTTAACGTTTGTGTATATGTGTGCTTTAAATTTCGTGTTGTCTTTAATTATTTTCTTATCTAGATATAAACAAACACAATCACATGTTTTCCATCCGGCCCCATGTACTAGCTGGCTTTTAGTATGTCCCAGCTACGATTTTATTTCTATAAATATTAGGTTTTGATGACAATAAAATTGTACGAGTACTTATTGTAACCGCAAGCTACGTACTTGATATTTGGATGTGGATGATAATGACGTGAGACCCAACTGTCAATTTTTTTGGGCTAAAGGTCTTGACTGTTAGATTCTGCTGGGTTAATTGTTAATGGGATATCAAAATTCTTACGAAGGAAATTCTCTACGCACAACCAAGTGCTTAATATTTTGTTGGCAGATATTTCAAACGTGGAACTTTTATGTTCACAATTTGTATTGCCAATAACTCAAGCATGCAAATATTTCGGGTTAAAGTAAAAAGCGCTTAACCGGAAGATAAAACAAAATGATTCGTTGTAGATTGATTTGAAACGGAACGTATGCTAATGTATTGTAATAGAAATCATGTATGCAATATATTTGGATCTAAGTAATGGGTAATAAGGAACGAGATCTTTCATCTGGAAAAAAAGTTTCGATTAGCATGTATCACCTCAATTGCTCACCTCTCTTTTAAAATTTTTAGTATTTAATAGGAATTAAATTTTATCCAAAAGCAATACCAGAAAAGTCATAAAGTATGCCTAGATCTGAGAAATCGTCAAAGCTAGAGTAACCAAACTTTCGAATCAGATGCCTTATTATGTCACGAAAAATACCAAGGCTATTTTTTTTTTTTTTCAGTATAGCGTGACTGACTAATTGTACCGGAAAAGCCGGGACATAGTCCGGTTCTAGAAGCTACGTCCCATTGTTTTGATGACTACCTCCTGGTGACCCAGATTCTCATAGTACGAATGTGTTGAATTTTACAATTTTTTGAAAGAACTTGGATTGCTTAAAACAATAACGATTTTAAACAAAAATCAACAGCAACACAGTTTAAAATAACAAATTTAAAATGAATAATAAAGTAATTTTTTCCTCAAAAATGGACCGGTTTGGAGTTTAAGTATTCCGGATGATAGTATTATTATTTTAATACACTGTACCGTATGGTACAAAGGATATATTAAGTTTATGCAAGCCGAAGATGTATGTAACATATGTTATAGAAGGAGTCGTCGGAGACACCCCAAAGTTACCTAAAATATGATCAGGGTGAATAGAGAAGTCGATATACCCATGTCCGCCTGTCCGTCCGTCCGTCCGTCTGTCTGTCTTTCCGTATGTCCGTCCGTCTGTCCGTTAGAACCCCTAGATCTCAGAGATGGTAAGAGCTTAAGTTACCAAACTTTCACATTAGATCCCATATTATACCATAGGAGACGAGTTTATTTTATTTTTTTGATATCGGAGTTAAATTATATGTATAGCTCCCATAGAGGTGTTTCAGACGACCTCGAAAAAAACAAAAGTTTTAGATAATTCGTTTGTTTATGAAAATATAGTAACCTAATTTGGCATTCGAAAGTTTTTTATAGTTTCCAAGCAGTGTACCAAATTTGATCAAAATCGGTTAGATATATCACATAGCTCCCACAGGGCCGATCAGCCAAAATAACTTTTTTTATACAAAATTCGCTGTATTTAATTTTTTAGTAAGATATCGTAACCAGATTTGGCATTCAGAAGTTTTTAGAGTACCCAAGCATTGTACCAAATTTGATTAAATTTGGTTGACTATATCATATAGCTCCCATAGGGCCAATCTTCTAAAAAATCGATTTTTGAACAAAATTAGTTGTGTTTCGTTTGTTTGTGAAGATATTTGAATTAAATTTGGCACTTGTAAGTTTTTTATAGGTCTTAAGCATTGCACCAAATTTTTTTAAAATCGGTAGACTATATCATATAGCTCTTATAGGACTAATCGGCCCAAAAAAACGTGTGTTATACAAAATTCGTTGTGTTTCGTTTGTTTGTAAAGATATTTGAACCAAGTCGGTATTCAGATCTTTTTTAAGGTATTGAAGCACTGTGTCAAATTTGATCGAAACCGGTTGACTATATCATATAGCTCCTATTAGAATAATCTGTAAAAAAAAAGTTTGCTTAAAAATTCTTCTGTTTTTGGTTTTTTATGAAGGAGCCGGATTTTATTGCAAGATAGTGGTAGAGGGTATCCCAAAGTCGTCCGCGCCCGACTTTACTTATGCCATTTTTTGCCGAATATTATATCTATAGTGCTTAGAAACTTTTGTTTTTTATGAAACCCAAAGCATTTTGGAAAGTGGTAAGGATCTCTAGGATTCTTTCTCTGGATGCGCTGCTGACCAGTGCATATAGTTCGGAATTAACTTATATTTTGTATATACATATATATATTAAAGTTTATTATGATTGTTTAATGCAATTAATATGCGTACAATTTGAATATTTTTATGACTTCAGCAGTTACAGTCTCAAAGATCGTAGCATGCAATTGAGTCGAAAAATTAAGTATACGGTGCGTGACTTTGTCAAGACTGTTTTTATATTATATACAATATCTTTTATACATACAATACAAACGCTCAAAAGCTATTATACAACATTTAACTACGTTGTTGTTGCAGCTTATAATCACCAAGTGTAACAGATTGTGTCTTAATTACATTTAACTATAATTTTGACTTGAACAAGTATATATATACTGTGTATTCTCGGTTGAATCATATATTACTTAGTCATTGTATAACATTGTAGGAGTGTTGCAGCCTCAAGTAAATATGGCAAGGCATACAAAAGTTTTATAGCTAGCTATATGAGCTTAAGTCACATAATCTTAAATTAGTCAACCAATTTATATATTAAATAAAAATTTTGAGAGAATTTCTCAGAGCGGCTCTCGATAATAAATATAATTAAATAAATAAAAATGGCAGATTTAAACAAAAATATACAAATTTGATATGCGAATTATTTGGTGATCAATGGTGATCACTTCTTCGATTTCTAACTACCTTTAGTTCATTATTTTTAAAAAAGTGATAGATTTAGCTTATTTTGTGTAATAGATGCGGATTTTGTTGCTAGAGATGTGGTATTTATTTATAAAACTATTCTTCTAAACAAATTTAAATTGTATTCGAATTTGAAATTCTCAATCGAACTATTTAGTTAATTTTAAAAGTTTTGTTAAAATTTCCGACTAAATACATTTTTTAATTGATATATTTTAATCAAATCAAGAGATCTACAAGAGCATCTGATCTTTGTTTTCCCAAAGCAAAACAAGTCGAATCTTTCTTTTTTGCCTTAGTTTACTTGGCCATTTCTATTTCTATTTCCATTACATATAATTTCTCTATACTATAAGATGCTCAGTTATTTTGGAATGAATCCAAAAAAATTTATTATTTTCTTTTACGATATTTTTAGCTGCAGTCATGAGCTGAAAAATATAAAAAATAACGAAAAACAAAATAAAATACAAATATTTCACACCAAACTGCATATAGACCGACCGATCAGACAGACAAAAGACATTTTCCAAAGAAAAATATTCAAAAACTATTCCGCTAGAATATTTTGTTTTTATTGTTATTGTTGTCCATTTTTGGCATCCACGAATTTAGGCGCGTTACGGGTGGCGGGTGGCGTATACGTAATATTTTGTTGTTAAAGCAAAGCCCTCGCTTCATTGCTTATTCAATTACAAATACTATAATTAGTTTTATTGGCCAAAACTTTTTGTTAGCTGGGGTTAGTTTAGCTGTACGCTGTCATAAATATTTATAAAGCTATTTTTTTTTATTTTTCGCGTCGAAGGCAATTGTCATATTGTTTGCAGTGCTTTAATGTTGGGACCTTCAAGGCCAAAATGGACATGGTTCGTCAGGTCAGAAAAAAGCGCCAAGGCTCAATTAATGGTAACAATCGATTACTTTCTCCAATGTGTGAACAGCGTATGGGTTATGAGTGTGGTTTCTTTTTTTTTTCTTTTCGCTGGAAAACACTTGGTTCTCCAGAATTACCTGGTAAAGTAGTTAAAAAGAAATGTATTAGACATTGTTGCAAGCATGTAATTGTAACGCAAGGCTCTATGAATATTTATGAGCCATGGTTGTACTATGGGCATGACAACGCCTATTTGTTCCGAGTGGGTGGTGTACATAGTTGGCTGAGCTTTAATAAATATTAGATATTTGTTGTTAACTTGAACAAAAGGGCAGACATTTGATTGGTGGGGGATTTGGTTCAAAATAGAAAAGCAAGAACTATATTCAATTTGACTAAACTTTTTCGAAATAAAATTAATATTAATAGACCTATAGTTAGATAGATATAATTAATTTGTTGTAATACTCATTTAGTCAATAGCCGTTTTTATTAAATTGGGTCGTTCACTAAGTAATTTCGTTTTTTTTAGTGCAATTAAAACACGATTTTTTTATTGTGTCAAACATTTTGTGAAATTATATATTCTCCATTTTGATTCAATACCTTTTGGGCAAGAGATTGATTCCACGCTCATAAAATGTTTGATCCTTGCAGGCAAGTTCAAAGTGGTTCAAGTGGTTTTCCCGTCTGATTTGCGGTAAAGGTTCTCCCAGCCAAAAAATTTTGCAGAGACCGGAACAAGTAATAGTCCGAAGGTGCTCAGTCTGGAGATTATGATGTGGGTGTGGTAGCACATCCCATTCAAGCTGCAAAAGCTTTTGAAGACTCATCAAACTTGTTCCTGGTCTCGCAATATCCAGGTGGAACACTACATCTTTTCTATTGATAAACTCTGACCTTTTCTGTTTGAGTGCATCACTCAATTTGTCCAGCTGATCACAATGCGCTTTAGAATTAATCGTAGTTAATCCCTTTGAAATCCCACCTAACAGACAACATAACCTTTTTTTTGTTGACTATCGATTTTCGAAGTGGTTTGATCTGGTTCATCCCTTTTAGACCATGATCTCTTGCGCTTTACATTCTAGTAAACAACCCAAATCACGCGCTTCAAAATGGATCACTTCTTTGACATTTGATATGCAAATCACAGTCGTTAATACGAGGAAGCAAATTTCGTGCTGTAAGACCAAGCTTCGAAATTAATCCTAGACGTTTCATGTGCTTATTAACGGTCACGTTAGACAAATTTAGTCTTTCAGCAATCTCTCGAGTTGTTATTCGATGATTTGCATAGAGCAACAACTTTATTTTATCCACATCGGTTTCAAGAGGCCGTCTAGGAAGTTCTCCGTACGCATAATTTTCGACTTGCATGCACAGCTGTTTTACCCTTTTGAAAATTTTTCGATCTTCCATTTTCGATAGGGCACCAAACAAAAACTATTTCAAAAAATTTTATATTTTTTACATAAAAGCGTTACTATATCAGCTGTTCAAATATATAAAGGTAAAGGTCATCAAGAAAAATTTCTTATCACTATTTTTGACAATTTTTGTATGATTTAAACTTTTTTTTAAAGATTTCATATTTTTTAAACTTTAACATCGGTGTAAACAAGAAAAATGTTGTGGGGGACATAAGAAGACGTTTTAAGAAGATTTGAATTATTTTAGTCTATGAGTCTACAAACCGTTTAATGTAATTTTTGTATTATTTTGTTTCATTATTATTAATACCAAAGTCTTCAAATAATTTCCTTTAAATGTAATATTAGGAAGGTTAAGCTTAAATCTTAAGTTGGGCACTTCTAATTCGTAAACGTAATCCCAAAAAATTTTCTTTCTTATGTTCTTCTCGAAAAAACTGTTGCCGCTAACAGAAAGACGAGCTAAATTATAGTTATAATAAGGGAGATTAGAAATATTGTTTTTTAATTCTACTAACTGCTTTGCATCCAGGAAATCGGAACTAACAGCCAGGGTCCAAAACTAATTTTTTAAACCAGAAAAATTAAAACGAATTGGCGAAATTGGTTGAAATGTGAGAGCATTTTAAACCAAAATTTGTTTACTATTCTTAGATTCTATTTTATTTTTTTTCTATTTAATGTTCAAAGTATTGTCTATCGCTAGCCACTACCTTTCCATCTTTCGTGCAATTTTCGGATACCGGCTAGTCTTTTTAGGCTATCCATGAATCGAGCCAATTCTTGGTACTTTCATAAGAAGTGAACCGCTGGTCAGTCAATGCAAGTGCCATCGATCGAAATAGGTGGTAATCGAATGGGGGATGTCCGGAGAGTACGGCGGGTGAGGTAGCACCATTTTAACGTTTACAACTTTGTTTTCACGACTTTCACGACATAGGCCGAGCATTGTCATGTTGCAAAGTAACTTTATCATATCTTTGCTCATATTCTGGTTGTTTTTCTCTTGGAGTCGGTAACGGTCCCCTGTGATCGTTTTATTCGGGTTCAACAATTCATAATAGATATCACCACGTTGGTCCCACCAAATACAGAGCATGAGCTTGATCCTTGAATGTTTGGCTTCGCCGTTGATGTTGATGGTCGGCAGGGCTTACCCCATGACTTTTTGCGCTTGGGATTGTCGTAATGGATACACTTTTTATCGCCAAGTAACAATACGATGCAAAAAACCTTTCCTTTTCTGTCGTTGAAGCAGCTGTCCAAATGAGAAAAAACGGCTTTCCTTGCTTTTCCACGGTTGATTCATCGACATTTAATTTTTCTGCCAACATTTTGAGCGATTAACACGAATCTTTATTGAGTAATGTCCCTAATTCTTTATCCTCAAACTTTTTCGGCTGCCCCGGACGCTCTTTCTCTTTTACATCAAAATCGCCACTTTTAAAGCGTTGAAACCAATCAAAAGACTGTGTTCTTGATAGAGAATATTCCCCGTAAAACGATGACTTTCGGGAGCGGTTTTCTTTGCGAAAATGTGAACCAACATAACTTCTCGCAAATGCTGTTTTTTCGCCCATTTTCAAAATTTTCCGTCATTAAACAAAATTTGATATGCACAAATAAACGAAATAATATTAACTCTTTTCTGACAGCTATTGTATGTATCTTTCATGTGATATTGATATTTTTCCAGTATATATATGTCAATGGCTACATCTATTGTTGGAGTCCGGAAATTAATTTAATGTCCATACATAGATCGTAGGCATTTTTTGTCTTTTGTTAAGAATCGAAGAGTTAGAAAAGTAGCCAGTGCAAGTGAAAGCACTTCCTTCGCACTTTTTTGCAACGTTGTTAGGATTTCTAACTATAGTCATTTATACATGATCATAATTTTTTTAAAATATAATGTTGCTTCGGATGCAATGGAGTCTTCATATTTATTTTTGTGAATAACACTCCCGTTTGCCAAAAAAAATATTTCTTATTATATTTTCTTTTCAACTAATACAGGAACATGTGCTGCTAAATAGTTTTATCGTTTTATAAGCAAATTGTTTACTATTTCAGTATACAAAATTAAAAAAATTCCACCTTTAAAAAATCAGAGTTAACAGCTGTCAAAGCACGAATGTGGCGAGTTAAAGACCTTTTACTTTATCAGGAACTAAATTTCTATTGGAGCTTACAGAATTCTTACTCCCCATAACTCATACTAAACGTATCTAGCACGTGTGTTACGTTAAATTCCCTTTTCTTTGTTTTGTATTTGTAGCTGTCAAAATATTAATAATTACAAAAACTACAACGTAACAATGTAAGTTTCTTTTTCCTTGTTCCAGATATTGATTTTCTGAGTCGTTAAATATTTCTTGCATATTTTCAAAGCAATTTACGCCCCCAACACGCAGATAAACCAAAGTAGTTTGTTGTGTGTGCATGAAAAAAGTTTTCCCATCGTAAGTTTTAGAGTTCCCATTTAAAACTATGTCTGTTGTTGTTTTGATAATAAAAGTGTCAAACATTTCTAAAGTTTTTCACTTCATGCCAAGCAACTTAGTGCCTAAAGAAATTAGCATGTCCAAAGTAAACATCATTTGTTAGGTAAATACATTTGCTCAAAATGGGACTAGACTGGCCAGTAAAAAGCAAATAGCTCTCTGAATGCCAACTGCAAATGTTACTCTACTGATTTCTTAAAAAAATGTTTTTTCCGTGGTGTTTACCATTTTTATCACCTGTAATCACGTCAGCGCGCATTGTACAATATAAATTGCAGCCAGTGGCGGATGCTGGTAAAAGTTTCGAGGGTTCTTTGTAGCACTCACAATGAAACGTCTAATTATAGGAAAAGGTAAAAAAACTCAGAACTGTACAAGAAGCTGGTTGTGCTTATCTCTATGACAGCTTCTGATGAGGTATTAAATTTTTTCGAACGAAAAATTCTGCGTAGGATTTTCGTCAAAATTGTCGCCCAAAATCAAACAGCAGAGATTAAGATGAATGGGGCATGTGGATCGAATGCAGGAGAACTGCCCCACGAGGCTTGCTCTGTAAGCTACCCAGTTGGCGCTCGACGTCCTGGTAGACCGAAGCAGCGCTGTACAGAGGGATATAGATGCGCTATAAAAATAAAGCGGAGAACAGGGAACAATGGAGGCGAGCGATACTGGCCTAAACCCACATCGGGTTAGTCGAGCCATGGAAAAAGAAGAAGAAGAAGAAGAGAAAAAAAAAGCTCATATATTAGTGGGAATATTCCGTAGCATCAGGATGCTCCCTCTGCTTACGCCACTGATTGTCAATATACGCAATTATTTCCCAACTGACTATGAAGCCACTTAAATCAGTCGAGTTGCCAGACAAAGGGAAAAAAGTATTGCCTTATTGTTTAAAGTTTCCTAGGGCTGGTATGAGTCTGTTTTCGTTTTATAAAAATACAGTTCGTTGGCCTCTTCTGTTTTAATAATATATATGTATATGAGATACCTTACACTTGGTACCAGCTATGCCAAATTTTCAACTACAACAAATTTTGTTCGTGTTAAGGAAAAATATTCTTCATGAATGAATGTGCATTGTGTACTTCCAAGTGAATTTTGAGCACGCGTTGGCTTTTAGTTTCTATAATTAGTCACAAAGTTTACATATTTCCGTACCCCTGCTAATATATGCTATATAATATATATGTATGCAAAGTGTAAACATTTGTGTCATCTACTATATTGATAAAGTTAATTACGAGTTGTAGCTAAATATAAGGTTGTCAAAAAAGTCTTGCGGTATTTCCGCAAGCTTGTCTTTGCAAGCGCGTAGTTCTAGTTGTATTCGTCGCATCGGTTCACGCTAGAGCTTTTTGAAAGCTCTTTTCACGTGCTAACACGTGTTTGATTAATTGTTGTTTGCTTTTAGTCGTTCGTGAGTTATAGCGTCGCAAACATGGAGCAAAATAAAGAGAAAATACGGCATATTTTACAGTACTACTACGATAAAGGCAAAAATGCATCTCATGCTGCCAATAAAATTTGTGCAGTTTATGAACCCGATACAGTTTCCATTTCCACCGCACAACGATGGTTTCAACGTTTTCGTTCTGGTGCAGAGGTGATCGAAGATGCGCCACGGTCCGGAAGGCCTGTTGTCGAAAATTGCGATAAAATCGCTGAATTGATCGAAAGAGACCGGCATAGTAGCAGCCGTAGCATCGGCCAAGAGCTGGGCATGAGTCATCAAACCATTATAAACCATTTGAAGAAGCTTGGATTGAAAAGAAGCTCGATGTATGGGTGCCACACGACTTGACGCAAAAAACATTTTTGACCGTATAGATGCATGCGAATCGCTTCTGAATCGCAACAAAATCGACCCGTTTTTGAAGCGGATGGTGACTGGCGATGAAAAGTGGGTCACTTACGACAACGTGAAGCGTAAACGGTCGTGGTCGAAAAGCGGGGAAGCTGCCTAGACGGTGGCCAAGCCTGGATTGACGGCCAGGAAGGTTCTTCTGTGTGTTTGGTGGGATTGGCAGGGAATCATCCACTATGAGCGCTCCCCATGGCCAAACGCTCAATTCGGACCTGTACTGCCAACAACTGGACCGCTTGAATGCAGCACTCATGCAGAAGAGGCCATCTTTGATCAACAGAGGCCGAATTGTCTTCCATCAGGACAACGCCAGGCCACACATCTTTGGTGACGCGCCAGAAGCTCCGGGAGCTCGGATGGGAGGTTCTTTTGCATCCACCGTATAGTCTGGATCTCGCACCAAGTGATTACTTCCATTTCTGTCCATGACGAACGCGCTTGGTAATCGGAAGTTGTCCACAAGAGAGTCCTGTGAAAATTGGCTCTCCGAGTTTTTTGACAATAGGGAAGCGAGCTTCTATAAAAGGGGCATTATGAAGTTGGCATCTCGTTGGGAACTCGTCATCGAACAAAACGGCGCATATTTGACTTAAATCGCATTATTATAACCAATTTTATGAACAATTGAAAATTCAATAAAAATACCGCAAGACTTTTTTGACAACCTAATATTAACTTAAAGGCATTCCGTTGTTCAGAATGACGCACACTTTCGCAAGATCGTACCGCACCCTTTAAATAAATAAAGGTTATCCCAAAAGCAGCTAAGTAAATATATGCTTTGCTTATCTGTATACATAGTCCAAAAGTTTTCGATTAAAAAAAAAAAAGTCGGAATTCGGATTCGTTTTGAAACCACATATTTGGAGCTCCCTCCCAGTTTCAACAAAACCAAATTTTTGTACCGTGCGAAACGGACTACTTTGTTGCAAGACCAACTTAAACGAATTGCAAATATGGTTTCGGTAAAGATAAGCTAGTAGCAAGAAGGTCTCTTTTCTTTTTGAATAGTTATTAATAGAGATCACCATGCTCCACCTAGGGACGGCTGTCTAAATTGTCAAGTCAAGGCATTATTATTTTATTAAAGATATGCAGCCTTGTTACATAGATGTCTTTCATTGTATGATCTATTAAGATAGAGTGATGGAAGAGTTCAGCTCTAAACCCCACCATGGATCCCGGTCATTAGACCTAAGCTTTGCACCAGCATTTTGTCACCCTCAGATGGTTAATAATTTCATTAATCTTTGAGTTCCTTTAAATAATTCATTTGCTTGTGTTGAATAAAAATTGAATTTATATGCAGAGATTGGGACTTTCTTAGCTAAAGGAAACCGATATCACAATAAAAGATCTTTAAGGTACGGTCTTAGCAGTTAAGGTTTCATCAGTGTTTGGGAGATTGTTCTTATGTCCTGTTACTCCTAGTGGAGCATAGGTCCATTTGGGAGATTGATGAATGTCATATTGCAATGCTCGATGCTTTTAGCTATGGAAATATCTAAGGAAAACCTCTTTGCGAGATACATCGCAAATACTTGTACTTTTCAAAATGGCAATTAGATTTCCAATTCTCCAAAATCTTATGGTTAGTTCATTCAGAATTATTTATCAAAAAAAAAAAAAAAAACAGATACTTGCTGTTTGATTCGGGTTTATACGATATATAGTATATAGATTTAAGATTAATATGTAGTTATAACGGTGTAGGTAGAAATCCTATGCGGAATTCGTCACGCAGCGAATAAAGTGCTTAATCGCCAAAAAGCCCAAGCCCTTCTTCTTTCATAATATTCGAAAATTACAAAACACAAAATCAATTTTCGGATGTTTGTGTCTAAAAATATCTACATTTTTTGGTAGAAAATGCAAACAGTGGTCACACTGAAACGAATACAATTTATTTGTTATATATATTTACATTTTTGTCAAATTTGTTAACGATTTTTTCATAAACAAGCCAAGAAATTACGAATTTTTCACCAAAAACGTTTTTTGACTATAAAAAACTTGCAAACGTGAAGTTTGATTAGGATATCTTTATAATAACGATATGAAACAAATTGTGTACAAGAAACGTTTTTTTGGTCGATTGGTACTATGAGAGCTATATGATATAGGCAACCGATTTTGATCAAATTTTGTACAGTGATTCAAAACTCTAAAAAACTTTCGGGTGCCAAATTTGTTTACGATATATAAACAACTAGTGAGCCCGGTAGACGTCGTCCTGCCCAAACTTTTTGAATGCTTTTAAAGTGTATAAACATCGAAAGATTCTCTAGTTAGCTTATATAGACAATCATCAAATTTTTGGGCGAACTTAAGTATACTTAATAAATTCATGCCGCACAGAACCTACATTTCTACCCCTTTGCGACAATACTTCTGTCTGCACTTAATGTCCAAAACCCGGTGTTGCACAATTTTCTACTATTCACAATATTCACAAAAATGCGTATATCTCACGAACCAATACACCCAATATACATCGCAATAGGCTTAAAACCTCCGTATTGACAACTTCTAACACACGCAAAAATCATATTTGAAATTCTTCAACGCGTATATGAGAACACCCGTAACACATAAAACATTAAAATTTTTTCGAAAAATTGAAAAAAAATGTTAGGGTTGGCAACTCCTCCTTACAAATTACTCAAAACTTTATGTGCTATAAACCTTCTACTCACTATAACAAACAAAATAAAAAAAATTTGGCAAATTCGTCCTCTGTAAATATACAGAGGTGCCACAGAAAACCAATTCGATTTCGATTCCAATTCTTGGTGCCACAGACATGACTAACAGCGTTTTTAAAACCGTTGTTAGCCATGTCTGTGGCTCCAAGAATTGGAATTGTATCGAAATTAAATCGAATTGGTTTTCTGTGGCACCCCTGATAGATTGAATTATTCATCTAAAACCTTTGGGGATTTTCGAGGATCTCTGGAACACTCCTATAACATATATTCCTGATATCGAAAATATGAACTAAGAAAATATGACTAAAGAAAGCATCTAATCTTAAAATTTGGCCTTCATACAGACAGACGAAAATGTGTATATCGTCACCCTGATCATACTTTAGGTAACTTTGGGGCGTCTCCGATGTCTCGTTCTGCATGTTTTATACATTTTCGAATTGCACAAACCTAGTATATCTTTTATACCATGCGGTACAGGGTATAACAATTGGGAATAATTTTAAACTTGTCGGCTATCTATTTCTTCTGCCTATCTTTTGTTTATCTTTACTTAATGGTTTTTATAATTGATGTCTAGCACTTACTCTGCCGATAAAGTTAACAAAAGCTAAACATTATTAATAAATAAAAACTGTTATTAACTATCTAAACGTTAAAACAAATATAGAATTTGTATTATGCCAATGAAAATGAAACTTAATAAAATACAAATTTTGTATTGTAGTTACAAAAAGTGCATTCACGATAAAAATCAACAAATGACTCGAAAAATTTAATAATCAAAAACCCAGTGAGCATTTCAAAATAATTCCAATCAAAGAAACTGTACAAGCAACTACAAAAAATGTTCTAAAATTGGAAAAAATGAAAAGTTGGTGCAAAACAAAGGTATCAGTTAATTTTTACACTGACGTAGAACCATATAAGTTTAAAGGTTACGATATTTTTAAGTGACAAGTTTAAGTAAAAGTTGTGTGTGTGTGTGTGTTTTTATGTGAATTTAAAGCGCTTTATGCTATATCTGTGTAGAAACATGTTAAGATGGCAGATCACGGCAACAACAAAAACAGCATTAACAATTGCAATGAAGGAGCCAGCAGCAGCAATGGCAGCCATTTGCCCAGACAACAATCAGAAGGAAGACAGGATGATTCATATTCAACAGTTCTGCAACAGATACAGGACCGTTGGCAGCAATATATGCGGCAGCTGAGAGGCGTGGCACATCGGCATACAGCCGCCACGGAACCAGCAAACGGAGTCGTTGAGGCTGCCGCCGTCACCGTAGTGGATGCTGCCATAAGACCGAGACCCTTATCATCTATAAACAAATGCGGCGCAAAGAAAACAACATTCAAGGACTCACCCAAAAATTATATACTGGAAAAAATGCACCTGAGGCGTACAAAAAAAGGTTTTTATAATTTTTGTTTTGTTTTCTTTCTTGTTTGTATTGAATAGTAGATACTCTTATACTTTTAACTCTGGCAGCTGATGCGCAGGCGTGCTCTTCGCTGCGCTCTTTAACATGCGCACTCTCTTCTCTTCGAATGTAAATGCCATTGAAAGTGTTTTGACTTAGTTTTGCGCTTTTTGTTTTGCTTGCAGCTTTCGCATTTGTTTGAGTGCGATTACACACATGCCAGAAAATAGGACAGAACGGCAATATATACTATTTTTGTATATAGTATGTACTACTGGCACATATGCACATATGTATAGTATAACTCGCTTTGAGCGGTTTGCTTTATGACTAACTTGTCTTATTTCTATGCTAATTGATTTTTATTGAACTTATGCGGGTTGTAATATTGTTCATTGTATGTATCTATGTATCTGTGGGTGTAGGTGTTTCTGTGAGTATCTGTATGTTTGTGAGTGTGCTCTCTTGTGTTTTTATTTAGCGCTTACAATTAGATCAATTTTATTGACATATGTTGGCAGCTATATCTAATTTGTTGATGGCACTGTAAATAATACAAAATAATTCAGCTCCAGCAAGAATATTTTTTTGTACTATTCAAAACAATGATTTTCCACACATGATCAGTTTTTAAACATTGTAAGTTTTAGGATAAGATTTAAAAAAAATTATCTTTACAAACCAAAATTGTTTACTCAGAAAAGTTGAAGTGCCCAACTAACGACGTGAGCAACCCAGACAATCATGCTGGTATTACTTTTCGTAGTAAAGCGTCTGGGCAGAAATGCAAAAATAAGTTGTTGGACACTTTGCCATTCTGCATTTGTGCCTGATGAACTGAATAAATACCCTATCCTTAAGATTTAATTAATTTTCTAGTTGGAACAGTAATTTTCCTTGCAAATTTCAAATGGTTTCCTCATCAAACTGTTTATAGCGAGGTCTGTCATGTATTGAGGGAAAAAAATATGTATAATATATTGCGTTCATTTTGAATTTTTTTTTTCAAAACTCTTTCGTCTTACTGATAGTTTCCTCATTGCAATGATTTCTCTTTACATTTATTTTCCATTTATAACATTTTGAGTACTAAAAAAATTTTTTATGATAGTAAAGAGTTCAAGTTCTTGACAGTATGGACGCGCTATTTCCCGTTTTGCCTGTTTTGTATCCGAAATACAGACTCACAGTGGCAGATTTAAATATTTGCCGCCCCTAGGCAATCCATAACTTACGCCCTTTTTTCACAAAAAAATATATCTTATATATAAAATTCTCGTGTCACAATGTTATGTTCCTTTGAAGCTTATGGACTCACGAACGGCTGAACCGATTTGGCTAATTTTGGTCTTGAAATGTTCGTGGAAGTCCAAGGATTGTTTAAGGTTGAGAAAATACAACAAAATTGCGACGAAAATACTAAAAAGGACAATTTGATTTTCCAATACAAAATTTTTTTTTAGTTTAGGTTGGCATTTTGTACATTGCCAGATTAACTAATATTTTTTAGTTAATTGTTTTTGTCGAAAGGAAACACAAAAATTATAAACGTTATAAATTTTATTTTATTGAAGCACACAAAATTTCATGAGAATCGGTCCAGCCGTTTCGGAGGAGTATGGTAACTAACATTGTGAAACTAGAATTTTATATATAAGAAGAAACTTATGTTTTACGTGCTATCGGTGTTCTCATGAACGAGTCAATGAATTTCAAATCTGATTTTTGCGTGTGTTAGAGGTCAATGCGGAGGTTTTAAGCCTATTGCGATGTGTTTTTGTGAATTGGTTCGTGAGATATACGCATTTTTCTGAATATTGGTTTTTATAGGATAATTTACAATTTTATCAATTTTAGAAATTAATATTGATTTAGTTATTCCTTTCCAAGAAAGTTTTCTTAAGAAGAAAGGAATTCTGCGATTTTTGCTTACAATTCATGTTTTGATTTCTGTATAAAATACATATGATCAGATCAATATTTGCACATAATGCAATTTCGTGAATTCGCCACAAAAATAAATCATTGGAAGAAATTAAAGATCTAGACGAGCGAGCGAAGCGAGCGTGCCGGAGGCCGGCTAGTATGTATTTATATATTAAATGCGATTGTGATTGTCCTCAGTGCTTTATTACAATATAGTTGTAGTAGTAGTAGTAGTAGGTGCCTCAAATTTTTCAGCTCCTTAATAATAAGAAATAATAAGAAATATTTAAAAAATAGTAACACGCTGTACGAGGGTGGTTTGGTAAATCATGTTTTGAACAAAATAAATTTATCGATTCGTTTATTGCAAAGTTTTTTAAATTTTTGTATTCTTTTCAAATAATGGCTCTCAAAATAGGTGTTTATGTCAGTGACGCCCTTTTTATACGATACTAACAGCTTACTCTGCCATTTGTTCAGATTTTGCAAAGAAAAAATCGCTGTTGCCAGATCAGAAGAATACCATCAGTGATACCATGATACCAAATATTCATTTAAAATGAGGTGTGCCATCAAAATTTATCTTCGCAAATTTCATCTAATCAACTAGCCCTCGTGGCGCTGTAATGTGGACCTGTGTTGGACCTGCGTTCCGTTGGTACACATTGCTGCTTGCATTAGTCCAAATGCGATATTGATTTTCTTTCTGAATATTATAAAATTTTAATATTTCTGAAAAAGCTTGGCCATAATACTATAAGTTTCAGTGATACAGCGGTCGAAGTCTTTAGCGGGCTTATTAAGCTGCATTTAACTTGGTAAAAAATGTACTTAGAATAAATTCTTCTGTATAGATTGAAACTAAAAATTTCAAATTATTACATTATTAGTATTAGATATAGATCAGATTTTCATTAAAAAGTCTAACAGGATAAGATACCGAAAGCTAACTCAAACGATTTTTAGGAATTAATGATTCAGATTGAATCATACGTAGATTAACTCAAAATGACTCTCTTAATTTAATAATACTTACTTTTCGTACAACTAAGTATAATACCAAAAGAAATTTTTTTTTTTTTAATGTTTAAACTAATACAATGTTAAATCAAAATCTGAGTTATTTTTTGACACCTCAAGAAGTTCTTAAAAACGTTACTTGTCGAATTAAGTTTTGACTTCAGAACCGCCTTTTTACTCACTAAGATTTGTTAGTTCTCTACAGTCGTTGGCAAGGGAATGGTGTATATAGCGTGTGTTCTAAGTACTGGACTCGATCCGATATCCATGTCAATTCAAGTTTATGTTCTAGTATGTATGGAACTTTTCTATGGTTGGAGTGTGTACAATATGTGTGTGTTGTGTGTGAAGGCATGTGGCTGTGCGGAATCCGTGTGCGTGTCTGCGAGAATATTTAGCAATGTCTTTTTTGCGTTTGAATGTGTTCATGGAGGAGTGTGTTGTGTGTGTTTGTGTGTGTGCAGTGTGTGTTGTTGTGCGTCCAAAGTGAGAGCACTCACCAAATCACGCATTTAGGCTTTTCTATGCTCACACTCATTCGCATCAGTGCCATCAATTCAACACACTCTCAATAAAACACATATACACACACTCTTTGAGGTGCACACCCTCGATTGCGTGTGTATTGAGCGCACACACAAAACTTGGCATACTCCGTTGAACAGGCGCTCAGCAAATAGACGAATGTCGCCCAAAAAGGACGCGCCACAAAATTTCACGTAGTTGAAATATCTTTTGCATTGTTGTATATTCCTCTGCGCTGACGACGAGCCCCTTAAGTCCCCCCTCGTCATCACCCAAAGTGTCGTCATCGTCATCATCGTCAACATCGTCCTCTCTGGCGTCGTCGTCGTCGTCAGCCTCGCTCCGGGTGCAGCTGTTTCTTTAGTCCTTGTCTTACTCTCTCTTCGTTGTGCTTGCTTTTTGGGCGCCCTGCTGCTTGTTGTGCTTTTGGTTACGCGTTTGCGTTTTAGTCGTAGCGTCAAGGTGCAAGAGAGCACAACGTCGGTAAAAGAAATTTGCGTATTCGCAAAAGTAAACCCCTTTCCTACAACCGATACACACACACACGCGCAGGTTTAAATGTAGAGCATACGCGAACGAACTACGTTTCGTCTTTTTTTCAAGTTTATGTGTATACATGGGAAAAAAATATTTATTTTATGCACCTGGAACATCATGGGAATTAAAATTAATAAATTAAAAGTGCACTACAAAAGTTCTAAAGATAAAATATAATTACATCACGCGCTGCGACCTACCATCGATTGTGCGATAAATCGATAACGCAAAAGTTTTCACGCAATTTAATTGGAGCTCGATGCAAAGCAGCTTGTATCTAATGAATATTGCAGGATGGAAATAAACTGCAGTGAAACATGAAAACATTGTATTGTACTTATGTATATAGTATTCTAGTCCGTCCTTCCAGCTGTTCAAAACTAATTGTACACTCAACAGAAATAGCAATAATTGGTAGCACTTAACGCTGAGCTAATAATATGTTCTATAGAAAGAAGTGTACTTTCAACCTTTTAATACCTACACACAGTGAGTTCTTAGCAGAGGTGGTCAACAAAAATTAGCTTTAAATTCGAAAAATTAAATATATTATTGCAAAATTTACACATCACTTTGATTTAGAAGGGTTAAAAACGGGAACTCAATTTTGATTTATCAATCTTCTGCAGGAATTAATACGTTTGAACCATATGCAGATTTGTCAGAGGAAAGAGTTTTTCTAATTTGTTTGAACGTTTATAGGGATGAGGAGCAGTACAGTGTGTAATGTGTTGAAATTACTAAATATTAATTTAAATTAAAATATGTTTTTAAAAGTTCAGTGGAAAAATAGTGAGCGCAATGCCAAGACCTTTCTTGTTCACTGCACTATATGAATACTATACACACATAGTCCTATATTTTTGTTCCCAAAGTGCGCGTATGTGAATGGATCCAACTCATAAGTGTAATTACAATCCGAAATAAATATGCCAAATATATTACTTGTGGTAAATGGCAAAAGGTGCCAAGCCGTGTGTATATTGGACACAACCGGAAATGTCAAAGGTTACCTAGAGTCCTTTAACCAAAGCCACTAAAGTAACCGAGAGCGAGCGATGTACTTCACGCAAATGATTTTCAAATAAGTTGTGAAGTGAGAGTAATTCACTAGACTTGTGCACCGAGTATAAGAGTGGACAAACTACACGAGCGCTCTCTTATATAAACCTTTACTACGCCCACTTGTAGCTTTAGTGGAGAAAACAAACAAAGAGAGAGAGAGGGAGAGAGAAAGAAACAATCTGGGTTTTCCAAAACGTAAACAAAGCTCCGCTGGGGAGAGCATTGCCTTTGTGGCTGTTGGTGATTGCCATTCTGGCGCTGAAGAAGACGACGACGAGGAAGGGGACGAGGCGGAGGTGGCGGCGGCTCTGACAAATTGCAGTAGAAGTCAAGAAAAATTGCAACGTGTTGGACACTTTGGCGGGCACAGGGATACCGCTTTGGGCAACGTTGATTCTGGCCAGAGCACATCCTATGCAGCTGCGGCGCTGCAAAGACACCAGCAGCAGCAGAATCGTTTGCGAGAGCGAGAGAGACGGCGTAAACAGTACACAATGTCCTTCCGCAACGTGTACAAGGCGTTGCGCATGCGCTGGAGTCGTAAGTGTTAACTGAACTGTATAAGCTTTTTTCTGTTCCGAATTGGAAAGCAGGATTTTATTAGGTGGTTCGGTGAAATTTTTAATAAGATTGTTTAATATTCTTCGACTATCCAAAACTGACTAAAACTACATGTGAACAAAGGCTCAAAGCAACTAGTGCAAAACCCCGAAAGAACTAAAAGTTTTAGTTGGGCAATTCGTTTGTTTATTAAGGTATCTAAAAAAAATTGTTTTTTTCGAATTCCTTGGCACTGAAAAAATTTTTATTCAAATTTTTTGACTGAGCTTCCATAAGACCAATTTGTGAAAAAAATGTTTCTTGTATAAAATTGGTTTATTTTGGTTGTTAAAGAAGGTATTAAATCGAAAGTTGTCATTCAGCAGTTTTTTACAATACCCAAGCACTAAACCAAATTTGATATAAATAGGATGACTGCATCATATAGACCACATAAGACCGATCGGTAAAAAATTCTGTATGTTTCGATTGCTTACAAAGATATCATAATTTGGCATTCTGCAGTGTTTTATAGTTAGCAGTTCGTTGATCAAAATCAGTTGACTTTAGAATCGGACGAAAAAAGTTGTTTGTGCCAAATTCGGCCGTTTTTCGCTTGTTTATGAAAATATCGTAACCAAGTTTGAGAAATAAATATCTATTTGCAATGCGTCCGCGCCCGACTTTAACTTTTTTCTTCTTTATCGGGAAAAGCTACGCGTTTTACGGAATATATATGTTAAAGCGGAATATTTTCATGATTCCGAAATTCACTTTACCAACGTTATGGAGTATCGATAAGCACAAAATGCCTGAATAAACACATTTTTCTAAGCTTAAATTGGTATATAAACTCCTGAAATATTGTTGTTTCATTTTAATCATAATCATTTTATGAACAAATATTTTTCCACTTCCAAATGTTTGCCGCTTACAAAGAGCCAGACCATATAGACGAAATGACCCAATTAATGGAGCAGCATCGTATAATACCCGATGTCTTCGCCAGTTGTCCTAAGGCTATTATCAATAGGTGTGATTTTAAAGTCGTTACGTATAGCTGTGATTTCAAAATAGAGCCAGATCTCAGGCGTAAAGTTAAGCAAGCCAGTTGACTGTCCATCTTGGGCTGGGAATCGAAACCCAACGCTCTAAACACACTTGTAATGATCGATTTGGATGCGCAATATCGTAGACAATTTTTGAACTGGCTGGTCGGTAACATATCCGCTTGTGATAGTGAAATATTATATTCAAATATTTGCGGTGTTTAAGCAAATCTGCAGATTGAATTTTTATGAGCCTATCTTCAGTACAGTTAATGTGTTTGAGCTAAGATCGTGTTTTGATATGAAAAGTTTTGCTTAAATGTACGAACTAGCCAGTCCTATAGCGACGAATTTCTTCATGGCCAACTGGTTACACGATTCCGAGTATTACAAATGCAATTTAAGATGTTTTGGATTAAAAGTTTAAATAAAGCACAGAAATAAAATTAATTCTAAATATGTCGTACGTACGACTTTTTGATATTCTGTACAACCACGATGCAATTAAATCCGATATACTGCTTGGAAACTGCAATAGATAAAAAACAGACCAATTTTGTTGTTAGTCAACCGATTTTGATTAAATTAGGCATATTTGCTGGCAACTCTAGTTACGAAACAAACAAAATACAATGGATTTTGTAGTGAATACATTTTTTTGACCGATCAGTATTAAGGAAGGTGTATGATATAGTCAACCGATTTTGATAAAGTTTCGTATGGTGCTATAAAAAAATTTGGTTACGATATCTGCATAAACGATATAAAGGCTCTAATCTAAAAGTTTGCTTGCTTTTACCATTTTTGAGATCTACGCGTTCATAAAGACAGACTGACGGAAAGACGGACATGGCTGTATCGACCTCTTTAGTGTCCCTGATCATATTTTAGGTAACTTGGCTATGAGAATTAGGGCATTCGTACCTAAAAGAGTATTGTATAAATCTCGTAGGAGTGTGTACATACATATTTTTATCGTCTTTTTTTTTGTTTTTTCAAAATAATATTTTTTTAAAAACATATCTTAACAAAAATAGAACACTGATTGTTGATGTCTAGCTTTATATATTGTTGTTAGGGTTGTTCCTGTCTTGTGTCGTTTGGTATTCTTGCCTTTATGCATTTATGACGAAGTGAACACTCTGGTCTCAGAACATTAGTGAAATGAGAAGATTCAAAAAATTAACTCGGTTTTACTTCGTTAGTTGTTCGAAAACTTTAAACTTTAACTTTTAAAATTTTAGTTATTTGTTATAATTTACTTTAGAAGGGCAACAATGAAATCACTAAGCAACAAAATATAATGTAAGGCACTCAAATACAATCAAAATTTTTGCAAATACAAACCTTTCTTGATTGTCGATGTACGTACCTCATATTGTATTTCTATTCGAGTTCACTTGTTCCAACTTGTCTAGCCTTGTAATACAGATTTAGTCGAACAGCTGATCTGAGGCTTTTTGAAGATTGCCAAGTGTCTTCTTCTTAAGACAGACACAATGTGCTTGCCTTAAAAAGGTGCCGAACGCTTACGTAAAACTTTAATCCTACTTTAGTAGCTTTCTATATTTATCAATATTTTCTTTTGTTTATTTTTAGATGAGGAGGACATTACATCATCTGCCGGATTTGGTGCAGATGATGGAGAGCGTCGTATCATTTCAATAAACGCTGCGCAGCCTACAAAATATTGTAATAACCGCATTTCTACAGCGAAATATAGGTAAGTCTCTTATAGTTTTTTTATATAAAAAAATAGTATACCAAATTTAAAGGGCAGCATTTCTTAATAACATGATTTTGTAAGAATAAAGAAGTTGAGATAATAGGTATTTGATTGTGTAGACTCAACGCAACGATTTTGGCGACTTTTTGGCGATTTGGGGATTCTAGACAAAAGGCTTTTAAATTAATAAGTGGCGACGACGTTCTTTAAATATTTTCATAATGAATGGGTAATAAAAGAATATATGGAAGTAACTCCCATCCTTTGGGTGGAAATGGGGAAACAGGAAAACGGACAATGATATTCGATAATATATAATAATAATAAAAAATAAAAAAAAAATCAAATCGTTTATCGGGAAAAGCTACGCTATTTACGGAACGTATAAAGCGGAATTTTTTCATGATTTCAAAATTCACTTTCCCAACTTTATTGAGTATCGATAATAACAATATGACTGAATAAATGAATTTTTTTAAGCCTAGCATGCCAGGCTTTGGAAAAGCATTCATTCAAACTTTAGTCCAAAATTATGCCCAGTCAATGGATTGAAACATACAAATTGGTGTTTCGATTCCTGAAATATTGTTGGTACATTTTTTGGCAGTGCTTTTTCTATATGATTAGCATTTTATGAACAAATTTTTTTTCACTTCAAAATGCTTGCCAAATGCGAAGAGCCGGACCATGTAGAAGAACTGGCCCAATTAATGAAGCAGCATCGTATTATACCCGATGTCATCACCAGTTGCCCAAAGGCTATTCTCAGCATTACGTATGGCTGTGAGCTTAAAATCGAGCCAGGTCTGAAGCTTAAAGTCTCGCAAGTCAGTAAATTGCCCATCTTGCGCTGGCAATCCGAACCCAACGCTCTATACACACTCGTAATGGTAGATCAGGATTGGCCATTTGGTGACCAATTTTTGAACTGGCTGGTCGGTAACATACCCGGCTGTGATGTGGTACATGGTGAAACACCATCTGAATACTATTATGTCTGTAAGCCGCTGATGGGTGACTATCATCGCTTTGTATATGTGGTGTTTAAGCAAATCTGCAGATTGGATTTTTATGAGCCAATCTTGAGACCTCGCAATCAGTATGAGCCACGGGCGGGGTTTAATATGAAAAAGTTTGCTAAAAGGTACGCACTAGGTAGTCCTATAGCGGCCAATTTCTTCTTTGCCAATTTGTGAGACGATTCTGACTATTACTAAGGATTACAAATGCAATTTAAGATGTTTTGGTTTGATAATTTAAATAAAGTAAAGAAGAAAAAAAATAATTCTAAAGATGTCCTTTGTTTAAGTCGGGCGCCGACGAATTTTGAATACTCTGTACTACCACATTGCAATTAAATCCGGTATATTGCTTAAGAACTGCAAAAAAAAAAAATAAATACGAATTTTGGACCAAACGATTTTGGTTATATAAGGTGCAATTCTTGGGAGCTCTGGTTACAAAACACAAGGGATTTTGTACAATATTCGTTTTTTTTACTGCACAGTCAACGGATTTTTATTAAATTTTGTACGGTGCTAGGTACTACAGTACCCTGCAAAAGTTTGGGGTCAGTTGAAAAATTCCATGTTTCTTGTATTTGTCGCCTTATTTGTCGGTCTTGGACCGTTTTATTTTAAATGATACATTGAAAAAACATTATATATAAATGAACTACAAATAATATTCGCCAAAAATTGCGATTTTTCTCCGAAAAAAAAAAAGAATGAAAAACATCAAATCAGATGATTTTCATCAATATGCTTTCCTTTAGATTTGATGATGGCTGCACCGACTCTCGGCATTCGTTCGACTAATTTTTGAAGCGTTTGAACTTGTATTTGTTCCCAAGCCCTCTTCAGACACTCCCACAGGTGATTCGCGCTAGTTGGACGTAGTTTTCGCACCTCTCTATCCAGTTCATCCCACAACAGCTCAATGGGATTCGCGTCCGGCGACTGGGGTGGCCATTCCATGATTTTGAGTGCCCCAGCTGTTTCTTTGGATTTTAAGTAGTTAGTACACAATTTTGACGTGTGTTTAGGATCGTTGTCTTGCTGATATACAAATCCTTCTCCTATCAATCTGGTACCCGACGGAATAGCGTTGTACTGAAGTATTTTGTGATACTGTTCTTTTCGCATAATACCGTCGATTTTCACCAAGTCGCCAACTCTGTCGTAGCAAAAACAACCCCACACCATCACTGAACCACCTCCGAACTTCACTGTGGGCTTCACACATTCAGGTTTGTGCCGTTCACCATGCTGTATGCGGGAGTACGCTCGCCGTTTACTCCCGAAAATTTCAAATTTGGACTCACCCGTCCAGAGCACTTTTTTCCATTCGTCAATCGACCATTTAACGTGTATTTTGGCCCAATTAAGTCTTTTGCGAATATTTTGTAGCCGCAGTAATGGTTTTTTGGCAGCAACTCGACCATACAATCCGATTTTATGCAATCGACGTGTCACTGTTGTGTCGGAGATTGGGTTCGGCAATGATTCATTGATATCAGCTCTGATATCTGGCACTGATTTAAATCGAGAACGCTTGCTTATCATTTGTATCAGCCGATCATCACTTTCTGTGGTCTTTTTGGGTCGACCCGTTCGATTTTTGTCTGCATAACATCCAGATTCAGCGTGTCTTTTCAAGGTTGTGAAGACTCCATTCTGTGAAACGCCCACTATTTTTGCTATTTGTCGCTGGGAATGGCCAGTGTTATGTAAAATAACACGCTTTTCTTTCGATATTTGTTGTGTACTAACTACTTAAAATCCAAAGAAACAGCTCGGGCACTCAAAATCATGGAATGGCCAGCCCAGTCGCCGGACGCGAATCCTATTGAGCAATTGTGGGATGAACTGGATAGAGAGGTGCGAAAACTACGTCCAACTAGCGCGAATCACCTGTGGGAGTGTCTGAAGAGGGCTTGGGAACAAATACAAGTTCAAACGCTTCAAAAATTAGTCGAACGAATGCCGAGAGTCGGTGCAGCCATCATCAAATCTAAAGGAAAGCATATTGATGAAAATCACCGGATTTGATGTTTTTCATTCTTCTTTTTTTTTCTCAGAAAAATCGCAATTTTTGGCGAATATTATTTGTAGTTCATTTATATATAATGTTTTTTCAATGTATCATTTAAAATAAAACGGTCCAAGACCGACAAATAAGGCGACAAATACAAGAAACATGGAATTTTTCAACTGACCCCAAACTTTTGCAGGGTACTGTATATGATACCTGCATAAACATAGAAATTATCCATCCAAAACTTTTTTTTTTCGACGTCTCCTCATTGCCTCTCCTTGGATAAGAAGGGATCTAATCTGAAATTTTGTTTACTCTAGATCTTAATATCTGTGAGATCTAGGCGTTCATACAGACAGACAGACCGAAAGACGGACATGGCTATATCGACTTCTTTAGTTACCTAATCATCTTTTACTTAACGTTGGGGGACGGCTCTTTCTGCATGATGTTACATAGATTTTCGGCGGACACAAACTTAACCCTTCGCTATGAAAAGTAGGGAATTCCTACGTATAAGAATGTAGTAATTATTTATAACATAATTTCATAAGAATGAAGCAGAAAAAATTCGCGACTGTAGCTTCTACACAAAAGGCGTTTTATAGAATATAGAATATATATAGGAATATAATAGAAATATAGGAATATATAGTTATATATATGAATATACGAATATATATAGGATTATATATAAGAATATATATAGGAATATAGGAATGTAGCATATAGAATATAGGCATATTTTATAGTCAAATAGTCGAAGGCACCTTTTGCTTCTGAAATACTACAATTGAAATAAACATTATTGCCATATGGTCACACTATAACCATAAGCAATTTATCGATAATTGACATATTATAATCGTGCCTCTGACTGATTGAGCCCTAAGACTCATTTGGCTCTTTTATCATTTTCAATTAGTTTCTTTTATCAAACGCAGTTATGTTTGGTATATTTAGTCTGCCAACTGTCATGATTAGTTCTGATGTGTAACTAAAAACAAAATTAATTGATAACAGATGTGTAAATAGTTGAGAGCAGGAGTAGGTGACAGTTAATCTTTCTTTGACATAACTAATTATGAAGTCATTAGCCTAAACATTGTTTATTTTGATTCTTTGTATTTACAGTGTCATAAGCTTTTTACCAATGTTCCTCTTTGAGCAATTTAGACGGTATTCCAATATTTTTTTCCTGCTTATTGCATTGCTGCAGCAAATACCGGATGTATCACCTACAGGACGTTATACAACACTAGTGCCATTAATATTTATTTTGTCAGTCAGCGCCATTAAAGAAATCGTCGAGGACATTGTAAGTTATATCGCTAATATCATCCAAGAATTATAGGATTAATGTTGTTGATTGATATCTATAGAAACGCCATATAGCTGACAATGAAATCAATCATCGAATGGTTGACCGACTTGAAAATGGCGCGTGGCAATCGGTGCGTTGGTCCGAGCTTTACGTTGGTGATATTATTAAAATTCCCAATGACTCATTCTTTCCCGCGGATCTGGTCCTGCTTTCATCCAGGTAAGTTTGATGCACTTCTTATAGCTATATAGACTGTTCACGTTTCGTTTTCAATTTCAGCGAACCACAAGCCATGTGTTTCATAGAAACGGCTAATCTGGATGGTGAGACCAATTTGAAAATACGTCAGGGCTTAACAGCCACCGCCAATCTATTGGAAACAAAAGACTTGCAGCAGTTGGAGGGCACCATCGAGTGCGAGCTACCCAACCGGCATTTATACGAGTTTAATGGCGTGCTCAAGTTGTACGGCAAACCGTAAGTCAACCTCAAATAGTCCATTCAATGCACAAGTTCTTAAAAGTTTCCTTTGTATTTTGACAGTGTTGTAGCCTTGGGCAATGATCAGGTACTGCAGCGTGGCGCCATGCTGCGCAATACATCTTGGATCTTTGCCATCGTTGTTTACACCGGCCATGAGACAAAGCTCATGAAAAACTCTACCTCTGCACCGCTGAAACGTTCAACGGTCGACAGGCTGACCAACACACAGATTCTGATGCTCTTCATGATACTTATTTCGCTTTGCATAACGAGTGGCTTGTGCAATCTTTTTTGGACACGGTTTCATTATCAAACAGATTGGTATTTGAGCATTGACGACTTTATGAGCAAAAATCTGGGCTACAATCTACTTACTTTCTTTATATTGTACAACAATCTTATACCGATATCGCTGCAAGTTACCTTGGAGCTGGTGCGCTTTTTGCAAGCCATCTTCATTAACTACGACATTGAAATGTATCACGAGGAGTCCGACACGCCAGCCATAGCGCGCACTTCCAATCTCAACGAGGAGCTGGGCATGGTAAAGTACATATTCTCGGATAAGACAGGCACACTAACACGCAATGTTATGGTATTTAAAAAGTGCTCCATAGCCAAGCATGTCTATATACCCAAGCGAACGCCAGAGGAATCTTTACTTGTGCAGCATATACTCAGTCATCATGAGAATGCCGCCGATATAGAAGAATTTCTTGTGCTGCTTTCTGTATGCCATACGGTGATTCCGGAGAAAAAGGACAATGGTGAAATTGTCTACCATGCAGCTAGCCCTGACGAGCGCGCTTTGGTCGAGGGTGCTCTATATTTTGGCTATGTCTTTGATACGCGCACTCCTGAATATGTAGAGATTAGCGCACTTGGTGAACGCAGGCGTTACGAAATACTTAATGTGCTGGAATTTACCTCGACGCGAAAACGCATGTCTGTGATTGTGCGTACGCCAGAGGGACAGATTAAGTTGTTCTGTAAGGGCGCTGATTCAGTAATTTATGAGCGCTTGGCAGCTAGGGATCAAGCCTATAGAGAATCAACGTTGCTGCACTTGGAGGAATTCGCTTCGGAGGGTTTACGCACTTTGTGCTTAGCCGTGAGTGATATACAGCCAGAGGTTTATGAGGAATGGAACCAAACCTATCATAAAGCCTCCACATCCATACAATATCGTGAGCGTAAGGTGGAGGATGCGGCTAATCTTATTGAGAATAATCTACACTTGTTGGGCGCCACAGCAATTGAGGATCGTTTGCAGGATGGCGTGCCTGAAACCATTGCAGCGCTGCTGGATGCTGGCATTTATATATGGGTCTTGACTGGTGACAAACAAGAAACGGCCATTAATATTGGCTATTCCGCCAAACTGATATCCCACTCCATGGACATTATTGTACTCAACGAGGAAAGTCTGGATGTAAGTAATTGCTGAATTCAAGAGTATTAGGTGTGTGGCTAATGCTTTTTTTTATTGTATTTTTTCAGGCTACTCGTGATGTCATACACAGGCATGCCGGAGAGTTCAAAAGCACCTCTGCTAAGGACGCCAATGTGGCGCTGGTCATTGATGGCAAAACTTTAAAATACGCTTTGAGCTGTGACCTGCGCGGTGAATTCCAAGAGCTGTGTCTCATTTGTCACGTTGTCATCTGTTGTCGCGTTTCACCTATACAAAAAGCGGAAGTGGTCGAAATGGTGACACAAAGCACCAAGGCCGTAACGCTGGCGATTGGCGATGGCGCCAACGATGTGGCCATGATACAAAAAGCCAACGTGGGCATAGGCATTTCAGGCGTGGAGGGCTTACAGGCAGCCTGCGCGTCTGATTACTCTATAGCACAATTTCGTTATTTGCAGCGTTTGCTATTAGTGCATGGTGCTTGGAATTATGCCAGGATAAGCAAACTCATACTCTACAGTTTTTATAAAAATGTGTGTTTGTATGTCATCGAACTGTGGTTTGCCTTGTACTCCGGCTGGTCTGGACAGATTCTGTTTGAGCGCTGGACCATTGGTCTGTATAATGTGGTGTTTACGGCAATGCCACCATTCGCTATGGGTCTCTTTGAGAAGTTTTGCACAGCGGAAACAATGCTAAAATATCCTTTGTTATACAAGCCCTCACAAAGTGCCAAGCTTTTCAATGTAAAAGTGTTTTGGATATGGATCTGTAATGCATTGATGCACTCCGTGTTTTTGTTTTGGCTGCCAATGGCGGCTTATCATACTGAGGTGCTGTGGAAGGATGGCAAGACCAGTGACTATCTTATGCTGGGCAACATTGTCTATACGGTAGGTGAAATCGTGACCTTAGATTTTTGTTCAATCATAATTGAATTAAAATAATTTTTGTATACTTGCAGTATGTGGTAGTAACGGTTTGCCTTAAGGCTGGATTGATTACCAATTCCTGGACTTGGCTAACACATGCTGCGATATGGGGCTCCATATTACTTTGGTTTAGCTTTGTCGTGATTTATAGTCATTTCTGGCCCACATTCAATTTTGCCAGCAATTTTGCAGGATGTGATCTGCAGCTACTCACCGCGCCGTTTTTCTGGCTGGGCTTGATTATGGTGCCCATTACCACGCTGCTCATCGATGTGATATGCAAGCTGTATGTTAAGTCTTAGAGTTATGCATTAAAATAAGTTTTACTAATTGATTTCTTATTTAATTTATAGCATACACAATACGGTCTTTAAAACGCTTACTGAAGCCGTGCGTGAGAGTGAAATCCGTCGTAATGATCTGGCTCAGGTCATGAATGAGTCGCGTTCTTCGTAAGTACCAGTAGATTTTGGTTGTTGTTTTGTTTTTTAAGCAAATCTGTTTTAGTTTTGCAATTTGATATAATTTTGAAAATATATTTATTTCAAATTGGCAAAGCGTAACAAAAACAAAAACCTTTTTCAATTTGAATTGTTGCGCATTTTTATAGTTACAACTAGAGACTCGCTTTAAATACTCTTCTGTAGTTGTATAAACTTTGAAATTAACATTTTAAAAATAAAAAAATGGCACCCATAATACATATATCATAGTATGTTATCATTATAACTATATACATATCAATATATAGTTCACCTTAATTGTGTTTGTTGAACTTTTTATGTATTTTGTATATGTGTATGTACATATGTGCTGCCTGTATATGTTATTTATTATTATTTTTATACTTAATGCTTGCAAAATATTCGCATTTAAACGTAGTTAATATTTGTTTTGTCCTCTTTTGTTAAATATTTTAATATTAACAACTAACAAACTAAACAACTAAAACACAGTAGTGAATTAAAGTAATATTTAGTTATATTTTTATTAAGAAAACTGATACAGTCAAAAACACGTACACTTAAATAAAATTTTGTATTATAATGAAAAATTCTTAGTAAAGTATATTTACTACTAGGCTTAAGGAGAGTGCTAACCGATTTTCATATAGTTTATCGTTATTGTTGGATTGCTTTTGTTTGGATGGTTGGTTACAAGATGCAGGTATATAGTATGTGTGCAATAGGAATACCAATCACTGTAAAACAAATAAAGTAACTAAGCAAAATTTAACATACACACAAAAATACATAACTATTATATTCAAGGGCCTGTTCCGCTTTTCTATTTATTTGTGGAATAACGCGGAGCAGACCTAAATATATTATTTATTGTAGATTAGTATGCATTTTGTTGTTATATCTAACAAAAATCATAAATCTTACTCTGGCACGCCAGAGTGTATAAACTCTTGCAGATAAATTGGCCAATTTTGTTTTGTATAATACATCTAGATTTATCCGTATAAATTATCTATTTATTTACGATACGTGGCAAAGCATTTCAAAGCTTTAAAATGATTTATCCCAGTTAATATGTACAATTTGGTATTACTGTCACAGTCCCAGATTGGAGCTGTACAGCTTTTAAATAGCCAAACGTTAAAGAGAAGTTTCTCTAAGTATTATTTTTGGATCATTGCCTTTACAAATTCGTTTACAATTTTCGCCCATGCAGCACTGTAAGTGTACCAGAAGAATTTTTCAATTAATTTTTTATTGATAAGGCATTATTTTTAAGAACATATTCATAATTTAAACAAATTATAAACGTCATTCACATAAGTTATTAATATAGGATTTCCCGGTCTCACAGTTGCGCGTCCAGCGCCAGGTCATTTAAGGTCTGCCTCTGAATCGATTGCCTTGTGAGTTCCATTCCAGAACTGCATGCGGTATCTCATCATAATCTTTGCGCAGCGTGTGACCCAACCAATCGTATTTGCGCTTGCGAATTTCAATTTCGATTGGTTTTTGTTCGCAAAGTTCCCAAAGGCGCACATTGCTAATGGTTCGGGGCCACCATATACGTAATACGCTTCTAAGACATCGATTGACAAATGTTTGGAGCTTCTTGAAAATAATACCGGTAATGAACCATGTCTCACAACCATACAACAGCACCGACTTTATGCATGCGTTGAAGACTCGTATTTTGGTTTTTCGCCGGATATTCGGTTCTCGCCAGAATCTATTTAGTTGTCCAAAGGCAGCTCTGGATTTACGTATTCTGCAGACTACATCGTCCAATGCTCCTCCAGATGATGTAACTTGGCTTCCAAGATACTCGAATTCGTCTACGTTTTCAATATGCAAGTTGTCGATGCTAAGAGCGCTTGCATTAGTGGGGCTTACCCGAAAACTTTTCGTTTCGATTTTAAGACCAATTTTTGAGGCTTTTGTGGCGAGTCTATCTAATTGGGTTTAAAGGTCCGAATGACGCGAAAAAAATAGAACATCATCATCCGCATATTCTAGATCTCCTAGTTTACGGCTAAATTTCCAGTTGATCCCAGTTTTGTTTTTTTTAGATCACAATAAATATAAAAGAAAGCGTTTTGATCTTCATCTTAGTTTATTATTTGCCATTATATAGAGATTCCGCAATGGAAAAAATTGCATACATAATGAAAACCATTTAAACTCGTTTAAGCAGAATTTTTAGTGGTTCTATCCAAGATAAGCATAATTTTTATCAAGTTCCTTAGTTAAATGAATATGTGCACTCAACATATATTGTCCACATTTACTGCCCATGCCAATTAACCTTCTGCAAGGGTATAGAAAAAAATTTAGAAATTAAATCAGTTGATAAAAATTAATATTGTTATTTTTCGCTGGTTTAAAATAGTCATTTATTTAAATTACTTTGACAATTGCTTCAGTTTTATGTGCATAAAGTTTCAGCAGTCAAATGCATTGAAAGCAACAAACAAACACAATTTTGTTAAAAAACTTAAGCTCATATATACTATACTATACTATATATATTATAAAACTTAGAAAATCGATTTATGTATTAAATGTGCCATAAAGTCTATTAAAAAAAAACACAACAAACATCATTGATTAGCAACAAAAGTCCCTAAAATGTAATTTTCTCTTTTCCTTCCAACCTCCACATCAACAATCAACTGTCATAACATTTATGCACATCCAAATTCCATTAAAAAAAAAAAAAATACAAAATGTATACAAAAAAATTTCAAATAATCTGTTGCAACTAAAACTATGATCACCTGCTGCACTTAAACCAAAAAAATCCAAACTAATTCTAACAATTGGAACAATCTGCCCACCTTTGCACCCGTCTTAACACAAATGAATGCAATAAACATTAGGGATAGCCGTATCAGATCCACCATTTCCAAGTTGGTACGTCATAGTCAGGATATTTTACATACGAGATCATTCTCGCCTCACACACCTGACAGTGGGGATGCAGTCACCATAGATAATGCGGCAAGCAGCAAGATTGAAACCTTGGAAAAGCGCACGAATTTAAACGAGATTGAAACCGAACAGCAATTGCGCGTGGAAAACTTGGAACTGGATGAGGATGAGCAGATGGTTAAACGCCGCAAGCAACGTTGGGAAGGTGGCAGCGTACTCGAAGAATCTATCAGCGGGGCTCCCTCAACATCGACTACAATGACAACTCTACATATGTAAATGTTGTAAGATAAGCAATATATATATACAAATTGCATGTACATAAGAGAAGAATATTTTGTATATATGTAATTGGTAAGAGAAAATGTTTCGTATTGTATGTACATATATAATAAATAGGTCTTGTAATATCAGTAGTCTTATAGTACAAACTAACTTTTCTATGTAAATCTATGGGTTGTACAGCAAAAATATCTCTTAAATGCAATAGAAATAACTCGAAATGTGAATGGGATATATTTTCTCAGATTTGTAAAATTTAATTCGTGCATCTTATTTTTTGTTTTGAGTCTTATTAAGAGAATCTCTTCAAAGGTCTTCAGTTTTAAAGTTTATTTAAGGCACCTAGATTGTAGCCAATAAACTTAAGCATATAATGCTAAAGATCTGCTGTTGAATCCTTAAACTTAGTCAATTAAAAGTTCTTTCTAGTGGGTATAATGTTGAAAAATAAGCCAGTCATCGTTTATCTAATTTTTATCGTATATATGGCATCTTTTTAGTTACAAGATGTTTTAAGTCTTGTGCTGTCATGGCACTTAAGAGTCAGTTTTTTTGATTGGAAAATAACACTAGATAACAAAATCGAAAAATATTTTGTGTCAACATGTTTTAGTCATTTCCATAGTAAAATAGCATGCTTAAACCGATTTTGATCAGCAAAAAAAAGGTGTCCCAAATATAATCGATGAATTATCTACATATTATCCAAATTAATTTAGTACAACCAGGGATACTGGCTTTTAGTGGACACTTTTCAAATTTCGAAAAATCTTTTTTCGAAACATCTCGAAATCCGTTCCATATTGAGGATACATTTTGTTATAAGCAAGTGTAAGGAGTGAAATCTATAAGAGTCTTGTTAATTTAGTAAGGTCCAGTTAATATATTTTTGTAGTCTTCATTAATAAATTTGTGGCAAGTTAAAGCTGTATTTTTATTAGGCTTTAATTTCTCATTTTTAATTAAAATATTTTATCAGAATATAAAGTTGGGGTATATTTTTAATGCAGAATAATGCGATTTAGTATTTTGTTTATCAATAAATTATCGATACAGCAGGTACATAATTTTAAAAAATTTCGAAAATATTGTAAAATTTTTTACAAGTTTGGTGCTGGATGTTGGAAACTTTTCTATACATCTATTTGTTGAATATGTGAGCTAGGATTATATGCTCCCATTGCGAAAAATTATGGAGACTCATGTTTTTTCTAAGACGTTCATAGAATAAATTTGATTGAATTAATGTGTTTAAACAGATTAGATTTTTTATTTAAAATTTGTATATGGTTAGAACGCTTATGGGTCTTCCTCCAAAACGTTTTTTTTATTAGTTGTCAATGACCTCAGCTTAAATAAAATAGAATATTTTAATGTCGGACAGTAATAATTTTAAACCCAGAAGCTATGCATATAACCCCTCTAATTTGAAGGGCATATTAAGGACACTATTTTCACTCATTAAGCGATACCGAAAGATTTAGATTTTTCAATTTTACTTACTTTACTTTTTAAAAGACATAATATGTTCCTAGTTTACTAAGATCATTCTTCCATAGTTCAATTATTTAATTACCAATTTCTTAATTTCAATAAATTGGCCACAAAAAATCTTATTGAAAATATAGTTTATGCAAACAAAAATCATTCCAAATATAAATTGCATTTAAGTGGTATTGAAGATATATAGAACTAATATGTTCAGATCGAGCAAATTCATATCATTCCGTGTATAGTACCGACATTTTGTACAGACTAGCCAGCTCTACTTTTTACCAACTATATCTATATGTAAACTGACAAAGTTTTAAAAGGCCAAAAAAAAAAATAAGTTGTTATTAAAAATATGATTTATATATATGGTACATATATACTATACTTACAACAACTGTGATAGAGTCTAATCAGTTATCGTCAATTTTAAAATTCCAATTCAATTTGGTAAACTATTACTTGCAAGTGCTAGTTATATATATTTAAGTAAAGAGCATTGACAAGCAATTGTTCAAGTCTATTAATCGATATATTTACTCTTAATAATTTATTTTCATGTTTACACAATAATAAAGCTGTAGACAGGAATACCATCGATACATTGATGATTGTACTTACCCACGAACTACTATTTGAAATAGTAATTAAACAAACTAACTACATGAAATTCCATAAATATCTATGTTTATTTAATTTTAATGATAGTTATAATCAAAATAGTTAAATGTATTATACATAAACTGTAAACAAAGTTAACACCAACAATAATTCCATTGTTAAATAAAAGAAGCTCAATTTATTTATTTATATTCGAAGGATGGTGGTGCCATACATTAGCTATAAGAGGTCAACCGGAATGCAGTCAAAGTGGTGCTTAGTATTAATAATAACATAATAACACTAGTTTACAAGAAAAATGAACCCTCGTAAAAGTGTGTTTTTTAGCGTAGAGGTCGAGAGATCCATACCATAGATCGAATCTAATTGTCAACGAATAACTGAAAAATACGTATAAACAAAAAAAGTAATCTCGAAAACGTCGCTTAAAAAAATGCTTGTCATTTACATGTTTCTCAATCCAAATTTACTCTAAAAACCACTTTCATACGAAGGTTCACTCGATGACCCTTAAATTTGTAAACTAGTGTAATGAATATGAGTGCATTTTAATCGTCTATTCGAAGAACTCGCATTTATTCATTAATTGTTTTTGACATAAACAAAACTCATTGTTAGTCTTTTGTTCGATCCTTTGAAATTTAAGCTGACCTCTAAATCTTTAAGAAACGGCATTGCTATGACTATACAAATGTTTTCCTAAAAATTGTGAGCTTAAGCTGTAAGTAAAATTTAATTTTGAATTGTATAATAATAAATGCTAGCAATCAAATATTAAAACAAATTCGTCCAAAGTAGTTGAATTGTTTTTTAACTTTGTATAACTGTACTGTAACTATGAAACTTGAATATTAAATTATACTATGCTATATACATTTTTCTATAACTATAGCTATAAGCGATATTTCCAACATGTGATTAAATCTATGTTTCTAAGCAAATTCACGAATAACTGCTGCATTTTTTAGCAGTCTTCACTTTGTGTACCAGTGTTGTAAAAAAACAGTGTGATGGCCATTATATTGAACATCGATTAATCGATAGCTCGGTCCATATAACTATTGCAAAAGCAAAATACCGCCAATTATGCGAGAGCTGCATTTGTTCGGTATTATTTGACAATATAGCGAATATTTTGAATTCTGAGATAATTTAGAAACACATAATTTTTATTCGTTCTTAAATATAACTACTCGTGGTTTTCGAAATCGATTTGTTTTTGATGCTGTGTCCTTATAACTATTTTGACCGATTTGTTTTTGGTTCTGTCCCTATAACTATTGTAGCTATTGCAAAAGCAGAAAAAAGTAAGGCCCGGCGGTATCAAAAGGCAATTAATCCATAGGTTAGAGCATTTTTTTACTTTTGCTTTTGGGGTATCTAACACAAGGTCAAAAGAAGTTCATTAAAAAAAAAACAAGTTCTATGGAGCTCTTTGAGGTTATGTCATGCGCAATCTGCTGGGTTTTTTTTTTGATTATCGTATTTGGCTTTAGCGATTTCGAAAACAATCAAAAATTGATTTTCGGTAGTATATAAACTCAAAAACAAACCTTTTCTAAACAATGATTTTTGTTTTTGGGGTGTCTGTTACTAATCGATGGTTCAAAAAGTCCAGCAGTTCACATTTCTGAGATAACCCCAACAAACCTCGTTTTATGGGTGGTTTTATTCGATTCGAATCCAGCGACCAGCTTATAGTCTGGCCTCTCAAAAAAATACGTGTTTTATAGGTTCGGTTTGATTTAACAAAATACTCCTTAAAAACTTTTCGAGTCTGGAAGTCCCACGATGGTTTCGAGATCTAGAAACCCTCAGCAAGAAACCTTAAAAGTAACTAATTCTTTTGAGTATACTCAGGAATCAGGAGAACGTCTACTTAGAGAACTTTGTGCGCCGCGTGTTGATAGTGGCGATAAATAAATATTCGAATAAAATAAATGGTAAACAGCTATTGCAATAGTTATATCGACTATTCGATTGACTTCAAATTTCATAAATGATTTATGTTTACTATATACTAAAGCAATTATTATGTCAATATATACTTATTATACATAGTAAAATATACAACTCGAAACATTGTTAATTTTGCATAAATAACTAAACAGAGCTGTAAAATACTAAAGAAAAAAAAAATTGCTCTAAATATTTTATATAATAAAGTAAAATATTAAAAAAAAACTTTATGAAAGTATCAGTTTTCTATAAAATTTAATTTAAACTAAACTGCATGCTAAATTTTTCACAGTGCACGCTAACAAATAATTTAGCAGCAGATGCACAAAATTTCAAGCTGTTTTTTTGTGATGGTAACTATTATTAAATTTTTTTTTTATTTATTATGTTTTATTTTTAATGCACTAACTTATTTAAATATATTTTCTATGACAATATAACAATAACCACAACAAAAAAACAAACAACTATACTTACATTGTGAGCAACTAAATTAACAATTAATGAAAATAATCTATATTTTAATTTAAAAAAAAAAATTATACATATATAAATTATAAACTTTTAAATTTCTGTGCAAATTCTTTTCGTGTAAATTTTAATGTGTGTGCGCAGTACCATGTATGCCTTGGGATCGATTATTCGGTGTAAGTAAAAGAAATACAAAAAAAAAAAAAAGAAATCATAGATACAAAAAAAACAATTGCCAAATGTATACACTCACATATACACCCACACACAAATACACATACACACACACACACCCTGCATATTCGTTGGCATTCTCGTGTTGAAAGTAAATCATTCGATAAATGGAAATGCAAATAAGTTGCTGACTCACGAGTGTTATTGACACTTTGTATTCGTGTCATTTAGAGTATTGACAATTTATTTAGCCATTAGCAGGTGTGGGTAGTTAATACATAGTTAGAAGAACTCTAGGCTAGAAGGCCAAAAGCAGCTTGAAATAAAAAGATAACACACCAACAACACCCATAGCCCTCCCTAACGTATACTAGTAAATCTTTTTAAACTCAGTTTTTCGAATAACATGTGTGTTTAACAGCCCAACTTAAATACAGTCCAACTTAAACCCATTCAAAACACCTACACTTTGCGTAAATTTTTTTTGAAAACTATTATTTGATATTTAGTATATCTATATGAATTTGCATGTCATGTTCTCAAGTTCACCTAATTTTATTTAAAAAAATTATAATTTGCCTAAAGTTTTTTTTAAAAATAAAACCGCTCCTTAGTCGTCACTTTGTGAAAAATTGCATGCTAAAAAATTTTTCTAACCAAATGTATTGGAAAATTATTTCCAGCAAGCAACTCGAAAGCTTTAGACCACTTATTCCTAACTATATGGCTATATATATTTGTAGTTCCTTTTTTCTTTTTTAAAAAAATGCTAACAATTCAAAATTGAAAGAGTATTTGAAATCAGTTAACTGCGTACCCTTAAACTGTACTAAAAAAAAAAAACCAAAACGTTGCGTCCCTTTCCCAAAATCAACTTCACAGATTCACAGAAACTGCAAGACTGCTCCGAAATGTTTTTACGCGTCGTGCCAATACAAGAGTCGAAACGGAACTAGAACTATCGCGTGAGTACAAACGTAATTTAAACCCACAGTGTACCCGTATCCATATGTACATATACATATATATAGTATATAGTATATAGCTATGGTTACATACTAGTCAACTGTAGAGTGTTTTCAAATGCAAGCTGAAATAGCACTCTATGTTTATGGTCTGCCAATTAGGGCTACGCCGGGAATGCCATGGTGCTTAATTGGGTTTGTCCAGCATGTGCAAAGGCCAGGGTTTGACTTATAAATATTTCATCAGAAAATATATCTGCTGTGATTTAATGATTTTGATTATATCATTGATTGCACTGATTGTATATGCCAAATAGTAGCAGCCCCAGATCCAGACCTTTTTTTACAGCTGGTCTAAGCATAACACAGTAAAACCACACAGTCATGAACCAAACCAACCAAACATTATCACAGTTATGCTTAAAGTATATTTATTTATATTAAATTTTGTATCCCTAATATATTCCACCTAGATGGCTATGCATTTTCTCAGGAGGAAGGTGGTGCGGTACCACAATCTGTAGTTATACGTGCTTATGATACTAACAAGCCAAAACCGGAAGGTAACTAAACTGTGGCAACTGTACTACATCCGGGCCAAAGTATGCAGCTCCCACAAAACTGGTAAAAAACAACAAGAATTTTAAATAATAGGCCAAAAAACACCAAAGCAACAGTGGAAAAATATTACAAAAATTAAGGTAAATCAGTGACGGATCTACGTAGGCTGTACGTACTGGGTGTACCCAGCTCTACGACATATTTATGCAACGTATATCCCACGAAATATTAGCTGAATCCGCCCCTGTTGTAAGATCAACAATTTATTTAAGCTGCACAAGTCATAAAAAAAGCTAATATAAAATTTATACAATTTGTTGGAAAAAAATACAAAAAAAATTGAACTTTACATGAAAAATAAAATGTTTTTTTATTTTTCCATAAAAAATGTTTGTACTGTATAATGTAAATGATCTAATTTTTGTGCTATGATTTGTTAAAAAATAAAATAAAATTGTACTTTGCTTAAATTGTTTTTGTATTTAAGTTTAATAGAGAAGATTATTTAAATATAAATTAATTTTAAACATTTGTTCTAAGTTGTAATAGTCTTATGTCAATATGATCAACTTTAATTTGCATTAAAAAAATAATAATATTAAAATTAGTTTTTAATACATTTTTGTTTAGGTAGCAAAAGCAAGTAAAAAATTAAACTGTACTAAAAAAATCGATAAAAATACACCAAATGGATCTACGAGGGGTATTCAAAAAGGAAGTTTCCCTATTTTTAAAAAAAGTACAAACAAATTTTAAGGTTACAAAATGAATATTTATTAATTATTTGACTCACAAACTATTTTTCTACATACTCACCTTCGATTTGAATACATTTTTCGTATCTGTTATAGAGTTTATGCAAACCTTCTTTTAAAAAACGTGTCCAATTGTGAATTGCGTTAGGAGTTTTGTTGGTTGATTTTTTGGAACCTGGTACAACAATCAATGCAGTTTTAAATAAGCTTAAAAATGCCATCAGACGAAAACGTCCAGGAAAATTATCCAAAAAAATCTTACTCTTTCATGAATTATCGTGCATTAGCACGGCCTCATTCTGCTCAAAAAACGAGAACTTTATTGGAAAAATTCAAATGGGAAATTTTCGATCACCCACCCTCTCTCCGGATCTCGCACCAAGTGGGCAGCATTTTGTTTCAAACGAAGAAGTCCAATCATCTGTCAAATTATGGCTCCAAAAAACAGGACACGTCTTTTTTTAAAGAAGGTTTGCATAAACTCTATAACAGATACCAAAAATGTATTCAAGTCGAAGGTGAGTATGTAGAAAAATAGTTTGTGAGTCAAATAATTAATAAATATTCATTTTGAAACCTAAACATTTTTTTGTACTTTTTTTTAAAATTAGGGAAACTTCCTTTTTGAATACCCCTCGTAGTTGAATGAGGTACTGGAAACTGGCCAAAGAAATTTTGAAAACTAATGAGACAGTTGAATGCATAATTGAAAAAAAAATATATTTTTTGCAAAAAATCAATTTTTAAACTTAGCGCGTACGGCTTAATTTAAAGAACATGTTTTTGTTTTTATTTATTTGTGACAAAACAATTGAATATTTTATGTAAGTTGGCAAAGATGTTAAAAAATATAAAATTTTTTTTTAAAGTGTTTTCCTTAAATATAAATTTAAACAATTTTTTAATGTTTTTAAAAAAAAATTTTTTTTTTAAGATAACAAAAATTGTAATAATTTTTTATAATATTTATTGGGACGCATACTTTCTGTTTATGTGATGAAAAAAATTGATTAAATTTTAAGCTAAATATACTAATATTACATAATCCTGTTGCCAACTTAGACTAAAAAAATTTGATTCAAAATTATTCATTAATTTTGTCACAAATAAATAAAAAAAAACATGTTTTTGAAATTAAGCCGAACGCGTTAAATTTAAAAACTGAAATTTTTCGAAACATTTTTTTTTTTTGCATAATGCATTGTACTGGGGACTGGCCCCAGTACCTTATCCACCTAGACCCTTTGTGCATATTACATTTATTTAATATTTTATATAAATTAATGTGCTTAAAATAAATCTTTGTATAGGCAAAAGTTAATTTATTATTAATTTGTGTTAAGGCAGCATAATTTTGGTTAAAAAAATACCGTAAAATAAATTTGAACTATAATTAACTCGTGTAAATTATTTACTATGTGTGTATAATTCGTGTGCTTAAATTTAAATGTTTGTGTAAAATTCTAAGTATTGTTACTAATTTTATAAGTTCATAAATATAAATAAGTTTGTGTTTCAATTAGTTACATTGCAACAAAAAGTTAAAATAATTAAGAGAATTTTGAAAAGCTAATAAATCAATCGAGACTCTCAACACTTAATGATTATAATGATATTGATCTTACAAAAAATCACAGCACATAATATTTTTTGTATTTCATAATAAAGAAGCTTAATATTATAAAATATTGTTAGAATTTTCCAATTTCCCAAGCTGTTTAATAATATCATAGCCACAAAAAAAAGTTCGAGGTTTTCGTTATGTAGTAGCTCGAATTAGAGTTCAAAAATTAACAGCACGTCATACTTGGTGTTTTTGGAAATCGGACTTTGATACGGCAATCCTAAAAATATATAGAATATATGGTCTGGCCTCTGAACCAGAAAAACGTTTTAACATAACCTCAAAAAGCACAAATGTTTTTTGAGTCCTTAATGCCAACTACGTTTTTTATGTTTTTGGAGTCGCTGAATTCGTATTTGAGGTGCTAAAAACCCCAGCACGTCACGGCTTTACGATATCCACAATAGTTGTTTTATGTAGTTATGTGAATTTATTTTATAACTCTGACGTGATGGTCTATTTTTACCTTCGATTTGGATTCAGCACAACCGAATAACAGGTCTTGTATAAATTTTAAACATTTGTATAGTTCTTAAACGTTGGGATTTGGCATTTGACTTGTATTATCTTCTCCTCAAACCGAGATTCAGAAAATATAAAAACTTCTGCATGCGAAAAAAAATTTTATTTTTCAATTTTTGTTGTTTGGATAACATAGAAATATAATACGATTTCAAAAGTGTTTTTGGTGGATTGAAATTTTCAATGAACTTACAAAATCTCAAAGCTCAAATCTTCGCAGAGCTAGGGGTTTGATATAACTGATATAACTTTTTCTTCTTTTTAACTCAGTTTATAAAAACTGAAATTTTAAAGACCGATTTAATTAAGGTCTACTACACCCTGAGTTCTTAAGCCCTTTAAGGGCTCTAAATAGACGCCGTAGTATGGCTCCTATATAACTAGTAATTATTAAAGATATGATCTTTTAGCTAGTGTTTTTGGTAACGATTGATAAACTTATCGGGAATTTGGAGTTTAAATGACGTACGATGCTATTTTTTTTTTAGCTCAATCTTGTTTTTTCATATCCAATCAAATTTAACTGAATGCTTAATGATTTTTTGTGATAATAACAAAATTTGAGACCACGACAAAACTAATATAATGTAATTAATATACCCTAATCTGATGCACAATTTATTTTCATGATAAACCTATATGTGAATTTATTTTATATATGCTATGTGTGACTTCTAATAGGTTCTTAACTTCTGGCATTCACTTTGAAACCTAAATCTAAGCAACTAATAATAAAAATTATTAAAAAACAAACATTTGTACCTACTAATAGAATTTTTAACTTACATATAATATGAAATATATAAATTGTTCAAATTCAGTGAAAATTGTGCAAATAACATAATGAATTCTACATATACATGTTAAAACATACTATATGCATATAATACTAATATATAATATACATATATTGAGATTATGTATTCAAACTATAATATACATTACATACGATACATATTGATATTGATGTTTTGCAGAAGTCGTGCATTTTTTATACTTACTTTCATGAAAACGCTTATACCATATTTTTAAATGTGAATTTATTGAACCAAAAAAATAAAACAAAATTTAAATTTTACTAAAAATATATATACTATATATGAAAATAAATTGGACTATTTAAATTTATTTAATTGAAACTTATAAGGGGAGCTTATAAAGATTTCAGTACTCAATTTAGATTGTCTTTGGATAGGCTTTAATTGACTGCTATGGAACTTGTTTTAAAATAAATTGCAGAATTTTAATTTATGTTAGTTTTGATTATAATTAGCTCAATTGTTATAAATAGTCCGGTCAAATTAGACATTTGAAGGTACATAAATTAACAGCAAGCTGAAAGTTGGTGTAAGAGCTATTTTCAGGGAATTCATATTATGCGACTATTTGTCTATTTCTGCAGCATATAATTTTATTAGAGTAGCTATATTTTTAAAATAAAATCAAATTTCTTTATAAAATTGCCCATTTACGTTTCTCTCATTTAATTTTTTACACTTTTTTTCACATTGGGAGAAACAAAATATAATAAACTCCTACTCCATGTTCCATAAAAAAAAATAAACCAACTTCACTTAATTTAGCTTGAATAGTTTTCAAAAAAAAAAAAATCACAACTAAGAATAGAACAATGATTTAAAATTATTAACATTCGCTAATAAGTACCTATCATTGCTTAAACTAGCTGTGAATTGTAAGCGAAATTTGAATATATTTTTTTTTAATTTGATGACAGAAGTCTGCGTTATGGGGATTGGGGATACAGAAATTAATTATTAGAATCGTTAAAGATCTCTAGCTAAAGGAGCTTGAACGGAAATCGAAGACCTTTAATAAAAATTCATATGCATAAGATTTTTTAAATCGAAATTTAGCCTTAATCATAAAAGTAAGTTTAGTTCGTTGAACAGATTTTAACTCACAAAAAAAAAAAACGAATAATATAAATCATGTAAGGATGGACGACTATCAAAATAGGACTAAGAATCAAGAGCAGATGGATGAGTAGGGAAAGTGGGAAGCTCGCTCGCTTGGTGCTACGCGATTGCCCTTAACGATTTAAAATTGATTTCCTCAACTATGTTATTATAATATTCATTCCATTTTGAAACTTGATAATTAAGCCGATATTATATACTTTTTCAATAGCTAATAGAACACTAGATTTTTTGTGTTTTTATTTTTGTGGATGATTTCAAATATCTTTACAAACAAACGAAACACAACGTTGTATAAAAAACGATTTCTTGAAACGATTCCTCCCATTGGATATATAAGATATAGTCAACCGATTTTGATTAAATATAAATAACTTACGAATGCCAAATTTGGTTACGATATCTTCATAAACAAACGAATTATTCATAAACAACTTTTTTTTTCGAGGCCGTCTGAAACACCCCTATGGGAGCTATTTAATTTAACCTCGATATAAAAAAAATAAAATAAAATTGTCTACTATGGAATAATATGGGATCTAATGTGAAAGTTTGGTTACTCTAGTTCTTACCATCTCTGAGATCTAGGCGTTCAAACGAACAGACAGACGGACATGGGTATATCGACTTCTCTATTCACCCTGATGATATATTAGGTAATTTTGGGGTGTCTCCGACGACTCCTTCGATATGTTACATACATTTTCGACTTGCACAAACTTAATACACCCTTTGTATCATACGTTACAGGGTATAAAAATGTAAAATATTTGAATATCGTGCAATCTTTTGATTCAAAAAAAGTTATTAAATAAAAAATATACATATATCTGTAATCTTTAAACTTTAAAAACTTTTTTCCAAGCGAACAAATTCTGGTTCAGTCTTATGCCTCTCTAAAAATAATTTTAATACCGAATTATGCATAAATTTGGTAATCTATACAATTTATTACCCTAATTTACAAATTGTAAACATTTTTCGAAATTGAAAAAAAAGTGCATCTATATAACAGTAAATATCTCTGGTTGTACTAAAGTGATTTCGATACTTTTTTTACTTTCTGTAGACAATTAAATTACCAATCGATATTATATTACCATCAAATACTTTCGGATTATCGGAGCTAGTATACATAGTGCTAAATATGCTAGTGATATTTACATATAATTCCTTGTATGGTAACACAAGGTGGGCAGGTTTCAGCTTGGTGCTTGATTTTTTTGTTTGTAAAAGCTAAAACTGTCATGTTTTTTCGTTGGAAGCTGCAGAGCTAATTGTTTTTGATCCATAGTTTTACATGGATCTGTATACATAAACCTTACTCATGAATCAGATATTATTCAAGCCGTCTCAGAGAAGGCTCCGCGTGTTCTTTTCGAAGATGCTTGTGCGATGCTAACGGGGATTTTATTAGTGCAGACGGAAAGCACAGAAATATAGTTTGGTAATTAAAGACCGAGAGATTTCTTTTTTGAATGGGTTGCAAAGCTTCGTTCAATGTACACGTACAAGCAGATGTGTTGCGCGGAATTTACAAAACCAAAAAAAATTCAGTGTGCGAGTTTTATTGGCCTACTTGAGAATAGCTTGTGCGACCATAACGGGACTTACATTGTAGAGCTCTTTCCGTTATTTTTCGTGCCCACCGCTGCTCATAATCTGTTCCGGGTCCACGGGGGTTTTCGAGTCCGGACCATTCTTTCGATACAGAGACAAAACTCAAAAAACGGAAAAGCTGCATTGCCATAATAAATTGGTCGTTCAGAATCTTTTTATGGTTCCCAAACTCCGTACGAAAAGTCGTCAAAATGACTATACAATGTAACACGTATAAGGTCGGTTAAAATTTAGTTTAATGATTTAAAAGCGCTATCATGAGAACAGATATATCGGATACCGGGGCTTTAATTTGTATAATTTATGCCGTTTGTTATTACGTGACATGTTTGCCCTTGCAGCAAGTTAAGAACCGGAGCTCCTGGAAAATGCTTTTACTTGCACGCTCTAAGCTAGACTAGTTGAAAAGTAAAAGCAAGGGGAGGCGCGTTTCCATTGGCCCGTCCCTCCACGGAAATATTTGTGGTTCTTATCAATGTTAGCAATCCACCGACAAGCACAATATCAATATTGAGTACATAAAATTAATAGCTACACATTAAATATAATTTAGTGTGTGATAGGAATCTTATCTATTTAAAGATGTTCAATACAATGAGCTTAAAATCGCATTTAGAAGGAGAGAATTTAAAGTCTATCGTTGGAAATCGCTAAACTTAGCAAGGCTTTAGACGTAGCAGTGGCAGTGGGTTCATTTGCCCCGGGGCCCGAGTTCAAGGGACCCCTCTCAACCAATGAAAAAAAAAATGAAAAAACGGGGAAAAAAATTGGTAAACGCAGAAAAATTTAGTTTAGATTAACTAGATAGAGTTCGCCCATTGTTTAACAACTATCAAGATATTGTCGCTTCTCTAAAAAAAGTTCTTGAAATGGGTTTGTTACCAGAAATTCAGGTAGACGTTGCTACTTCGCTCAGTGGCTTCAGTCTTTTGACTTTATCCTTTTGACAACCATTTGGTACAAATTTTTGCAATGCCTTTGAGACGCAATGTATTGGAGAGCCCTGAGGAACGCTTTAAAGTTCAACTCATCTTCCCACCAGTGGATCTCTTCTTGAATGAGCTCAGCGAACTGCATTCTAGGATATCAGAATTGTCGAAGCTCTTTACATCTATCATTGGGCCACAGGGTATCTCGAATACGCTGCACATGAATATGAAAATGCCGGAGCTGATTTACAAGAGCCATCTATCACAGCAGCAAGTGCATTGAAAAACGCATATCCGAATGATTTTGTTAAGAGTGATCTGTGAGACAAAAGCGATTTGTTGCATAGGATTCGCAAAGTAATGAAATGGGATACCAATTCTGCCTTGGAGCCACTGATCTGCGTGTGGGTATGAGAATGTTTTGCCATAAGTATGTATGGCATTGAGACTTTTACTTGTTTTGCCACCATCTGTTGCTTCCGGAGAAATAGCCTTCAGCAAGCTTGGTCTAATCAAAAATAAATTGAGATCCACCATAGGCGAGGACAGGTTAAATCACCCAATGATTATCAGCATTGAGCACGATAAGGCGAGTTCTATCAGTTTTGAGAAGATTATTGAAGAGTTCAGTACACGATAGGCAAGGAAAAGCCTGGATTAAATTGTTGTAACATTTATCAGCTGGTATATTGTTTATTCAATCTTCTGAAATGTAAAATTTATGTCACGATAACTGTGCAGTGACAGAAACACAGAAACTACATTTCAACCCGTTTGCGACTACGCTTCTGTCTGCACTAAATGTCCAATACCCGGTGCTGAACAATTTTCTACTATGCTATATTCACGATATTCACAAAAATGCGTATATCTCACGAACCAATACACACAATCACGTCGCAATGGACTTAAAACCTCCGTATTGACAACCTCTAACACACGCAAAAATCATATTTGAAATTCTTCAACGCGTTCATGAGGACACCCGTAACACGTAAAATATTAACATTAGTTCTCTGACAATGTACACAATGCAACACACAAAAAAAGAATTTGTCGAAAACAAAAAAAATGTTTGGGGTCCCCTCCTTAGGAATTACTCAAAACTTTTTTTGCCTTCTACACACTATATATATATATATATATATATAATTCCCTGTTAGGCCCCTTAGAGAGACATAAAAAAATAATATAAAAATTGGTGCAAATTCGTCCAGCCGTTTCAGAGTTGTGCAATCATAAACGTACAGAATTTCATTTTTATATATAGATAATAAATTGATATGTTTATTTTATTCCTATTTCATTTATAATCCATTTATATGCGAGTTTGAAAGAAAGGGCCCCACGATATTCTGCCCCGGGTCCCCTTCAGCCTCTGTGCGCGCCTGATTGTATCTATTCACCTGAGATCAGATTTGCCTGGAGATCATATTTAAGAGCTGTCCAATTAATGACCTATCGATCTAACCCAGTACACCTATCAATATATACAATGTGTACTGGTGCATTAAAATATGGACTTGGAAGTCTCATTAGTGGCTACAGTGTCCATCCAAAAGTATGGCCAAAAACACTGATATTGTCTTTAAATTGTTTAATTATCACAATGAAAGTGAACAATAATAATACAAATATTTTAAAATTCTCAAAAACTTTGCAATACTGTGAAAAAAATTTACACGCCCTTTTGCCAAAATTTTGCCTAAGCCTAACCGCACCCAACTAGTCGATTTACCAGGCGAACATAAATAATAAGCAAGCAGCTACAAATTTGCAACTTAAAGTATGCAACACTTTTTTTATTTGGCCAAATGCAAAAATTTTTGCATGTAAGTTTTTTAAAGCATACTTTTAGTGACCAATTTAGTTTCATAGCAAGCAGCTTTCTATGCACTATTACCTGCTGCTTATTTCTGTTCGCCTGGTATTTTAGCTGGGATTGCGTATGCAAAATTGAGTTCAGCTTAGTACAAATTTTTCACTTTGGCTTTTAGGGGAATTTTGATGCCTCGTTGACATCTAAAGGCTACATAGTCGTAAATGGGTCAGGCTTTCTCAAGGGACCAAAAAATTACCAAAGTTCATATTTTGTTATGAAATTTTGCCAGCATCGAGTTTGATGATTCAGATGAACATTCTCAAATTTTTTTTAAATTTTGAATGATTGATTTTTTATGAACAATTAAAAAATTAAAAAAATTTATGCAGCGATGAGATAAGACACGTTTTTCTCCGAAAGTTAAAGTCCGTTTGAAACAATTTTTTAACTACAGATTGACAAGAGATTATACTACCGAAATACATTTTTTTAACTGCATATATATGTTTTATGCTTTAAAATTGTTTCAAACGGACTTTAACTTTCGGAGAAAAACGTGTCTTATCTCATCGCTGCATAAATTTTTTAATTTTTTAATTGTTCATAAAAAATCAATCATTCAAAATTTAAAAAAAAATTTGAGAATGTTCATCTGAATCATCAAACTCGATGCTGGCAAAATTTCATAACAAAATATGAACTTTGGTAATTTTTTGGTCCACTTGAGAAAGCCTGACCCAAATTTAATAAGGTATAAATTATACCGTATAATGTCATTTGACAGCTGGCAGGGAGAGATTGTAGGGATCTTAGCTTTATGCAGTGTGGCTATTACTAGGACAAAGTGCACACAACTAGAGGAGTTAATTATATTCATTTATGTAGTACGCATGCATATTAAGGAAGTAGTCAGGGATTCACTTTCATTATTATTTCCTTACAAATTACTCAAAACTTTTTTTTGCTATAAACCTTCTACACACTATAATAAGCAAAATATAAAAATTATATAAAAATTAGGCAAATTCGTCCAGCCGTTTCAGAGTTATGCGATTATAAACGTACAGCATTTCATTTTTATATAGATATTTTATTCCTATTTCATTTATAATCCATTTATATGCGAATTTGAAAGAAAGGGCCCCACATTATTTTGCCCCGGGCCCCCTTCAGTCTCTGTGCGTCTGATCGCCACTAAATGTGGGCCAGCAGTATGAAAATAATTTTCTCATCTCTAGATGATCTCCTTAGCTCAATTTGAGCAATACCCAATGCAGGACTTCAAGAATATTCGTTTTCGATATTTAGGCATGGTGGTGTAGTGTGTCCATTTTTCGTAGTAAAGTAAAGAGTAAGTAAAAAATAATTTTGGTAATGGAAAATAAGCACTCGGTTTCAGTTCATATGGATCCCAATTAACCGTTTTAAGCAATCAAAATTTGCTATTTGAGCTCTAATATAATTCCAAGTTATTTCAGCGTTAGGGTTAAAAATTGTGTTGTTCCCTTACTTACGATATTAAATCTGACAATTTCAACATAACCTTCTAAAGCGGCTATCTTGTGTCCAACGGCGGAAACTTATTTGCATACCTTAGAATATTAATAGGGAGCGATCCTTTGTCAAGGATCTCGGAATAGAACACTTTTAAAAGCGTCACAACATCAATTTCGATTTATTTACTCCGAAGTTTACATCAGTTTCTAATATAGTTTTACTAACTGAAAATTTTGTATAGTTAGGCTATCAAGCCTTTGCTTTGAGTTACAGTTTCGATTTCATCTGTGAAACGAGTAGTAGCTCTAGCACATCATCAGCACAACCCCAAGCCAAGGTCACACCACTGCCACCATGCCCATAGTTATGTATTAGCAGCTTGTTGCCTTTGCGTTCCGCTTCCAGACGCAGCTCTGCACGTCCTGGTCGAAGGCCAACCCAATCGTATAAATGCTGAGCATGAGCCAGCCCTGGCACAAAACTGTGACAGCCTTTGATAATAAACTCTTTGTCCTTGGACGTTGGTTGTGTATTGTAGTCACGCTCCTGATGCGTGCCGCCCAGCACTACGCTCTCGGTGCTTTAAAATATCAGTTTAAATCATTTGTTATAGTTTCAACTTTAAAGTTAGGCTACGTACTTGGGTATAATATAGTGACCCACATCGCTGTCATCGAGTAGCGCCGAAAACATCCAATTGGCTTTGACACGGGAAACTTGACCGCGCACTGCAAACATTTGATTGTCAGCCAGCAGCTGCTGTGAGCCGAGTCCAGTGCAATTGATGACCACATCGTAGGGGGACTCGTGTAGAAAACGTTCCAGGTCGGTTACCTTTTGGCGCTTAATGTTACCGCCCAGATTCACAAAGCGCTTCATCAAATAGGGTAGCAGTTTGGCGGGCTCCGAGGTATACGTTATAAATGAAAGACCCGAGCTGGGGACGTAGTGCAGTTAGAAATTTGGGTTTTGGGTATATCTTTGTAGTGCTGACCTGAATTTCTCACTTCTGCCTAGATTGTATAAAGCCAGCTGTTGAGGCGTTAGATCCGTGGCTCCATAGACAATATCATTCCAGAAGTATACATCACTGGTAAACTGCGCATTGGACAAACGCACGCATGGCAAGAGACAGACTCCAGCTTCTCCAGCATCTTCGCTTAGCCAAATTTGTTGCAATAATAAATGCATGCCCTTGGCCCATTTGCTGTAGGATTAGGTGGCTTTTATAATAGTAATACCATATAGTATGTAAACAGCACCCACTGAACTTTTGCTTTATCAGTGCCGCCCAGCAGATAGGGTCCCCAAAGACCAGCCGATCCATCGCCAGTTGTATTGGGCGAAAAGTCCTCCGATAAAACAGTGACATGCACCTGTTGGTTTAGTTCATTCTTGTAGTGCTCCAATATTTTAAGGGCACAGGCAATGCCATTGACGCCTGCACCGATAATGCCTATCTGCAACATGTTCCGATGTCTGATGTATACTAACTGCAGGTTCTAAATTCATATTATGGGCTCGTAGTGAGTGACTGATAATGGTACCCCCATTAGCTGATAAGAAGAAAAGCAATAAAATACTCAAACATTTGATAAGCGAAATGCTTAGCCCGCAAAAGCTTCCGTCGTTAAGTCACATTTTCTTGCAAATTTATGTCCCCTAACAATTTCAAACTAATTGAAAAATTCCTTGTGGGTTAGTATAAAAGCGTGGAATTGTAAGGCAACTGAAGTAACTATTTCTGGCAAGCAAGTACGCCTAAGAAGATGCTGTTCCCTACTCTGCTTTTGTTTATTTCCTGTTGGAGGTTGTACGCACTGGCTCATTTGGCAAAGGACTCACGCATTAATCAAGGTGAAGAAGTCTCGTTGAAGGACTATCCTTTCATGGTCAACATCTGGGAGCGAGAGAATTTCATTTGTGGTGGAACTTTACTTACCACGAAATGCATACTAACCTCCAGCTTTTGTGTTGCTGATTTAGATGTGAAAAATTTAGCTGTCTATGGCTATATAAAATCAGAAACCCAACACGCATTTAAGGCTGAAGTATCTGAAGTGCTACAGCCTTCTTCACACGATAGTCTACTTCGGAATACGACTAATGAGCCCGATGTAGCTTTGTTGGTACTTAAACGACGCTTTAATTTGGATGAAGTGACAACCATTTTGCTTGATACTGCAGAATTAGATAAAGGGGATGAGGTCACAGTTGCCGGCTGGGGTGGCACACAGTCTTTACCCAACGGACCCACCGATTCCCTTCGTATTATTAATTCCACCGTTTCCGATAATTTCCATTGTAAGCTTTTTTGGCATGAACGTGTGAATGAGGATGTCTACTGTATTCAAGAGGAGGCGGGTAAACGTCCTTGCGTCCATGACAACGGTGGCCCAGCTATACACAAGAACAAACAGGTGGGCATCGTTTCGCGTGTTAATTGTTGTGATCATCGATCCAATGTGGGTCTTTACACTCGTATTAGTAGTCGCAAAGTGCAGAAGTTTATCAAAACCAGCATTGCTAACTCTTGCTAGAGGAGATTTGTTGAAGAGCTCCAGCTTATCTGTTGAATAAATGTAACCACCAAACAAGGTGTGCTTTGAGAAATCTTTTCGCATTCGTCTATCATATGTTGTCGCCTTATATATTTGATTTAAATATGTTGGCTGATCTGAAAGAAAAATATCAAAATGCCTAGCAACTAAAAATATGCTCCTATTAAAACAAAAATAGCATTTTCAAATAAAAATATGACTAAAAGTATGCTTAATTTTTATAGTGGGCAGACTTGAATTTATATAGAAACAGTTTCATTTTGTAATTTTGCTACTATCTTGAAGCTGATCTCTAAGACCGCTCGGCAACATATATAAACGTAACTGCCATACTTTCGTCTTACTTGTGCGTTCAAATGGCTACTGGTGCGTTGCAGCACTAGTTGGACATCATCGCAATTTGGAATATTCAGCTTAACGGTGACAAATCTTTGACCTTAAATGGCCCAAACTTCAACAAAAAACTGTGATGGGGACAGCACTTTAAAATAATAACAGCAAGGTTCAAAACGAAACTTGGCAAAATGAAGTGGCTACTTAGCAAAAACAGCAAGAAAATAAAAGCATCCTTTTTAAAGAACGTAATAATGCCAACTTGGTATTTACGTCATCCAATTCTGGGGAATCGCAATTAACCATAGACCCTTTGCAGCAATTTTTAATAAGCCCCAAGTTTCCATTGAAAAACTTACATCTTTTTTATCGGCTTAAACAATCATTTATTTAAACAATATTTTTCTTTTTTTATAATGCTTTAATTACAGTATTAATTTTGTTTTATTTGCTATCAACTAATTGGTACATTCAATTACATATGTAATATAATATATATATATATTAATATTTTCAATTTACCATTTAACAAATTTTCTTTTATTAAAATTAAATTTGTATTCAACGGTTTTTTGCTTAAAAAAATGTAAAATGTATTTTGTTTGTTTGTTTGCTTTTGTTTCCAAAACAAAGATAAAAGCTTTGCTCAAAAGTGTATTACAGTTTTAAACCCAAAGGCTCCGGCTTCGGTTTTTGATGCAGATAAATCGTCTCCCTTCAATCTTTTTATATACTTTCTTGTTTTTTTTTTTTGATTATGATTATGAGAAAAAATAAAACTAACACACAAAACTTTCGCATGTTTTGGACACTAGTGTGGCGCGTTCAATAGGTAATACAACACAATTGTTGGGCCCGAATTGGCATATATCTTCAACTACATAATTTGCAATATCTTTACACTAAAAATTAAAAAAAAAACAAACTACATATATAGAGTAACATTATACAATTGATGGCTCTACTATATAGCGAGGCGCATTTGCTTATTTATACTACATAATCGATAATCGCTTGCGCCCAAAGCTCTGCGTCAAATGCAGTCGATACACTTTTCAATTTTCCAACTATCTTTCAGCTTTTACTATGATCTCCTCTCCTTCTAATACATACATACAAAATATAAGGCTTAAGCTAATTGCAAAGGCAAGGCCCTCGATACAATACTATTAATCCGCTTAATATTCTTTAGTTAGGTGCTTGAAACATATAGAGTGGGCATATATATATAAATAGTATATCAAATATCGTATGTGTATATATATATATATATATATATATATATAACCATAGTTTACATTTGTGCTACATCAAAATATATGCATATATGTATTTATGTAAGTATACATGTTTTTGTGTATAAATATAACTGTATTTATCGAAAAAATATCAACATTTACTTTAATAGATATCTAAACTTTATATAGGTATTATTATTATTATTTTCTTTTTGTTTGTTGCTCAAATGGAATACATATTTAGTATATTTTGTTTAAAAGAGAAAAAACTAGAGCAAAACACCAAGACAAAAGACCTTTACACTTAATTAAAATACATAAGTATACGTATGTGTATATAGAGTAAGCAAACTATAATATTTATAAGCAGTAAATAGGTCCTGTCCAGATGGGATTGCTCAGAAGAAAAAAAGACGCCGCCAATTCAATTGGACCTTGGCGTGCTTGTAGAAAGCAGAACAAATAACTAAAGTCGGCGATTTAGCCCAGTCAAAATGCAAAAAAAACCCTCAAAAACTTAATGCTTTGCTTCGGAGCTTTCGGACTCGGCAGCAGCGGCGGAGCTGGTGTTGATGGTGGGAGTGGTTGGCACCGGCGTGGGCGTCGGCGTTAGTGATGTATTGGAAACGGCGTCAATTTCATCCTCAAACTCTGCATCGGCAGCCTGCAGTATGGTCATGATGTCCGTTGGAGTTTCCTGCGTAACAAGATCGTAAAAGATACATAAGTTGAGGCTAGGTTTATTTTCAAAACGTTACTCACCTTCTTTGCATCAACTCGCTGACGATCATGCATCGCACTCAAAAGTTCACGCAAGTGCTGATTCTCTTTGCGCAAACGTTCACGCTCCATGTCGCGTTCATTAATCTTGGGCTGCAATATATTTTTAGTTTAACATGTGGATAATATATTAACAAATTATGAGCACCTACCAAGAGCAAGGAAATTTGTTCATTCAACACACTAACAATGCTGCTTAGCGCATGACAGGGCACACTTGGTTCCAAGCTGCTGGCATGCTGTATACGATTCGGCCCGCAAGTGCCAGTATTTGCTACAGACTCCGTCGAAGCCTTGGGCGCACTTGTGGACGTTGCGGACAATAACAATGGCTGTGCTGTTTGTGTGGAATTGTCAATCATTGAGAGCGTCACCTGCGCTTTGTTCAGTGCGGCCTGCAGAATAAAACAACGAATTTGTTAAGAAAAAGTTATTGTTACCTAGCTTGCTTCCTACTTACCAAGGTATCGTAGACATCATTGATCTCAATGTGCTCGCTGCCGTTGCTGACTTCATCCGCATTTGCTGTACTGCTGCTTTCAACGCTCTTTTGGCTCTGCGGCTCGGCTATAGCGCACTCTGATACCGGTTCCACAATTTCTACATCTGTCTGTTCCACTGCATCAGCGCTTTCCATTGTCTGAGAACTTGACTCAGTTTGCTCCTCAGTATTTAAAAGAGTATCCAAATTTTCAGCTTCCTTAACTGCTGTAGCTGCAGCTGTCTCAGCTTCAGCAGCTGGCTCCGCCTCGATCTCAACCGTTTCCGGCTCCGCGCTTGGTGTATCACCACGCATAGCTTTATGCAGCTCATCGGCGGATTCTTCAGGAATGCTATCAGCACTAATAGTGCTCTGTCGCTTGATCAACTCGGGGCTGCTGCTGTTGGTGTTGCTACTGCTGCCACCTGCTGCGCTGTTTTCTGCTGTGGGCGGCAGCTTGAATGGAGCCAACGGAGTTGTGGGCGCCGGCGACTTGACCGGTATGGACGGCATGCGCAGCTCATCAATCTCACAATAGCCGTCATCGTCCTCATGTATGGCCACTTCATCCACAACTGGTGTTTGCAGTTTTGGCACGGACTTTGACTTGGGCGTTTGCTGCTGCGCCTGCGCATGCTGCTTATTTGGTGGTGGCAGCGGCGGTGGTGGCGGTGATCCCGCGTTCTTCCGCAATTTCTCTTTCTCCTTTTCATGACAATGATCACACACGGCCGTAGATACGGCCGAGATCTGTTGCTCTGGTGTCACATGCATATAGTCATTCAGCACTTTGGTCAATGACTGCACCTGATCGTAGGCCGCCAAAGCAATGTCAGCACTGTCCTTGGGCGCATCGGGCATCATAGCAATATCAACAATATCGTTAAAGTGCTCCACGGGCAATCGAAACATATCACAAATGATCTTTTGCTTCTCCAGCAGACCATTACGTATGGCTGCATCCAAGCGGCGTAGTTGTTCACCTGGTGTCAGTACGGGCTCTGCGGTATGCGCGGGACTTATGCTAATCTGTATGGCTGTAGGATCTACCAGCGCCGACTGCATAAGCAGCGTGCGCGTGTTGTTAGAGTTGTTGGAGCATACAATGCTGGCGCTGTCGCGTTTGGAAGGTCCACCTACCAGACCATAGCTAGAGGAGCGATCTTCGCCAGCTTCGCTGCCATTAGCTTGACGCGCGGATTGCGTGTGACGCAAGGCTACGCCATTCAAATCGGAGCCACCAGCTGCATAGTTGTTGTTGGCCTCGCCACAGCTGCGCGTGGACATGGTGCGATTAACCGAGCTGCTGGGCTCATTGTGACTAAATCTTTGCTGGGCGGTTATGTTATAGTAGCCATGATCACCCATCGAATTGGGCGTGCTCTCGCGTCGACCATTGCGCAATTGTACACCACCATCGTAATTGTTGTTGGCTGCTGGGGCTGGTGTTACCGTAGCTACGGGCAGCAATGGCGCCAACGGCGTTGTTGTCACCGTTGCAGTCGCCGCCAATGGCTGCACACGCTCTGGGGTTAGCTCCAGCGACTCCTTTGTATTGGAATGCGGAATGGTGGCAATGGCGGGATCATCAACACTGGCATCATGGCTATTGGCATTCTTGGAGCGCGGCTTGTATTGCTGTGCTGCAGCATCCGATATGTGCTTGAACCATCTGCAAGAGACAAAGAAAGCGGAACACATTAATAATACTGTCTCATAAAAAGTATTAGTTAGGACTCTAGTTAAGCTATTTTGTTATGGAAATTGCACCTGGACACTAGGGATGAGCGTCGTCCGCTGTGACTGGGCGTCCCATTGGCACCACCATTGCTTGAGATCTCATTAAAACTGCCGCGTCGGCGTTCCTTTTTGCTTTTACTGGGCGTGGAACAGGCGCTGTCACTTTGCTTGTTGGACAAGCTCAATAAGGTGCCATTGCACAGACTCTTGCGGCGCACACCACTAAATATATCATCCGGCGATAGAAAGTTCATTTTGATATTTTCGCAAAACCTTTTTGCTTCTTAGATAATCACAATATTTATTCACGGCTTTTTTCACTTGCTTTTCATTTTTCATTCATTCTGAGTTCTTAAGTTTTCTTTTCTAAAAGCTTCGAAAAAAAAATACTCGTATAAGTAAACCTTGGTGCACTTATTCCCAAATTATTTATTTAAAGCGAATTCGATATTAATTAAAGTCTTTCAGTAATAATCAAATCTGTAGATTCTGCGAGCGAACATTTATTCCAACAACATTTTTTGACGATAATAATAAAAGCTTTTTCCCTAAGGTTTTTTAAAGCTAGATGTTCAGAAAAAAAAACTATCTTAGAAAAGATAAAGCGGATCCTGCTTCTTTTAGACAAGAATTGCGTTCCAGGTTTTGAAACAATTATGGTAAATATTAAAACTTTTCTGTATGAAGATCCTTAGAAATTCTATGTAAATTCTATAGTTTAAAGAAGATAAATTCGAAAATATAAAGTATTGTGATTAAATTTTTGATAAAAGTACCAAATTAAAAAGAAACACATTGCATCATGTTTCCTCAAAATCCAAAGTTCAATAAAATATGCTTAAACTTCGGGAGCAGACATTTGCCAAAGGAACTATTAAAATAAATTTAAAATCTATAGGTACAATGAAATATATATCTATGGGAATTATAGCCCAAATTAAAATCGTTTTGCCTAGAAGAACCAGTCAATTTAGGTGTCGAAACTAGGCAAAGTGCATCAGACATAAGCGAGATGTCTCGACGCAGGATGTAGAGCCGCCTAGTTTTTCTTTAAAAAAACAAAATGCTTTATCTCTTTTTATGCCATAAATAAATCTACAAGCCATCTTAAGTTAAGCAGAAAAGATATAAAAATATTACATACCAAATCGAATAAAACAAAACTGATCGGCTTGTGGCAAGTAAATTGCCACAGATGCTCATAAAATCATCTTTATGGAGTGGAAATAAGTACAAAGTAAAATTGGCCAACGTTCGGTACGAGACAGAAGAATTAATGAATTATGAAATTCAGATTATGGGAAAACTTTTTTGTTACTGACAAAAACAAAGCGATGGCTAATAAAATTAGTCATATGAACTGCTTTGAACTTGGGGCATGACACGACACACACATACATACTCACGAGGTCACACAAATATGTACAGAAATATGGTAAATGCATTCCAAGCGAAAAAATAAAGAAAAACTGACTGAAAACTAAGTGGGGCGAGTGTAAGCGCAGGAAAGCCCCTTAGAGACTTTTGTCTGGCAAGTGCCGGAAAATCAAAAGTCTATACGCTATACATGAAAAATTACCCAGCCATCTCTTATATATATGATAGCAATTGTGGCGCCTTTTTGACTTCTGATTGACGCATAAAAATAATATACTCGTATATGTAAAATATGTTTTTATACAATTTATATGACTTTATTTTTAGATAGCAAAAAGCTAAAATAATATTTATAGAATCGAGCGTACAAAAAAAAAATTAGTACGCCAAGTATAGAGCATATAAAATAATAAATCGTAAATTTGCTGGAGACACCAATAAATCTATAATATTTATAAACAAATCTCCACAGTTCCGAAAATCAATTAAACCAAACGAAAGCTTTATAAACCGTACCACAAGTAGGGGGATTTTTAATGAACTAGCCAAAGTTTACAAACAAAGTAATTACAGATCTCAAATAAAAACTTATACAAGTTTAGTAATAAAAAATAAATAAAATATTTTTCATTTAGCGCAAAATTTACAATTGCAAACAAATTTGTTCATATTTTAACGCATTATTCCACTGCAGATTCGTTTCCTTTTGATAAACAACATGCCCAGGAGCACAAAATATATACCAAGTGGGTAAATAAATATATATACTATATAGTATAGGAATATTCGTTTATAAAATACTCAGAACACAATACCTAACTTCCGTTTGAAGCACAAACAAATTCAAAACAAATTGAAATGCGTGGGTGGACTTAAAAGTAATCAAAAATATTTACACTTGAATTTTGTGTACCCTAAAACATATGTGACTCAATCACAAGTATTTGTACTAAGAATTTAGTCTTATTTTTTGGAACAAGCAGGAATTCAGGTGGGTTTTCTAACGAAAAATAAAACTGATTCATTGCCAGCAAAAAATACTTTAAGGGATTATCATTTTTGCAGTGTCGAAGATTGTATACACTTAACATATATAGTTAAAGTTAAAGTTAATTGATTGTTCGGATTGTCTTGAAATACGATATTTATTAAATATTTATCCATTTATTGTAGACTATAAAAAGCTGTCTCCATGAACATAGTTCACATTGCGGGTCTAATGTTTTAGCTTTATAATTGCGTTCAGTTCCGACTATTGAAATCTTTTCAAAAAAAATTAGTTCATTCACTCATTAAGCACACAAAAAATGTACAACTTAAAAATTTTTGTCAACAAGTTAATCTTAAATATTTGGCTGCTAATTTCATATTATTAATTGGGTGTATATAACTTACAGCTAATGACTAGCAATACATAAACAAAAGATACAAAGTGCTTAAGCCGCTGACAGATACATTTGTTTCCCATACATTTTACACATAAATTGCACACAAAATAAAAAATTCGTTTTCACTTCAAAGGATCACTTAAAAAATGAACTTGAAAATGTGAACTTGAGGCCGGGCTATTATAATTTGTGTTCAAATTTGTGGTTTTGGTTTGGTTCCATTAGACCAATGGCCAAGACTATATAAAATATGCTATCAAATCATTTTTTCATGTCAAGGCAATTAATAATGCGCTGAATTGCATTAAATAAAAAAAAAATGTTCAAGTTTTTCAACTTGCTCTAAATATTGCGCTGTTTTCGAAAATTTTCTAAAATTGTTTCACAATTAAGACTATCTGCTGAATCGCTCGATCTTTCTCATGCTCGATCGTTGTTGCTTTGTTTTGGCAGGCATATTTTAGTTTTCGAAAATTTTTCGCAATATGTCTAGGCATTAAGTTGTTTTTGTTGGCGCCAAATTTTGTTTTAAAAATTTTCAATACAAATTACGCAGCCAACGACCGCATTTGTTTGTATCTGTAAGATACATCTCTATAAGTATCTATCTATATGCAAAGATTATTGAGCTGCCGCGTGGCCGGATGGACATTGGACGGACTGGACTGGCGACTGCTCTTTATTTCAACAGCTTCATCTTCGTCACCCGCTCGTAAAATTTAAATAAAAACCAAAAGTATAAAAGAAACTAAATAAATTCGTTTATGGATGCGCCAAGCACGCACAAAACCTACGAGCCATAAATCAGCTGGGCCATAAAAAAGATTTTCCACAATTTTCCATAGCATTCAAAAGCCGTTTAGCAGTTAATTTTTTAAGTTTGCTAAAAGCAAATACAATTTGAAAGTATCGCTGACAAGTCTATTAATTATATTTATTTGTTCCCATAAATTATTAAATCAAATTTTGTATGGAAAATTATGGCAGTGACCATAACTTTTGATATCATTTTGACAAAAAAAAAACTTTTGGACATGTTCCCCATTTCTTCTCAAAATAATCTATGAAAGTTTTATTTCAAGTTTGTTTAAAATACGAATTTGAGATTTGGAGCGCGTTTCTCGACTTTTTCTCAACTTGTTTTAAGCTTGACGTAAATAAATAGTTTTGTTTAATATTTGACTTAGCAGATTCCCCAGATTTGAATGCCATAAGACCAAGTTGGCATAATTAAACTCTTATATAGAATTCTTTTATTATCCAAAGATAGCTTGCTATTTCTACCAAGTAGCCACTCCATTTTGCCAAGTTTGGTTCTACATCTTGCTATTATTAGTTTAATGTGGTCCCTCCAACACAATTTTTTGTCGAGGTGAATTCCGAGATACGGGTGTGATGTTTCCATTGGAATTATCTCTCCATTTAAAGTAAGCGCAGGAATTGGGTCTTTCCTTAACGAGAATAAAACGCTGGAAGATTTGTCACCACTAAGCTGGATGTTCCAGCGTTTCGCCCAAGTTGCTATAATGTCCAGTTTTGTAGTGGATTAGTTTCTAATAAGTATAAGCAAACGATTTTAAAGACTCCTTGATTGTTTGGGCAGTTGTGCCCAACATTTGTATTTCCTACCATGCGTTGTCTGGGAAACAAATTCTGCTGCGAACTTCGTGTTTTTTACGAAGCAAGCTGTGTCCGTCTGTACGAGTTCTAGGACACCAGGAAAAACAAAAATTTTTTGAAGTGAGCCGATAGCTTTTCCTCCTCTCTTGGGCAGTTGTGCCCAAAATTCGTTTTTCCTACCATGAGTTGTCTGGGAAACAAATTCTGCTGCGAACTTCGTGTTTTTTACTAAAATTTATTAAAGTGAGCCGATAGCTTTTCCTCTATTGTATCTTAAATTAATTATTTGTCACAAAATAGTTGAATTGGTAAAGTTTTTCAACAAGCTGATTTCAATCTTTACAAGATGTGGTGAAAAATGCAAATGACATCAATAATAAATTGTCTGTTTAGCAGCCTAGTGCAAAGTTTTGAAGCCCCGACAACTAATTTGACTTTTATTATGCAACCCAAAGGCAGTGTTTTGTTTTTTTTTTAAAGACAATCTTTATTGAGTCAGCAACTTTACAAAGAGGACCTTCATCAAGGTTAAGACAGCTGTCATTTGGGGTGGCTAAGAGCAAGTTATATATGCCATCTATGCTTAGCTTACTACAGATTGAAGCATCTTTATTGAACAAAAGAACAAAACAATAAGATAAATCTTCAACATGTGTGTAGATTGAGACTGAGATATTGTATACTTATGTATGTATGGAGAGTGTATAAGATGAAGTCAATCAGAGCTGTTACTTAAATTGCCTCAAATTGGCACAAAACTCACTTTTCAAGTCAAGAGTGGCTAACAAAGACTGTGCATAGTATGTCTAGTATGTGCATATACTTATATGAGTAAGTGTAGTCAAATTCAATTGATTTAGCTTACATTTCGCTGGCTTTATGCCATGCGTACTTATGTATGTAGTTACGTATGTAGTACATAAGTAGTATGTTCGTATACTTGAGTATTGTAACACTCGTATTATCCAAGCATATTGCCCTTTACCATTTTACTACAAAGCCAGATAAGGTTCAATGGCAATGGCTTTATGTGTAGTACAAAAAAAAAAAAAAAACATTTCTATTGTATTTCTGCTTTCAATTTGTTCGATTAACTTGTCAATTGTTACATAGCTACGTGAGTTGACTGCATCTAAGAGATACACATGCATGTATCTCTGAAGTATAGTTGTGACTACTCGTATCACATTTCTATCTCTACTATGAGAATCTTAAATCTGCTTTATTAGATCTTTAAAATCATAAAAGGTACGTTTAATGTCTGGCTATTTGAAACTCAAAAGCAGTTAATGGAATGAACTCTAGCTTAAAAAGCCAAGAGAGAGAGAGAGGTGGTAGTTGGAAAAACTTTTTTGTAATTTAACAGACAGATTGGTCAAGAGCTTGAAACACCAAGATTTTTCCTGCTTTGGACTAAAAAGTCTTAAACAGATTCTTAAGAAGTAAAAAAGGTTCTACTAATTCAACAATAAAAAGTCTATCAAATTCATTTACTTGAATCTAAAAGGGGGTCTTCTGTAGAAAAAGCAAACATAATAAAAATGATCAAATAATTTTTTAAAACAATCTGCGAAATAATTGATTATTCTTAGGTATGTATCCTGTCGGATAGTCAAGCAGCAATAAAGGCATTAAGCAAAGCCTAGATTACATCAATGCTGGTTAAAGAAGTGAGAGCGTCAATCCCTTGTAAAATTCTGTAAAATTTTATTTGAACAGAATATTATGATTATGACCAAGTCTTTTATCAAGAGTTACATGCTCTGCTTTATATACAACAGCAACAACAACTCTCAAAGTATATACTATATATATATGGTCATCATTTATAAAAGAAGCAACCACAACAACAACAGCAACGGCACAAAATAAATGTTGCATAGCTTGCGGCGTAGTAGATGAGCTTGCATGAAGCTCGGAAAATATAATAAACAGAAATGTTGCAAGTTGAGGACATTTTAATTGGCTCAGCTCTATAGAGTCGAGTATGAGCGGACCAGCCCAATGAATCTGTGTGTCCTTGTTTTGGAACAGGCAGGGCGGTAAAAGAAAAAAACCCCTTTTGCTATTTTTAGCTATACAAACAGGTGAATGCATTGAAATGTGAGAAATCCAGCGAGCAGGTGTTTCGTTAAGGCAACGTTCTAGAATCTAATACCTGAATACAGTCAGCAAGTTAGCTACACTTCAATGATTGCCACAAAAACCCGAGTAACGAACACGCACGTGTTGCATAGTTTAAGGCGCCGTGAGAACTCCGACTTTAATTGCATGAATATGTACATAAATTTCCCTAAATTTAATCAAATCAAAGCAGTTTGTTAAAACAACAAACAAACAATCGGAAAAAAGAGTTGAAACGTTAAGAGGGTACGGGACGCCCAAAAGCAGGCAATGAAATATGAAACCAAACCGAAATTTACGCATTGAAGGGTCTTTATTTGATGTTCGCCACTCAGCGGGCCATCATTTGGTTTAATATGTTAATGGATAATATATTAAGGCGGCAGTAAGGCACATTTCAGTTAGCTTTTCATGAAAATATTTCATTGACTTTTCCAAAGAAATTAATTCTCTTAAGCATAACTAAGTTAGTCAGGGGTGTCTGCGCATCTGGCAGCAACTAAAATTCATTCGTTTGACACTAATTCAATGCACAATTAATAAAATTAAAGTAGTTTTGTATGAAGTCGTCTCCTGAGATAATGCGAAAGCGACTACAACGCGCATATGGACTGGAAAAAGTTCAGATACTCTTTCAGTTGCTGACAAAGAATTGCAGAAATTTCAAGTTTTTTTTACAAAAACACAAAACGTGGTAAATGTTTGTCTTCAAAAGTATATGAGAAGTCTTCTTCCTTATCTTAGCCAGTAATAAATGCGAGGGAGATGAAGCATTTCTTTATATGAATCGGTTAGGTACTTTGTTCAGCTACTTTTTTATCTCATTACCAAGCAAAGAAACAGGCAATACATTTTCTTCATATGCTTCGCTTAGATACTTGGATCTGATTCTTTTCTATGTTCCTGACCCTATCTATCTCTATATATAAAAGAAACTTATGTTTTACGTGTTACGGGTATTCTCATGAGCGCGTCGATGAATTTCAAATCTGATTTTAGCGTGTGTTAGAGGTTGTCAATACGGAAGTTTTAAGCCTATTGCGATGTGTTTGTGTGTATTGGTTCATAGCATAGCGGATAATTGTGCAACACCGGGTATTGGACATTATACACTTTGAGTATTCAAAAAATTTGGGCAGAACAACGTCTGCCGGGCTCACTAATTTAAATATAAAATACTTCGTCCCATTTATCTATTGCCAAAAATAAACGCGTTTCAGAACACTGTTTCACTCGCTACTGCAGCTCGGGCTAGGTTTTCCTCCCGCAATAGTGTGCTTCTTCGAAGAAGAGAAACTATGAAGAAAGAAGTATCAGCTGGAAGCAAGATTCCCCTGCGTCTCCAGGAAAAACTACATGTAATGCACTTAATTTCAAAAATTAAATTGAACAAAATCCAAGTAGTTCATCAAATATAAATAAATATTTTCAAATTCCAAGTATATAAGCTGTTTACAACAAAAATTATAAATATCGAAATATTTACAAATTTTATAAAGTGCATGCCTGGTTCGTGCCAGCACCATAGTTGGTTGGTTGGTTGCATACGCAGTCTACATTGTTAACATTATTGATGAGCAACTTGGCAACTTTTCCAAAGCCCAGCAGCGTAGTAAAGTAAAAGTTCAAATGTTTTCAATTTTCCTCTTTTTTTTAGCTATATATATTTATATATGTATATAGTAAATGCTTTTAATACGCAATGTTGTTGTTATTCGTGTTGTTGTTGTTTTGTTAATGAAATTTGAGATGACAGCGAGTGCAATTGAAAAGGCTTTTGTTATTGTTGTAGTTGTTGTTGTTATGAAGCGCTTGAAAATCAACTTTGATGCTAAATATTATAGACAATGCACATATAATATGTTTACATATTTTTTCTTTTGCATTAATATCAGTTGACAATTGTTATATAAAACAAATGACGTTTAAGCCAACTTGGCTTTCATTTTTTTCATATTTTTTTCGTCTGCCTACTACAGACTACAAGCTACACTATTCCAATGCAATAAATAATGTAAAGCAATTCAAGTCGAAAGACAGGAATGGCATCTTGGAAGTCAAAACAAAAGAATAAATCTACATGCATGTATAAAAATAGAAGCACATACTAAATATATGTACATGTATATAGCATGTATCTATGTATCGACTGGGCAAAATCTTGGAAACAAGTGAAGTAGACTAATTTACAATTTTCATTTACATTTGGCGCCAATTTGAGCGTAAAATACATAAGACAATAACAAAGATACACACACAATGAGTATCTGAAAGATAGCGAACAAAAAATGCTGCGCCTACGCCAAAATGTAATGCAAAATTGTTTTTATTTTTTTCAACTCTTGGTTTTCCTTAATGGCCCAGTAAGTAAAAGAAAATCCCAAATACTTTGTGACGCAGCTTCCGATTTAGGCAAGAAAATGTCGTTCTTGGCCTTTGTCAAATATTGATAGGCCAAATATGTTAGCCTTATTATAACTTTGTTGTATACTCTTGCCACATTAAGTATGTGCAGAAGGGGTATTATAAGTTGCAGTCTAAATATGTGAATTGCGAGAAAAACAAAGACGACTTCTATTGTTGAAATCTTTGGCATACGAGTTTTCCGGGAAATAAAATAGAAAACGTTCTTTAACATAATATATTTATAGACTAAATAAATAAAGCACTTTGTCATAACAATTTCTAAACAACAAAATTTTGCAGCTTTTAATTTGGTGTTCCTTTTTTTATTGACTTATGTGTCAGATTCTACAACTAAAAACTGATCGTAAATATAATAGAAAAAACTTTAGATTTGAGGATTGAAAACAAATACTCTCTTTAAACTATATTTTTCTTCAAAACTATCCACAAATACGAAACTGTTTAGAGCATTTTATAGTTCGCATATTTTCGCCAAAACGTTCTAACTTGTTTTTATATAATTTGTGACATGTGTTTGTGATTTGATTGTGGTTCTTAAGTGAAACACACTCAGACATATTTATGCACAAAATCACACACACACTCACACACACAAAGAGAACAACTTTTGCTATTAGGCATAAAGTTTCCCATTATGAGATACAGTCATATCTAAAGCATACCAACCACATTCATTTGCATGCAGATATTCAGATACTTAATAGTATGTACAAAAGTATCTCATGTTTTTTTTAGTTTATATCCAGCAGCGAAAACAAAATGTTCTGCACGCAACTATTTTTATTAAATTTTTTTTGCACATGACTCTATGACATGCGCTCATTTTTAATTGCTAAACATTTTAATTAAAAATAATAAGTTTTTAATGTACTTAGTTTTAACAAATTTTACTTTATCATGAGCGTCTTTTTTAATTGAACCCTTTTCAAATATTTAGCCATACAATTGTTTAATTTAATTCCACTAAAGATCTCAACGCTCAACTGTTTATTTTTGGTTTTTACACACAAAAACGTAGAGTACCGCAAATTACGCGTTAATTCTTTTATTTTTAATTATTTAACTTTTCTACGACTTTAAAACGCAACGGAAACACGCGCGCTTTTATTATTGTTGCCACAACACTCTTCCGAAAGTCATTCGACTGGACAAATAGACAAAGCCAAAATAAAATACCTCGAACGACGCGACGCGATGCGACGAACGACACAATCCGCTCAACATGAAAATGCAAACTGAAAAGCCCAAACGAACGACAGCAAAGTTTATACTAGCATCGTGTGCCCAAATCGCATCGCATCCCATCCACATTGTACGGAGCGCAAAACAGAGAGCGCAAAAAAAAAAAAAAACTAAATGAAAACAAAGTCATAATGAGACCCGATGACAAAACGAATGAATTTGTAAAGCAAAGTAAAAGTATTCGTGTCGTGTCGTGGCCGACAGGCAGTCTGATAAACCGTCTGTGTGTGTGTGTGTGCGAATGTGTGTGTTTGAGCACGAGTGGCAGCACTGGGAATATTTTAAATAAACGAATTTCGCGACACAGCGGTGGCGGTGAAAGCAATGAAGAAATGAGCATCTACAATTCACAACTGGTTAAAGACGGAAGTATGAAACGATTTATAGAATGATGGCGGCGATGGCAAATGCTGAAAGATTTTATACTTAATCGAATGAGTCTAGAAAAGTTATTGCAGATAAATGTCAGTTGTAATGATTGGGCGCACAGAGGTAGGCAAGTGCTCGATAAATATGTAAAAAATAAACGAAAACTGGCGTTTTGGAAACTCTTCTCTTGATCTCGTGTACTATATATTTGCTGTTTACAATTATTTGTGGCAAACTTAGTGCGAATCTCATAATTATATTCCAAAAAACCAACAAAGAATAAAACACAACTGTTTTGAGAACAGAAGTTTAAGAATAATGCTGCATTCGAAAAGATTTCGTATGAGTCTATAAAATATATTAGTTAAATTTCATAGTTTGCTTTAGTTTTAAATACGGCTAGCCATTAAATAAAAATAACAGAGGTCTATAAAATATATTGCACATCTTACATACAGCTAATTTCCATACACAAAAAGGGATACGAATTAAATAAAAAAATATTTCACACTAATTATTATATAGTGTGATATATATTATATTATATATATATAATTTATAGAGTGATATCTGCAGATATTCATAATTTTTATGAAGTTAATACAAATTAAGTATTTGCTAAACTGTTTTTGAACTCTTCAAAGACTTCTGTGCAGATGTTGGTAATTTTAGCCTTTGGAAAGAAGTGATCTAAAGGCTTAAGATCTAAAGATCTAAAGAAGACGTTTAGAATGTAAAAAACCCATAATTTAAAAAGTTGTCAAATATTTTAAAGTTCTTTCCAGAAGGAAAATAAATATAAACTAATTTTTACTTTATGCAATTAGGTTACTATTTCATAAGGGGTTAAAAGTATCTTAGCTATTAAATTTTAAGTACAGGGTGCGCCATTTGAATGTGGTCGATGGAAATATTGAATAACTTTGACAGATTTCAACCGATTGACGTCGTCGAACACATTTTGGAAAGGTTATTGCATTACAATTTTAACCATGAATCGATTCACGCCCAAAGAACGCGCGGAAATAGTGACAATGTTCATTAAATGTAATTGCCCGATTTTTGGGAGCGAATTTTAATGACTGATGAGGCCCATTTCACGCTATCTGGCACTGTAAATAAACAAAACTGTCGCATTTGGGGGAAAGAAAATCCTCATACTATCCATCAAACTCCACTGCATGATCAGAAAGTGACTGTTTGGGCCGGTGTCTGCTTCAACATATCCATCGACCACATTCAAATGGCGCACCCTGTACACTTTTTACAAACAAAAAAAGGTTAATTAAAGATAAGCAGTAATAATGCTTTGTTTTATGTATAATTTCCCAAGTTCCCACTATTTTTGGTAGAAATATTCCTTTTAAATAATCAAAATAAATATGGTAAATGCACTTTTCTAGCCAGTAGGGATAAATGAGTGAAAATTATTGGTTTTCTCTCAAAGACTATGCGCTTTTTTTCTACTAAAAACATATAGCCCTTTTTTTGTTTAATAACTGAAGATTGACTTCATAGATGTAAAAAATTGGATAAAAAAATGTTTTGGTTAGCAGTTACATTAAAAAAAAAACAGATTTACTTGGCTTTCCCTTAATAATGATGTTGGTAATAATATCCCATTAAAACAAATTGTATAATATTTTAAACGTAAACTAAGCATTTGTTTATTAATTCAATTCGGAAATGACAGAATTTCATGCAATTCACTTAAAGATGTCTACAGCATTTATTTTACAAAAGTAAATTATTTTAAGCATATTTATTATGAATATGGAAAAGTTTTTAACGCCTACCTTTTGACACATATTGACAACTTGCAAAAATGTTGTTTTATATGAATTTTATCTTATCTCATATATGCTTGACTAAGCTCTTTGAATGAGCTAACAGAGAATATGTAACTTTATGATATCTATTACATATTTGTATGTTTTGAGCATATGGCTTGAAAAACTCGGAATGTGCAAGGTTGCATCCGACTACAGGAATTTATTCAAGGTCCTGGAACGTCATAGCGATTTACTTTGTAATATTGTGAAATCATGAAAGATATTAGCTTTTGAATACTTTTAAGCATACAAAAGTTATTAAACAAATAGTTGAATTTTCCATTCATTGGGAATCTATGAAATGCGATTTTTTGTAGGAATTGAGCCATTAAGAAATTTGTTTTTAAAAATGTTAAAAACAGCTTTGGAATATTTCTAATGAATCATCTGGGATACTATGATCATTAATCATTACAACCAGCAATCAAAAATTAAGAAACAAAAATGGCTTACGTAAAGTCGGGCGCGGACGACTTTGGGATACCCTGTACCACTTGCTTGCAATCAAATCCGGTTCCTTCATAAAAAACCAAAAACAGAAGAATTTTTAAGCAAACATTTTTTTGACCGATCGTTCCTATGGGAGCTATATGATAGAGTCAGCCGATTTTGTTCAAATTTGGTGCAGTGCTTGAGTAACTCTAAAAAACTTTTGAACGCTAAATTTGGTTACGATATATTTATAAAGAAACGAATTATTTATCTAAAACTTTTATTTTTTTTTCGAGGTAGTCTGAAGCACATCCTTATAGGAGCTATATAATTTAACCCCGATATTAAAAACATTAAATAAACTTTTCTCCTATAGATTAATATGGGATCTAATGTAAAAGTTTGATTAATCTAGCTCTTACCATCTCTGAGATCTAGGCGTTCAAACGTACAGACGGACGAACGGATAGGCGGACATGGGTATATCGACTATGTAGAGTCACCCTGATCATATTTTAGGTAACTTTGGGTTGTCTCCGACGACTCCGTCTATATGTTACATACATTTTCGGCTTGCACAAACTTTATATACCCTTTGTACCATACGGTACAGGGTATAAAAATTGATGTGGGATTCAGTAGAAAACGAGTGAAGTCCCGCAGGACAGCAAAATTAATAAATTTAGGCATGACTGTATTGGGATGATTAAAAGTTACAATTTTATAGCTACAGTCTTCGTTGCTTTATAATTATTTATTATTTGCAAATTTTATTAAGCACGTTTAAGAAATTCGAAAGTGTTGTATGGAAGCTGTGTTTGGAAATAAATTCCACTTAAGAACTTTGCAAAAGGCAAGAAAACTAAACTTAATGCAGTTGGAACGTCACGTCTTTAGCCAGCCCACATACAATTTTAAGTATTTATCAAAGACTACTAAGGATAAACTGTTTAAGGATAACTAAGCTTTGACACAACAAAACAGCATCCCACTTTAGGAAATCCAAAAAATACAATATTAACCATCTATTCAATAGCAAAACGAGCATCTTATGATTTGTACTATCGTTTATCTCTAAACGCAGCAGATATAATTTAGTCATCAATTTGCCAAATATAATAATAATAATATTAATCATTGTTGACGCATTTTGGTCCCAGAGTGAAATACAAAAATAATAAAACCTTCAATGTCTGACAACCAATAGAGATTATTACGCATACGCACCGAGTGCTGCTGGCATCAAGAGCATCGTTTGGATTTGGCAATGAAGTCACAATTGCTGTGGGTTCTGGATGTAAGTGGGGGTTGAAGGGGTTGGTTTTGTGTGTATGTGAGTTGTAAGAGGAGACGACTTGAACTTGAACTTATTTTTTTTTTTTTTACTTATTTATATTTGTGCGCCATTATTAGTGTTGGCATGTTGAATGTTGTTGACAGTTTTGTGGCAAGAAATATTTTTGTTGCAACTTGCTGCAACCTTCATTAGTGTATAAGCTTGAATAAACTTGGCAGTAAGTTGGTAAAATCCTTTGGCAAGGATATTTGCCTCATTGTTTTTCTTTTTAATTACATGCCAAGAAAATTAAATTTGAAAAACATTTTTCATTTAAGCAAATAATAAAAACAATTAAGCTTCTTGGGCGACAATCAATTATGAATGAATTAAAATTTAATTTATGAGCGGATTTCAAGATAATTTTGGTATACTCTATGTAAGCATAAAGCTTAGGTCATGCCAACAAAATGGCGAAAATGTTCAAATAAAGAAGCAAACGTAAATGGGACAAGCCGTACTGAAATTAAATTGCAAATTAAAAAGGAAACACAAAAGAAAAGCGCAATTGCTTTAAATGTAAGGAAAAACATTGCGTAGCTTTGACATAAAAAAAATAAAAAGAAAATCGTTTGGCGGCAAAACTTCAAACGCATTCAATTTCATTTCTTTTCTGTATTTTATTTTATTTTTTCTACTATTGTAAGTGTTATAGCTCAATAAGGTTAAGTGGGAAGCTCGGCATAGTACGCTGTTTATTATAGCATTATAGAGAATAATCAATTACATTACGATTTGCTAAACTAACAAAGTATTCTACAGTCAAGGATTCTAGACGATTTTGTCGGACATTTACAACGCTCTTAAAGATATTTCTGACACTTTATCAAAATATTTTTTGAATAAAATACGTTGAAAAAAAATTAAGATAAATAGTGGATAAGACAATTTTTATTTGAAATTCGCTTGTAAAGTTTGACTTTTTTTTTTTAATTTAGGCTGGCTGATATAAAATAAATCAAATAACAGGTCGCTCAAAAAGTCCCCGGCCTGACATATAGAGGGCGCCACCAACGAAAATTCTTTTATGGGGTTCGATAGCGCCATCTTTCATAAGATATGTGTAAAAACTTCATGTCATTTGGTTAACGCGTTCTCAAGTTATACGCGTCAATGTGAAGCTACCTCAGTGTTGTTATTAAAAATGGAAAAAAAATGAATTTCGTGCGCTAATTAAGCATTGCTTTTTAACCGGAAAAAATACGGTAGAAGCTAAACTTTGGCTTGATAAATATTACTCGGACTCTGCTCCAGGGAAATCAACCATAAAAGACTGGTATAATGAATTTAAACGTGGTCGTACTGACACCGAAGACGCTGAACGCAGTGGTCGCCCAAAAACAGCTGTTACCGAAGAAATCATCATAAAAATTCGAAAAATCGTTTTGACCGACCGTAAATTAAAATTGAAGGATATAGCTGAGGTCTCAAAGTTATCAGAAGGTAGCGCATTAACAATTTTGCATGAACATTTGGGCATGAAAAAAAGTTGGCAAAGTGGGTGCCGCGTTTGTTGAGACCGGACCAAAAACAACAACGAATTGACGATTCTGAGGCCTGTCTGGTGCTTTTTAATCGCAACAAAACCGAATTTTTGTGTCGATATGCGACAATGGATGAAACATGGATCCATTATTACACACCTGAATCTAATCGTGCATCATCAGAGTGGACTGAGGCTGGTGGAAGCGCACCAAAGCGTCCGAAGACACAACAATCGGCTGGAAAGGTTATGGCCTCAGTATTTTGGGATGCTCACGGTATTTTGTTCATTGACTACCTTGAAAATGGAAAAACGATCAATAGTGATTACTACATGGCATTAATGGATCGATTGAGCGAACAAATAAAGAAAAAATGGCCCCACATGGCGAAGAAAAAACCGCTGTTTCACCAAGACAATGCACCGTGCCACAAGTCGATGAAAACAATGGTCAAATTGCATGAATTCCACTTCGAATTGCTCCCCCAACCCCCCTATTCTCCAGATCTGGCCCCCAGCGACTACTGGCTCTTTGCTGATCTCAAAAGGATGCTCCAAGGAAAAAAATTTAGCACCAACGAGCAAGCTACTGAAGCTCATTTTGAGGCAAAAGATCAAGCCTTCTACAAAAAAGGAATCGAGAACCTAGAGAAGCGTTGGACCGACTGTATTACCTTAAATGGAAATTATGTTGATGAATAAAATCGAATTTTGCTAAAATATTGTGTTTTTCTTAGTTAGGCCGGGGACTTTTTGAGCGACCTGTTAAATGAATGGTAACAAGTGACGGCAAAACAGAGCAGCAGTTGTTGTTGCTGGCGCCATCTAGTGAACTTGGGGGCGCCATCTTAAGTACATTTTTTTGCTTGTTTATCGGCCACTTGCCGTACGCTTTTGGATATTAAAACGGTGCCACATACAGTCTACCTCTTACTGATTCGATTTAAGTCACACATTTGCATATAGTCTTAAAATTTTTTGTAGATATGGACACCAAAATATGCATGCAACAGAATAGAATTCCAAATAAAACTTTTCATTTGAAATAAATTAAGGGTTAAGGTTAAGGTTGTGCGAATTAAATGCTCATGCTCACTAAAACATTTAAAGTTTTCGAGAAATTCGATGCGGAAGTGCAATTCGGCATACCTTAGCGAATTCACTTTCGTTATGATGCGGAAACGGAAATAAAGTAAAAAGATAATGAAAGAATTTAAGGCTTTTTGCGGTAACATGAATAATATTTAAGAGGATATAGAAATTATTTGTTGCTAGAACGTGCATCCGATAAATTAATGCTAAAAAGCTTGCAATAAGTTGTGCGGTGAAACATTTCGTAAAAAGCGCTTTAATTTGGCAAGTGTTGGACATAAAAGAATCATTTTAATTTTACAAAATTTAAAAAAAGTGGTGAGCCTATATTTTGGCTGATAATTCGATACCGATATATCATCGATTTAATGTCAATTTGTCTAGTACATACAATCTTCGATGTATTACCAAATAGTTTATAACGAATCAAGGCAAGTGTAGACTATACAGTCGAGTTTATTATGTATTTCGATATGGACGATGCGGCATTGAATTTGCTTTCCCATTTCCATCTTTAATGAAAAATGCCGCTTTCAACTCAATTCAAATTTTTCTTAAGGCGTAAAAAAATTGCGCATACGCACTGTTATGCCGAGCCATTAAATCTTACAAGTAAATGGCGAAAGTTTATACCTTGACATTTGGCATTACATATGCAAAACGCTTTGAACTCAACCTTGCTGCTAAGCACTTCAAAAGATTTTCGAGCAGCCTATTCGATAACTCATAAACACTTTTGGAATTGCAAAAATATGCATAAATATATTTTAAGTCAGCAAATAACATGGCGGAGCAAAGCTTTTGTGCACATCCCAAAAATATTAAAGAATACAAAAAAAAAACACCTCATCATCAATCATGTTTTTGTGTATGAGCAGATCTCAGAAAAGTTTGTTTCATAATTTGCCTTTAAAACAAAATTACATGTAAATACTTTTAACCTTTCAAAGTATTCTTATTGTAAATGTTTTCTTTTCTTTGCAGTAATCTGACAAAAGTCAACATTTTTGTTCCTATAATTTTCATTTCAGCAACTCATTGAAAACTGTCAACGACGGAGCAAAATTTTAATCTACAATTTTCATTGACAATGTCAATTGCAATTGATTGAAAAATTTTTAATTTTTATTCGATTTGTTTTAGTTTTTTTTTTAATAGGCTCGAGAAATGAAACGAACGATTTGAATTTGTTGATTTTCCATCTTGGGGCTTCCGCTGTTGAATGCCAACTACGACTATAAACGTATTTTTTTGTATTTGAACCTGTTTTTGCCTTAAGCGGTGCAAATAAAGTTGTTCATTTTGAAAAAAACTAATTGAAATGAAATATTTTTCCAAATATGTGCAGGGCAAACAAAATATTGCGTATACGCCTGTGAGGTGTTTGGTTGCCATTGTGTGGGGTAGTTTAAATAAAAAAAAAATATTCCAAATAAGCTCATACGCATAACGCTGGAGATAAGGTTAAAACAGGGAATCCCAGTTTCCAAATAAAATAATAATAATTATTTAGGTTGGGGCCAAGTCACCAATGGATTTATGAAGCCTACTACTACTACTACTACTACTACTACGAATTCTGGACTTCTAAGTGGAGCATGGAGCCTCCCCCTCTCGGGAATTGCCACCTTGTCGTAGTGAAAGGGCTTATTAGGGGCAATGAATCCAAATGCGATGCCGGCGGTAGCATAGCTATCTATAGGGCCACCCACGCCGGTAAGGTCGAGAAAGAGTCCTAAAGCTCACAAACTAAAGTTCACAACTAATCCAGATTCCTTTTTGCAGCCAAATTGCCATCAAGTAAGCGTCTATTTCCCCATATCAGGGGCGGCTTCTAACTTAAGAATTTTTGAGCCCATCACTCATTGATTCTCTTAAAAAATGTCAGAATAACATGGAACAAAACAATAATAGAAGCATGTCTCTAAGGGGTACCCAACAATTATTGGTCAATCCCTCTGTTAAGCAGCCGGCACATAGGATTCGGAGGTGCTAATTTCAAGTTATAACGACAACAAGATGATTGTTACCCTAATAATATTAGAGGTCTTTATTCGAGCAGGGCCGATGTTGTGAAAAAGTTTTTTTTATTTATTTTTTGGAACAAAAAAATTTAAAATTGCGTATACGTCTTTTAAAATAATGTGTGCAAATAATAATTAACAAACAATGCATTTCATAGCTCTATTGTAGGTAGACAGGTAGAAGTGGTTGCCATGCCGACACACCTAGGCCTATGAAGGGCCCGTTGTGATGCCACTTGAGTCAGTCCTCTATTCTACTGTATCCTCTTTGAACCAAACTGTCGATTTAATAAACGAATTAATCTTATTAATTCTGATTTCTGCGATTTCAGTAATGTTCCCAAAAGTTTCGGAACCCAGTGTATTCAGTCTCCTCCTACATAGTGTCATGCATCCACACAGGAGGTGCTCCACTGTTTCCTCCTCTTCTGCCTCCTGACAGTAGTCAAAATGCGACACGCCCAATCTATTGGCGTGTCAACCCATAAGATAATGCCCCGTGAGAGCCCCTAGTCTGCTGAGTTTTAAAAGTTGCTTGGTTCTATTGTAAAATACAGGGTCCGGCACTCGAAGTGTAAGTGTGAGTAAACGCGAAAAAAAAATCAGTAATGGATTTCAAACGTAATAGTGTAGTTGCATTATATTTAGCTGGAAAATCACAACCAGCGATTGTTCGTGAGCTCGAACACCTTAAAGTAAATAAAGTTTTCGTTTATCGCACCATAACTCGTTACAATGATACTGGTAGCATCGCAAAACGTCATGGAGGTGGTCATCAAGAGACTGCAACGTCACGTGAGATGGTTCAAAAAGTGAAGAAGCGACTTGAGCGAAATCCCCGACGAAGTGCCAATCAAATGGCGAAAGAACTAAAAATATCGGACCGTAGCATCCGTCGCATACTGAAAAATGACCTCAAGGTCAAGCCTTACAAGATCCAAAAGGCACATGATCTCACACCGAAGCAGCAACAAGTCAGACTTGAGAGAGCGAAGGAGTTGCTTCGCTTGGCCGAAAGCGGTCAATTGCCGAACATTGTGTTTTCTGACGAGAAAATTTTTACAATTGAGCAATTCGTAAACTCTCAAAACGATAGGGTTTACTTGAGGGACCGTTCATACGAGAATTTGAGGCATCGATTGGCCACCAGGAGGCAGCACTCGCCACAGATAAGGGTTTGGGCCGCTGTAACCGGAGATGGGCGCTCTCCAATCGTTTTCATCGAGCCTGGCGTCAAGGTTAATGAGCAATATTATCGGGAAAGTATTCTGGAGGTTGCTTTGAAGCCGTGGGCAGACAAACATTTCGGTGGCAGACCAGTCTCGAGGCGCTGAAAAAAGCCATTATCCACGAGTGGGCCAAAATACCTGCAAGTCACATTCGGGCAGCTTGAGATTCATTTTTGGACCGTCTCAAGGCCATAGTGAAGGCAAAAGGTGGCCATATTGAGCGAAAGTAAATTGTTTCTAAATTTCGTATTATTTTTACACATTTTGTACCTTGAATTGAGTAAAGGTAATTTTCCAAAATGAATTTATGGCCTTTTTAATTGGTTACATTTCGAGTGCCGGACCCTGTATGTAAAAATTACGTTTATGACTTTAAATTGAAAATTTAAATAAAATTCATGTTCCTAATAGAATAAAAAAAAGGTTGTCTGAAGTGCTTCGAAAATTCATAATTAAATGTTCTACATGTTTTCTTTTTGCGCCTTTATTTAAGTTTTAGATACTTTACCTAAAATAAGATTTGCTACAAATTTACTCAAACTCTGTTTACGCTTAAAGTCATCAAATATTACTTATACGCACCGTTCAACTTAAAGTTGTCGGTGGAACAGGAAACCCAAGAGAGATTTTGTTGGATTTGCTTGATGCATATAATTTTTATTAAATGTTTAAGCCAACTCATTTATTATACAATGCAGAATCAATCAATTTCCAACAAAAATGCCATGGCAACTAATTATGTATATAAATATGTTGTATATAGGAATAACAACAACAACAACATACATTTACTGACAAGCCAATGCTTAGTACAAAGCCCTTGGATCAAAATATATAATGAAAAAACTTCTTGCCGGCACAAAAGTTGGTTGGCTGCTGCTGCTGGGATACGTATATACATATATACCACATACAATATATCTTTATAGTATACGTTGTATATATATGAAATTTTGGGCGCAATAACACAAATTATAAAGGTTAGAGGAAATATGTCTTGAGTTACGAGAAGTGAATTAGTTAGGTTCAATGACCTAAACGATGCTCATGGTTTGCTATTGCGCAGCGCCTAAAAATATGCTTTATAGGTAGCGTGATTGAGCACCTTCAATGTGTACGTGTGTGTGCGTGTATCTGTGTGACTGCCAACTGTAACTGCCGTAGCAATTAAAAGCAATGGCGGCTGCCAGCGGACTTATACTCGTATGACTGGCAAACGGCGCATTTGCTGACGCATTTATCATGTCATTTGGACTGACGACTGATGACGGCTTGGATGCGCCTGCAAGTAGGCAACAAAGGTTGGTTTAAAAGCAACACATACGTGTGCATATGTAGCGATATAGTTAGTATATATGTATATACTTATATAGTATGTACATATATATAGCTGTTGCGCCCTTTGTTCAATTAGATTAATTGTCTGTGTTGCTGGGGGCGTGTGGCTGCCACATGAGGACACTTTAATTGAATAAAATCTTTTTTACTTTTTGATTGTTTTCTTTTTTGCTTGTTAATTGTTATTTATTTTTATTTTGTTATTTTGGTCAAGTCGCGTGGCCTATAAATAATGTTCAGTTAATATATAAAAAAAAATATGTATTATCTTTATATATAGACATCTATATATATATGCTACAGGCGAAGTGGCCAACTGAGGTTAATGTACACATAAATAAGCATATGTGTTTTCAATAATGAAATTGTTTTTGCACTTAAAAAGCGCGCAAATTTCTTAGCCATATTAAGCATACGTCATGTTGTACAAACGAAAAGTATGCAAAACTAAAGGACTGCCAACAAAAAGTCAAAGAAAATTAAAATATTTTAAATTAATTTTATGGAACAGCATTTCTTGGTAAGACTCATGTGAAAAATGCTGTAATTATGCGGAAACAAGTGAGCTTGTTTATTTCAATTTTTTTGTAGCCATTAGTCATTTTTCTTGTTTTTGTCAAGTGATGCACTTAATTATGTGCATCATCTATAAGGTTAATTACCCAAGGGATGCGTTGACAAGCTTTAACTTTTAGCTAAAATTTTAATACATTTAAAAAGTCTTGTCAACATTTGGCAATGTTCATAAATGACTTGAGCAATTTTCAAATTTTCTCGAATATAAAGATATATCACTTACGTTTTGCATTCTGAACTGCTTGGTGCACGCAACTCCAACATTTGTGACGTCTTGGTTTTAATCAAAAAGAATGAGTTCTTATCGGCTGCCTCCTGACGCACCAAAGTCTCTGAATCAATATTCATAATGGGACTAACCGGTTTATTGTTGACAACCAACGGTGTGTGCAAGTTCTTCAAAGAATATTTATCATCCTAAGAAAATAAATAACCAGCATTAGTTATGTTACCAATCAATATAAACGCAAATGTAACTAACCTGCTTGGTCAGCAAGACAATCATACTCTCGAAGAGCAGACCATGCAGCTGTATGCTTGGATTCTTTTTCATTGTTAAATTGCCATCGTGTATGAGGCGATGCTGTGTTAGATCCAATTTCTTAAATTCATCTTTGTCATAAGAGGATTTATCCAATTTGCGCTGTATGTTTTGCAATCTGGTTGGGGTTAAAGAGATAGAGAGATTAAGCATTAAAATCACAATTTTAAATAAAAGATTTTAAGAGCTCCCTGCTGGACATAACTCTGATTCACACAACATCTTAAAAAAACTCTATCCTCCAGCTTATAACAATTATTTAGTCCATTTCACTTACTTGTGCGCATCCTCGGCAGTCTTCACAGCCCTGTTAACCTCCACCAGTATCTTTTTAGATGACTCCAGTGCACGCTGTATGGCCTCCGCTTCGGTGGTATTCTCCGGCACCACGCGTATGGTAACCTTGTATAGATTTTCAAACAACAAAGGATACTTGGTTAAGCGCTGCAGTACAGTGGGTAGCAAGTCCTTCAGCTCCAGACGCCGGCAGGCTTTGTGTGATTCGGCTTTACGCAGCAACTTCTGCAACTGTTCGTCCTTGTGTCGCTTCTCCTTGAGTGCCTCGAGTGCAATTTGTTGACGTGCACAAAATTGTGCCGCATGCTCGCGCAATACTTCACCACTCTGACCATCAAACATTTCGGCAAGCAAATCTCCAATATGATCGACTACATGATTATGATCGATACGGCGCTGTTTCAGCTGCTGCTCAAAGAGACCATGCAGCTCACGTAGTGAAAGCAAAGCGGGTGGAAATAGCAATAGCAGATGATCTGAGGTGAGCAAGTTGCTTTCATAGAGCGGCAAGAAGAAAAGGCGATCCAGCAGCTTCAGAGTGCGCACGTGATTGCGTTCCGTCTGATAGATTTCTGTAGAGATAAAGTTAAGCTTTAGCTGCGACTAGTTGAGCTTTAACTATGTGAACACCTACCATTAATAATCTCCTGACGCTTCTTTTCAGCATCGGTTAATTCGGCCAACCTTTCAGCTGCCACCATTGAACTCCAGTCGGCCTCATTGAGATCGTCCTCTTCGTCGCTTTCAAAATTCCATTGACGTTGCAGCTGTTGCCCCGCGACATTTCTAAAGCTGGCATTGCTAGCGCTGCTGGCGCTGCCAACACTGCCATGAAACGAATCCTGATGACTGTGCTGATGGGCACCCTGCTGCTGTATAAGCAAATGCGGATGATGATGTGGATGATGCAGACTTGAGGACATGGCATGTGTGGCTGTTGTTACGCCGGCCACACTGCCGGCAACCTGTTCCATGGAGGTGCTTGGACTCTCAGAGCCACCAGCCGAGGAGAGACTAGAATTGGAACTGGCCGTATAGTTGGAGTTGGATAGGCCCAAGTCCGGTTGATCATCGCTGTAAGACATCAAAAATACAAATGAATTAGTCGCTGTCCAGTCTTTAATTTTGGGGTTACTAGGTTGTAGCTGTTTAAAGATGTTACCAAGTAACAGCTGCAAAAAGTTCACAAACGAGCCTCCATATTCACTAAACAAATAAGGTGTGGCCTACTTTCGCGCACTTCACCGCTTGACCTTCCCGCTATTTCTTCACAGTTTAGCGCCAAAAAAATAAAAGTGGCCTAAACCAAACTCGCCGCTAAAACTGTCATTTTAATTAGACAAACATAATAACAACGTCTAGTAAACTATGCACAGCTAATTGGCTAAACGCCGCCAGTTATGCAGCAGTTAAAGAAGTCGTTGTTATTCAGCCCGTCCGCCCAAAAGCAGGCAACATCATATAGTACAACATCAACAACAACACAACAGACAAAAACAAACAACAACAACTTAACACTTACTTGTCATAGTTGTAGCCAAGTATCTCCTTAAAACTTTTGCTACGCGTATAACGTATTTTGCTTTTCATCATGAAAATGTCTAAATTTTTCTAGTAGTTTTTCGCACTTTCAACTTGTCTAAATGTATTTTTATTTTGTTAGTATATGCAAAAAGTTTTCACAACATTATTTCTGGCCGAGAAGAAAAGGGCATTAGAATAAAATCTTATGGTCTCTGGTCTATGGAGAGTACTTTTTACTATTTGCCGTTGACAGAGCGCTTCATTCAAGTTCAACGCACAAACTGCCACTGACCAAAGACCAATGAGCCAAGTCAAAACTGTTGCCACTGTAACGTATACGTAATGTTGATTTAGTGCAGGACTCAAGTTGGTAATGGCCGGCCAGGCCAGGCCAGCACTCTGGCGCAGTCAGTCAAAGAGACATACAAACAGACACAGTAGAAACACAACACAACGAGGGCCGTTTGAGTCTTATTTGAAACGATGTTTAATCAACGTGATTAAATTAGGCGAGAGAATCTCTCTCTAAGACACAGGTGGGACACAGTTTAAAAAACACGAGAATTTTGCATTTAGCTAAATCTAACAAATATGGTCAAGGTCAGGGTCGGTAAACAAACAAAGAACTTTGAGCCAGGGAGAAGTCTCCGTTCCTCCCCCCTTCCGATTATTTTTAACTTTCAATACAAGCTTAAAAAACTTTCTTCAAATCTACGGGCCTCTTAGAAAACTTTGAAGAAGTCCGCGTAAATAAATCAAGAAGTAAACCACCACGAACAACCTAACAAGATTTCTCAAGGTGCCCAAATTAGTTTTTTTTTTAACACCTTTCGAGGTAGTTAATGTGAAAGAAATTTTAAAGGTTCCTTCCTTTTGCCAATTTATCAATTGGCCCTCGTAACAACAACAGCAGCAGCAGCAATAAAAGCAAGTCAATGCAATATTTAGACGTGGCCTACTTTACGGCGCTTGGCTAAAATACACATACACACACACACACTCCCTCAAAGACATGGAGCTGCCATTGATGTCATTGCTGCTGACGGTTGCTTGCCCTCTAACTGAGTTGCCACCATTGTTGTTGTTATTGTTGTTAAGGTTATTTCTTGTTATTGACAATTCGCGTTGGTTGGCTTAGTCTTTGGCTTAGTGCAGCGTGTACGGGGCTACTCATCATTGTCATCATTGTTGTAATCATTGCGTTTGCCTTTGGCCTTCAATTGCACACAACTGTAGACATACATAGATACACACTCATACACACGCCCATATGTTCTACGCAATACACCTATACAAATAGAAAATAATCGACCATTGGAAAGCGGACATGCCACAGCCGGCGTTTGTTTACACTCAGACGCAGCAACAAGTAAGTGCCACTAACTGACGCAGCAACAAGTGGAAAGTTTGCAACACTTTCTGCAACTGTGTGCGTGTGTCTATGTGTTAGTGGTGGGTGCAGGTTTCTTTTCCAAAAAGCAAATACAAGAGTAGACCAGGACCAAAAATTTTTACTTATAAAATTGTTTTCGACTCTTCTATCAACTAACTTAGGTAGGAACAGAACAGACGCATTTAGGCACAAGCAGGCCCGGCCCTTGGTAATGCCACAGGTAATAATGGCCAAGAGCTGACCAGGGATGCCTCTATAATTACGTTGCGAAAGTATTATTAGAAACAAAGAGTTTAAGAGTGTCCTTAAATTGAAAGGAACGAAAGGAATCAAAATTCCGATTTACAAGCGTCTGGTGCTTTTGGTAATACGAAGATTCGACACAAGATATGTGAGGAAGACTTGATTCAAGGCAAAGTAACATGAAGGCTCAAAAGAAGTCATGTCTTAGACTTATATATGGAATTTATGGTGTACCATTTCCATAATAATAAAATAATAATTAGACCTCGGATTCGGATTAAGCGACCAAAAAAACATATAATAAACATGATCTGACCCCCGAACTCGAATAAAATTTGGTATGATGTTTTTTGAGGTTATGTCAGAACCCTGACGTGCTGCATTTTTTTGGACCTCGGATACTGATTCAGCGACCACGAAAACATATAGTAAACTGACCTCCAGAACCGAAACAAATTTCTTTGTGTGGCTGTGTAGTTATTTCCCTATTATTTAGTTTATAAAAAGTAACTTAAAATAAACATGTATGGGACAGAGTTAGTTTTATTATAAAATCCGAGCTTAGAGATTCGGAATGAATGTGGTCTGGCTGGTAGTGTAAACAATGTGCTTACATCCATAAAGTAATTTTTAAGGTGGGTACTAAACATAAAGCTTTCTGATGGCGAATGTACTAGTTGAGATCTTTGGGCTTGTAGATGAGATGCTCATTTTCCAGGTAAATTTAAAACAAATTTTATTCTTTTTGTTGCTTTATTTGTTTAACGAAACTAAGTTTGCTAAGCTTATTTTTAGTTGAACATTAATTTGGGGTTGACTTAAACCTCTTTGCGACTTGAGAGTGTGTTGAACAAAAATTTAATCATCGTTGAGAATATATTATAAATGTTTTTAAATAATTTTGCGCAAAGTGGGAAATTATATACCAACTAGATAGCCAGATTTTGGGTATACAATTTTTCATATCGTTTTTGGAGTCTCTAAAAAAAACTAATTTCTTCGTGATTTGGTTGAATTTACGTCTGAAGCGTCGTGACACGTTAGTAATGAAAACGATACTTTTCCATCACTAGCAACTCTCTAGCATGTGTTTGTATAAGTGCATTGAAAACAACGCAAGCTGACGATGATATAATAAAGTGCAAGCTTCAATCAAATAAAATGCCGATTGACTTTTAGATATATGCGCATACATCAAACTCCGTCATTGGTTGGAGAAATTTTTGAAAATCAAATTCAGTAAATATTTTTATTTGAAATAAAAACGGCAAAATGCAAAACATAAGTAAACACTTTTTTTACTTTTGATTGCCAAAGTTTGCCTCTTGGCCTTAATTGTTATTCCAGCTTTATGTACGACGTAATTGAAGGTGAAGCTTTAAGAAAATTTACACATAGATGTGCGAACGGAAGCACACACACAAACACACCGACACTGCAGACACTAACACACATTTGCAAAAACATTGCGAGTTTAATTAATATAATTAATATCCGGTTACAACCAATGATGATCGTTTTGCCTTTCCTACCAAGGCGGCATTTATATTGCTGGAAAAATTATAGAATAGCATACTTTTAGGGTGCGGCCAACTACGCAAAAAAGAAATGCAAAGAAAAGACTATTTTGACTTTACTTATCAGACAGTCCAATCAATAAACAATTTAATAATAAACTAAGCAATGGAAAAATATTGTTTTATATATCTAAATATATACACATTTCTGACTTAGTATTGATACAAGAGGTCAAGGGCTTTATAGATTTGGGCAATTTATTTAAGAGGGAGCAGACGATTAGTTCGTTTCCATCGATACCATCGAACACGTCAATCGCAGAAACCACAAAACTTAGGGATACAAAATTGTAGCAATAGTGGTGCAAAATACTACAAAAGTTCTAATTTCTTATTAGAAGACTAAAGACTCATCTAAACTAACTAAAATCGGAAGAATATAGCGTGTTTTTTTTGAGGTTCACACCTTTGAGTTGGCAACTTTGCTAAGGCAACCCATTTAAGAGCTGAAATGTTGGTTTGACATTTAATTATGGGTAGATTTACACCAAAGCAACGCTAACATATTGTTAAAAAAAATGTTATCAAAATAATTTAAAATTTTATTTTCCGAACATGCTTTTGTCGAAACACCATTACATCAACAGAAAACTCAATTAAAAATCGATAAACCAGAGAATATTCAACACTTTTGGCCAGTATAGACTCGACTTTAAACTTGATATAGACATTTTAGAAAGCTATTTACAAAAGTTATGCAGCTGTAAACTGCTTGTTAAACTGCCTACAAGCAGTGCAGATTTTTTATTAAATAACAATGTAGCCGTAAATACTAAAGCTGGGACACAGAGCGACCCATACGATTGCATAATTTTTGTTTCGTCTATGTTGTTGTTTTGGTTGATAAGCCAGTCAGGAGCAACCAAGTCAAATTTGTTCCAGCCAGACCTTAAGCCGACACTTCAAATGCGGTCTAAGACATCAAATTAAATTTTAATGCCTTATTGATAGCAATTGGCCTTGAGTGAGAGTTAGGGATAGAGCTCTGCCATCTTTTTGGAATTTATGTTGCAAATCTTTGCTATATATATGTATATATATAGTACATAGAGTATATGTACAAATATAGCAACTTTCCTGTGTACATACATAAATAGGTTTCGTTGTATGTGTGTGACAAAAGCTTTTTATCTTAATGTAATCAGTGGGAGTGGGAAAAATGACATGATGAACAAAGACAGAAACTTTGTTGTCAATTTTTGTCACGCATAAGACAACAACAACAACAAAAAATGTCACATATAGCTCGAAAAGTGTTTTGACTTCTAATAGTGGCAACATTTTTTTGGGGGGACTGTGCAGTCCTCAATATGCTTATAGCTATATATGATGTCTATGGCACACATTAGCAACGAAAACGTTTTAGGGAGTGGGCCAATTTATAGTGTTGCTCAATGGCGAAATGGAAAAGAAAAAAACTGAGCTAAAGCAAAAGTTTGCAAAGGAAACTTGAATAAAGCTAAATATAGCAAACTGTGTAATAATTAAAGGAATATTAATAATTTTAAAGTGCTATTTGGATTTTCTGTAGAAGTTAGTGTAGAATTGGTTATTTATGGTTTCTACAAGATGTATAAAGTACTGCTTGTGTTAGTAAAAATTCTGCACTTGTTTTTAGCTTTCTACTAAAATGCAAGTCTTGAGATTATTGAACCTAGAACCTGCGTCTTATCTACGCATACCACGAAAATATTTTTGCTGTGTTCAAGGTTTCTCAAGAATTATTCAAACACTGAACGATTTAATTTCTCGAATTTTCTTTTGGAGCAACATTTTTCTTTTGGCTACAAAAAATTTATATCTGAGACGTCCAAAAAAGGAAAAGGCGTAAAATTTTGTATTTCGGAAAATAATAACAATAATAACAATTCCCCTGACTGACTATTTTCTTAGCCCCGTGGATTTAATTTCTGGTATTACCTTTTGGAATAAAACTTCTTTTTTGGCTTAAAAAAACTGATTTCTCCAAAAATGAATTTTGTTCCGAAACGGCATCACCACTTGCGTAAAATTTTATATTTCGGCAAATAATAATAAATTTCCTGGCAGACAATTGTTGCAGTTTGAGTATGGGAATCTCTATAAATAATTGTTTGAAGAGAAAAGTTCGACAAATATTTATATTATCTTTATATATATAATTCTTCTGTGAGTGTGTATGTCACTGAACTTCTTTAAACGACTGGACCGATTTTGATGAAATTTTTTGTCTGTGTTCAAGGGGATCTGAGAATGGTTTAGATTCACAATTTTGTCCGCTAATTGCGACGAAACTACTAAAAAGGACAATTTGATTTTCCTATACAACATTTTTTTTGTTAATTTAGGTTGGCATTGTGTACATTGTCAGATTAACTAATATTTTTTAGTAAATTGTTTTTGTCGAAAGGAAACACAAAAATTATAAACATTATAAATTTTATTTAATTGAGGCACACCAAATTTCATGAGAATCGGTACAGCCGTTTCGGAGGAGTATGGTAACTAACATTGTGAAACTAGAATTTTATATATAAGAAGAAACTTATGTTTTACGTATTATGGGTGCTCTCATGATCGAGTTGATGAATCTGATTTTTGTGTGTGTTAGATGTCAATGCGGAAGTTTAAGCCTATTGCGATGAGTTTGTGTGAATTGGTTCGTGGGATTGTGAATATTGGTTTTTGTGTGAACATACTCCTCCGAAACGGCTAGACCGATTCTCATAAAATTTTGTGTGCTTATTGGGCAGGTCTGAGAATCGGCCAACATCTATTTTTCATACCCCTAAGATATAAGGGTTGCCACTCTTAACATTTTGTTTTCATTTATCGACTATACCTTCATGGTGTGTTCACGGGCGCGAACGCCGCGAAGTTAGCCGCGAAGCCTTCCACACTCCTGTTTCGCGGCTTTCGCGGACGGCGCGTTACGCAATATTTTTCAATCTGTGGTTTGCTTGACTGAACGTGAAAAAATAAAAAAAAAGACATCCTGTCGCCATTATAGGTTAACATTATTAGTGCACGAAAACATTAATATCAGTACTGCTTACAATGCCGAGAAGAAAACTACCAAATCTCTATCAAACATGGTTAAAATGTAAAGATGGCGAGTGGTTGAAAATTTTATGATGAAATTAATCCACTCATCGATCAATCGGACGATGTTTTCCAATCGGAAAGATTCCAGATCTAGACGAGCGAGCGAAGCGAGCGTGCCGGAGCGCAGCGGAGGCCGTCTAGTATTATATATAATATTTATTCAAGAACAGCTAAATTATATATGCAAGCAAAATAAAAAATGTTCCTTATTGATTTCAGATGAAGCAACGCAAGGTATGTCAATGTTCTGATCTCATTTTAATCAGTTTATTACTGAGATAATAACAAAAAACATTTCAAAACTTCATGACTGATTTTTAAAAAATAACTTTTTAATTTGTAAAAAATTTATGTGGAAAGAAAATAAGTTTATTGGGTATACAAATAGAAAACCTACTCTGATTTGCAAATAAATGATGCCAATTTGTATATTTTGTTTGCTTGTTGGGCTCAAAAAAGTTCCTTGAAATCTCAATTTTCACATATAGATTTTTTTGGGCGTCTAAAATTAGTATATTATTGTCTTTATCTTATGCAGATCCGATATTAGTTTATATTTGAAGGAAAACTTGAAATTCTTCTTGTGAGCTATAAACAAAATCCTAATACTAGAAGTTCTATTTTACCAATTCCATGATTATAATAATCTTTCTAAAATATGTTACCACGAGAAAATTTCTGTTTTATTTTGAAAATGAAACCGGCTAAGGCTTAGTATAACGATTCAAAATTTGCTTACATTCGTTTTATCAGAAGCAATATAATAACAAAAAATATTTTTTAACCAATATCGTTGTGGAATACACAAAATCCAATGCCTCGGACTATGAAAATGGAATTCACTAACTCAAAATCGCATGCAGTAGTAACAAGATATTAAAAACGAATACTTTTGTATATGAAAGATTATAACAAACATTGTATGGCGCGTGCCGATCATATAAGTAAAATTATAGTGCAAATAAATTATAGAATTCAAAGAAATAAAAAATAAAATATTTAATGGCCCAAAGCATCAGCTTAATTATAAGGAAATCGATAATCTAATAATCTACAAAAAATTTATCTCATACAATAAAAGGAAAGCGCAATTTAATTTCATTATAAAACCAGCATGATAATTACGAAATAAATTTTAAATTTCGTTAAACAACGAAAAAAATACAAATAAATAAAATACAGAAAATCAAAACAACTAATTTTCAAGGTAATTTCGAAATGTTAAATAGACGGACTTTTCAGCACTCAACACATTGTGGCCAACTCATCGTTCGAGATGACATATGATTGGAATAGAAAATGGGCTAGACATTTCGGCAGGGGGAGACAGCGACGTTTTAAAGATATCAGAAAAAATTTCAAGAACTGCTGCGTAATATGCAGGCAGACCACATATAACCTTTTTGTTTATAGAACTAACCAATAAATAAGCAGGGGGCAGGGGGCTGGCTATGAATAGGTTCTTTGCACGGCAAAGGCTAACTAAGTTGTTAATTGAAAGATATGGAATGCATGACAGGAGACGACTTGACTTTTTGGCATTGGTGATGTCTGGGTCTGGTTCAATGGCTCAAGGTCAAGAGCGCTGGAAATGATGGAAATGTTTGAATTTCGTTTCCGTTGCTTTCCGTTTTGCTGAGATTTGATTTTCGCTGTTTTCTTAGCTGCCTACGGGAGTTCGTTCGAGTAAAGTTCATTGAAATGTAAAAATGCAGGAAAAACGCTGCGAACTTTTCAATATAAAAACAATACAAAATGTTGTTGGCTGATGAGTTGCGGCCAAGGAAGAAACAAGTTTTTGCGTTGTTTTTTAAAATAAATAATAACAAATATTGTGGAAACAATCAATTTGAAAGCTGCAACAGTTTTGCGATATATTTGTTAATGGCAAAAACAATATGATACGACCAAATGGGTGTGTGTGGATGGTTTGTTTGGGTCATGCGGTTTCGCGGTTGGCATTTTGGCATTTGGCTCGTGTGAATGACTTTCTCAATGAAGGCAACAACTCTGCAGATTGCCACACACGCACACGCACACGCACACACAAACACACACTCATACAAGTACATGTTAAGTTCAATTGTTTACACTACATTGGCCATGATTTATGGCCAAGTATTAAAAATATTTTCATTTCGTACTCTGCTTCATAGTTTATTATTTTTGCCTAAATCAATTTTCATTCAGATCCATAAATGTTTTGCATTTAATTGCAAATTATTTTCGATCGTTTTTTCGTTTTCGAAATAAAAGTGCAGCTCCCATTTGAACTCATTGATATCCCTTATTCACATAATCTGAATTTGACCTCAACACAAATTCTAGTGCAAAAAAATAAAATTGAAAATGTAACTGCCAACAGATTTATGCAAATGCATTTGAATTTCATGATTTGTTTTGACCGTTTGAATATTTTTTATACCAAATTGATTTACATTTAAAATTAGCAACGATCAAAATTACAAAAAACCAAAATAAATATGTAAACATAAGACAAAACTTGGAATGAAACGGAAATGAAACAACTTTCAAAATGCTGCATATAAATGCAACTGTTTCGATAGATCGATTGAAATCAAAATATGCGCAATTCGATAGTTCAATCGAAATGAAAATATGCAATGCAAATTCGATTGCTAAAGCGCAGCAATAATTTATTTTAGAAAATGTGTTATGTTAATTTTGTTGCATTCTGCAAAACTAATTCTTCAAGAATTTAAACCTTAAATAGATTAAATATGTTCCTAAGTATAATACCAACTCTTCTCCCATGTCGGGAGACTACGGCTGATGGCAGCCCCTGTGAAAAACCCCGGTGGCAGCAATGATTCACGGACAGGTCCAAAACTTAGCAGGGTATAGGTGTTGGAATCTTTGGGCCCAACACCAGAATCTATACCGCAATGGGCATCTGGCCCAGCGTCTTTCAAGCGGCGATTCATGCCATAGAGATCTGCGTCCTTAGTATCCTTCTCAAGGGAACTAGGAGAGCAAACATATGCATTTTTTCAGATAGCCAAGCTGCTATTAGGGCATTGCCTGAAGCAAATGCTCCTAACTACATCCAAACCATGTCCGCCCGGAACAAAGTCGTGCTATGACACTCGGGAGAGGATGGTAACACAATCGCTGACGATCAAGCACGACAGAGGGCATCCACCCTGACTACATCTCCTGTGCCGTTTTGTGGATGGTCCACAATCAAAACCATGATAAACAAAAGGGCCACAGGAGAACATATTAGATACTGTTTCTCCCTTCCGGGCTTCGTCAAGCAAAAGTACTTGTCAAACCTCTGGATGCGATTAAGACAAAAGGTCTTGGCCGAGTGGACCTATAGCTCCTGGTAGCCTACCTATCCGGCCACCACACTGTTATATACCACCTACAGAAAATTGGCCTATCGGACTCTTCAGATTGCAGGCTCCGTTTAGAAGACGATGAAACCACCAGACATATTCTCTGTGGCTGCCCAGCGCTGGTATGGGACAGAGCCTGTCACATGGGAAAGGAACGGATTAGTCCCTTCCAGCTTAGGTCAATAGCAATAAAAGACCTACTGCTATTCATGCGGAAAGCGGAAAGTCTTTTGCTTTAACTTAAGGGTATGGCACAAAAGACCTTTTGGTCGCAGTACTCCACCTCTCTGTGAGGAAATCAAAGTAATTGTAGTGACTTTATCCACTAGATGTGTGTTTTAGAAAAGCCTTTTGAAATAAACTTCATATCTACCTAACACTATACAGCTCCGTTAGAAGATATTAAACGATATATTAGAAACCGCTCAAACATTTCTTGGTTATTAAAAACTCACAGCTTTCAGTGCTGAAAGCATCCCAGAATATTTCACAAAGAAAAAATAATTCAAAATGATATTCTCTTAGCAGGGTCACTTGTTTTGTCTTAACGGAAGCAATGGTCATTCAACCAGAACCCATCCACTCTACTCTAAAGACACAAAAATTTCAGTGCCATTGCACTAATCTTAATTTTATCAATCCACTTAATGTACAGAATCTATCCAATTTCACTTCATATAACAACAATTCGTACAAGTTCAAACAAATCTGAACTTTTGAAATTTACAAATAAATTACAAATTTTCACAGGTAAGTTCAAACTTTTGCAGCGTGAAAGAACATTTTCTTTTTTCTGTGCAAAAACATTTCAAAAGAAAACAAGAATTTCCGCATGATTGCCTTGTCAATCAAAGCGATTAAAACGTATTTCACGTATTTTCACTCCAGTAAGATCAAGAAAAAGAAAGCAATGAAATGAGAAGAAGAAAAAACAAAACTCTACACAAATAATATTTAGTATAAAATCGTACATTTAAAATTTAATTTTTGATGGATTTCAATTCAATTTTGCGTTCATTAATGCCTTGTTGCCAAAAAGTATCACGCCCAGAGATACAAACACGCCCCAGGTGGGCGTATGGCCATATGTGCACCACTACATATACATACATGTGGTCCTCCTATATACATATATACGGTACATGTTTTAATGTAGTAAAATGCAAAACGCAATTGTAAAATGTATAAACAAACAGGTAAAAAATAACAAGAGCAAACACGTGGGTTGTTTTGTATATTTCCGACATTCATTTTAGCCATTTGCATCTTTTCATAAAGTTATACCCAGGGTATTCACGCTTGCTTGTGGACTTCGCAAACAACAAGATGTACTTTTCCTTGGCCCAAAACCTATTGTACTTTTGAAGATTTTCAGAAAATGTTGCAAAAAAGGATTTTCAACACTGAACTCGAGATTTTTGGCCATAAAAAATAATAATAATAAAAATAAACAAAGTGAATAGGGTTGTGAACTAGTGTTGGGTCGTTCATGAACGAATGAGCAAAAAAGAACTATTCACTTAAAAGAACGAACTGAATAAGTTCAACAACATCGTTCTTTTTTAGTCACTTGTTCTTTGGTCGTTCTTATACAGTTGTTCGTTCTTATATTATTCTTTTACTGTTGTTCGTTCTTATATTATTCTTCTACTGTTGTTCGTTCTTATATTATTCTTCTACTGTTGTTCGTTCTTATATTATTCTTCTACTGTTGTTCGTTCTTGATATAGTATGATTAAGAAAGAAAAACCGGCATGAAAATGAATAACGGAACGAAAAGAACGACTTCGTTCACTGAAAAAAAAGAACGATTGAACTTGTTCAGTGAAATGAAATAGATTTACATAACTCTATTGTGAACATCTAACACCATGATTTTCTATGATTTTTAACAATGCTTATAAAGAAATGAGTGCATCCTAAAACAATTGTGTATCATAAAAATAGATGTTGGTTGAGAACTGATAGAGAAAATTAAGTCACCTGGCATCCCGATTGCCTCAGTTATCTTAAGAACAAGGTTTGATCCGGTGGAATACCTCATGAGTGACAATCTCCAAAAAAAAAAAATGTCTCGAATTGGCGGATTCTCCATCGCAAGCACTTTTAATTATTGAAAAAATGTGTCATTCACCTTACAGCACTTACTTGGCATCTAATACCTTCTTTTTATTTTTATCTATCTATAAAATTATTCATGTGGGTAGGTAGTTTGTTTTAGAGGTACTCACGAACTACGTGACGCTCCAGTTGGGAAGGGGTGGTGGCCTGGCAAAGCGTCACGAGGCACAAAAATCATATGGAAAATACTCCGTTACTATGTCACAAGGGGCAGGGGGGGGTCTATTTCGAAGAAATTCAGCTTCAGTCAATTAATATATGACCCCCTAAGAATACTATACTTCGAAAAGTAATTATATTTTTTCACTGTAAAACCGAAACATAAAAAGCCGCCCTCGCATCAAGGAAATGGTAGGCGAAATTGCCCGTTTCACGTGGTATGAGGGCGTCAACGAGAATGTGGATCTGTTGACGTTGATGACGTTGATGAGCACTGCTATGAGTTCATAAGTAAAATGACAGCAATTTTGCAATTTCCGTAGCCGTCAGGTGTTTAAACAATTTTCTGCTCTCTCCTCTCTCTCTACCACTCTCTTAGAGTGAGTGTGTGTGTGTGTGTTAAACACATTTCAAAAGTCAGTCAGTGCGAGGTCCTTGCTAATTGAATTTAGAAAATTAGCAGTACAATTTTTTCAAACATTTTCAATTTCATAAAATATATGCAACAAAAAAAAAGAAGGAAAATAAATGTTGCAACATTTTACAAGTATCAAGCAAGTCACACAAACGCCCCAAAAGTATGCTTTAGAATGATACGTTGCAGAGTTTTGGCCATTATCATCGTCAGTGAACCCCAATTCGACCGACCAAGGCTGCAAGAGATTTCCCAACTAGAAACATAAATTTGTTTGTCAGCAACAATGGGCGAATGTTCTCTATGATGATGAAAATAAAGTGAAAGTCAACGCAGTGTAAAAATGCATAAGGAACAAAGGATTTCGAAGGGCACTTCCAAACCCAACGTTCTAAATGAAGAAGGAGCAATGTACAGCATGTTTTTTCAAGAGATTCACAACTTTCAGTTGGCAAAAGTGTTTTATCAGACAAGTAATTTAACAGCTTATAGCTCATTTTTGTTGAGTTTGGCTCGATATTTCCTTACACCAGAGCAACGTTGCAAATTGTTCGAATTTCGTATCAAGATGTAATGTTTCCGTTCCTCGGAATTATTGGTCAAAAACGATGAGGCCATAAGTTTTCTATGCTACTCGTTTCATTGATATTAAAAACATATATCTTCGTTGCATTATAATTTAAGCTTGTGTAACTCTAAATAAAAAAAACACCCATTATATGACTACTGTTTGTTATTGTTACCAACTAACCAAACTTTGTCAAAAAGTTTGTGACGTGTGCGTAAATTGGCTTCAAATTTGAGCAACTTTTTGCATTTAAAAAAAATTAAATTAAAAATTTAAAAACCCCCGAACTTAAGTAATTTTCATTTAAAAAGTAAAAAATAATAAAAGAAACTTAATGTTAAAGTACCTAAGAATCTATTAATAATTCTAAAAAAAATACGTCGCGTTGGGGGACACGCGAGGGCAGACGTCGTTGACGGTCGTATCTTACATGCAAATTTTTGGAAGTAATTCTATGAGCGGTCCCCCAACGCGACGTATTTTTTTTAGAATTATTAATAGATTCTTAGGTACTTTAACATTAAGTTTCTTTTATTATTTTTTACTTTTTAAATGAAAATTACTTAAGTTCGGGGGTTTTTAAAATTTTTAATTTAATTTTTTATTTCATACTTTTTATAGGTAGGTTAGGTTAAGTTAGATTTTAGTATATTATAATATACTTACTATAATTTAGATTCTTGTTAAGGTATAGATTACATTTAAGGTCAAGCTCGTTTGCTTTTTTTTACGCATTCTCCCCACTTTCACTTCCCACAACTTTTAAACGGCTCAACCGATTTTCATCAAACATGCCTAGGAACACTCGCACATAAGTCACCTTTAATACAAAAAAAAACTAAATTGAAATCACTGCATGCGTTCGGGAGTTATGATGCCACAGACAGACAGACAGACACACAGACAGACAAATTTTAAGCCAATCGGACAAAGTTTATATTTTTAGCTTCAAATGGCAATAACTTCTAAACGAGAAGAGATAGAGCAAAAATAACCTCAGATTCGAATCAGTGGCGTCGGCAGCTACAATAGGATCACATTTTTTTAAGCCAATCGGACAAAGTTGATGTTTTTAACTTCAAACGGCCATAACTTCTAAACGAGAAGATATAGAGCAAAAATAACCTCAGATTCGAATCAGTGACGTCGTCAGTTACAATAGGACCAAATTTTAAGCCAATCGGACAAAGTTGATATTTTTCTCCCCACTTTCACTCCCCACAACTTTTAAACGGCTCAACCGATTTTCATCAAACATGTCTAACAACACTCGCACATAAGTCACCTTTAATACAAAAAAAACTAAATTGAAATCACTGCATGCGTTCGGGAGCTACGATGCCATAGACAGACAGACAAACAAACAGACAGACAAACAGACAGACACGTTAAACTTATAACACCCCTCTTTTTGCGTCGGGGGTTAAATATAACCTCAGATTCGAATCAGTGGCGTCGTCAGCTACAATAGGACCAAGTTTTAAGTCAATCGGACAAAGTTGATGTTTTTAACTTCAAATGGCCATAACTTCTAAACGAGAAGAGATAGAGCAAAAATAACCTCAGATTCGAATCAGTGACGTCGTCAGTTACAATAGGACCAAATTTTAAGCCAATCGGACAAAGTTGATGTTTTTAACTTCAAACGGCCATAACTTCTAAACGAGAAGATATAGAGCAAAAATAACCTCAGATTCGAATCAGTGACGTCGTCAGTTACAATAGGACCAAATTTTAAGCCAATCGGACAAAGTTGATATTTTTCTCCCCACTTTCACTCCCCACAACTTTTAAACGGCTCAACCGATTTTCATCAAACATGTCTAACAACACTCGCACATAAGTCACCTTTAATACAAAAAAAAACTAAATTGAAATCACTGCATGCGTTCGGGAGCTACGATGCCATAGACAGAAAGACAGACAGACAGACAAACAGACAGACACGTCAAACTTATAACACCCCTCTTTTTGCGTCGGGGGTTAAAAATAACCTCAGATTCGAATCAGTGGCGTCGTCAGCTACAATAGGACCAAGTTTTAAGCCAATCGGACAAAGTTGATGTTTTTAACTTCAAATGGCCATAACTTCTAAACGAGAAGAGATAGAGCAAAAATAACCTCAGATTCGAATCAGTGACGTCGTCAGTTACAATAGGACCAAATTTTAAGCCAATCGGACAAAGTTGATGTTTTTTTCCCCACTTTCACTCCCCACTACTTTTAAACGGCTCAACCGATTTTCATCAAACATGTCTAACAACACTCGCACATAAGTCACCTTTAATACAAAAAAACTAAATTGAAATCACTGCATGCGTTCGGGAGCTACGATGCCATAGACAGACAGACAAACAGACAAACAGACAGACAGACACGTCAAACTTATAACACCCCTCTTTTTTCGTCGGGGGTTAAAAACAATTTAAAAAAAAAACTAATATGATTTCAATACTTTGGGGTAAAACTTAAGTGGCACAGATATAGTATCTGACAGCTTAAATGCTCAATTGTTACAATTCCAGGAATCCACACTGAAACCCACACACAATCAGGCACTCACATGACTTATCAGACCAACTAATGGCCGCTTTATCACCAAGGCCTATTGGAAATCCCACACCCTAAAGACAGAGCTCAATGGATGGAGTTTGTTGGGTCTGGGGTTGGGCAGCCCTGCTGTTCCTGCGTGCTTTAATCGAATTTGGCTTCATTTTACTTTTATCTTTATGATGTTTAACAAAAAAAAAAAATGTCACCCAAACCATAATGGCACAAACTGGGCTATCAGCTAAAAATAAAGCGAAATATTATTGTCAATCTAGGCTATGTAGTTTTGGCATTGAAACTAAAGCTTAAGTGCTTAAAGATGCGAGCAGGGAATTTAAGTATTTTGCATAATATCAATTTTATGCAAATGAGACAATTGATAACATATTTACTATTGTATAAGAGTGAGTCTAACAATCAAAACGCAATCTTGATTACAGAACATTATTGGATAACCATAGTAGTACATATACATAAAAAAATAAAGTCGGGCGCGGACGACTTTAGGATACCCTGTACCACTAGCTTGTAATAAAGTCCGATTTCTTCACAAAAATCCAAAAACAGAACAATTTTTAAGCAAAAATTTTTTTTTGACCGGTTATTCCTATGGGAGCTATATGATATAGTCCACCGATTTCAATAAAATTTGACACAGTGTTTAAATACCTTAAAAAAGATATGAATGCCAAATTTAGTTCAAATATCTTAAAAAACAAACAAAACACATCGAATTTTGTATAAAAAACGTGTTTTTGGACCGATTGGTCCTATGGGAGCTATATGATCTAGTCAAACGATTTGGATTAAATTTAGTACAGTGCTTATGAACTATAAAATACTCACGAATGTCAAATTTGGTCCCAATATCTTAACAAACAAACGAAACACAACAAATTTTGTTAAAAAATCGATTTTTTGGAAGATCGGACCTATGGGAGCTATATGATATAGTCAACCGATTTCGATCAAATTGGGTACAGTGATTGGGAACTATAAAAAACTTTCGAATATCAAATTTGGTTACGATATCTTCATAAACAAACGAATTATTCATCTAAAACGCTTTTTTTTTGTCGAGGTCGTCTCAAACACCCCCATGGGAGCTATATAATTTATCCCCGATATCAAAAAAATAAAATAAACTTGCCTCCTATGGAATAATATGGGATCTAATGTGAAAGTTTGGTAACTCTAGCTCTTACCATCTCTGAGATCTAGGCGTTCACACGGACATGGGTATATCGACTTCTCTATTCACCCTGATCATATTTTAGGTAACTTTGGTAACTTTTAAAAGCCTTTAATAGTTTTTTGTATTTAAGGAAATTCTTGGTATGCATTTGTTTTGAATTTTTATAATTTTTAACATGATAACTATAAAAAGAACGACTTGAATGATTGTTCCAGTGGGTCGTATGTATTTACAATACCATTAGCCAGCTTCTTATACAACTCAATCTGGAAGTTCCAAAATATGAAATCTTTTCAGACTTCAACGAACATCCTCGATCCTAATGGTATTTGTGCATACTTTCCAACAATATTATAAAGGCCCCTACTACTAAAAAGAACTTGCGTGCCTTTAAGTTTTCATGAGTAAAGCGTCTATCTATTTGATAACCAAGAAGAGTACCGTCTATCCGAATATAAATTCGTTGTGATATCTTGTTTTTCACAACCAAATAAATTCTCTTAAATTTAATCTGGTAACTACTATGTATTTAACAAGACTTTTGGGAATTCCAATTAAATCCATTTTAATATCCCATTTTTTTTACATATATTTCATGACTGTAAATTTATGACTTGTAAATCCATTTAAGATTTGCTGAGTTCTTCACAGCATATAAATTAAAATTAATACGCAGATACAATAAGTATAAAGTATAAGATAAAATGGAGCTTCCCAATAAATTTGGGAAAGTGAAAATTGTGCTTACATATGCTCCGAATTATGCATAAAAAGACAAACATCCTTACTTGGAAATACTCCAGCTTAAAACCACTAATTATGTTGAATACCATTTTCCTACATTTATCAAAATCTTGGTATTGCAAAGTCTACAACACAAATTTAGCAAAATATATTCAGTTACAACCGAAAACATGTTCATGGCAATCTAAATATATTGTATTCATTTTTGTTTAGCACACCTGCACAATATAATACTATACTATCCCATACACCTACCTACTATACCAAAAGATTTTCCACAAGTCACTTTACCTTTAGTACCACTTCAAATCAAACAAAAATCAAATATCCTTCGAAACAAAAAGCCAACCCTCCAACTCCTAAACCAAAATAACACATTTCTCTCATTTAAGTTGATTTCCCAAAATCTCACGCACAAAATTAAAACATTCAAACACCGAAATTAGTTCTATGCCTATCGGGCGAACAGCAAACACTGTAGGAAAATCTCAAAGGAAAATCAACAAAAATCCACAACAAGCACAACAACAAGGTCCAACAACCACAAAAGGAGTAGCATTGTTGTTGTCCTATTGTTTTTACTATTGTCCTTTATCGAGTTTGCCAAAGCACGGCACGGCATAGACAAAAAGGAAATTCAGGTTACTTGGCGGTAGCTTTATGCGCGCCTGTTAACTGTGTGAACTGTTTTTGCGTTGTGAAAACTCTGCCTCAAATGCTTTTCCACGAGCAAAATGTACGACGCTTCGTTGGAAAGGAAAAACTTTAGTAAAACACACGCGTTCCGTTCCGTTGACAGAATCGACGAGGTAGCGCACGGCAGCTCGCGATGTTTTCAACTAAAAGCAAATATTGTTGGCGGAAAACCAGTTGGATGGCAACCGAACAGATGTTGCTTGTTAGCTTTGTTTTTCATTGGTTTTTCCTTTTTTTTTTTTGCATTTTGTTTTGTGGGAATTTTCACAACAAGAGCAAATAGTGGGAAATGAACAGCTGTGCGATTGGACAAAACAGGGAAATTGTTTCATTGAGAGCTTTTCGTAAGCTTTTGAATCAAAACAATGCAACAGGTGGTTTATTGCAATGTATTGGAAAAGCTTTTCAAAAGGAAATAATTGCATGATGGAATTTCTCTTGCTTAACATTTTAAGGAACATCCAAAAAGTCTAAAACCAAAAGGGTGTAGAAATCGCAAAAGAATCTGTGTTTCAAGATTAAAATTTTCTTTAATGGCATTTCTAATATTTATGTTTCCCTTATAATTTAAATGAACACGGAATCAAACAAGGCTAGTAACAGTTTTTACAAGCTGTACGTTCTGCATAGGTTAAACAAATGAAATTACTATAATTTAATTTTCTTTCCTATCATATCTTGTTCATCAACATCAGATACAACAGCAAAAACATAAAAAACGATAACCTATTTTAGACTGAGAATTCTGCAGTTTTGCTATACGTACTATTCTAGCTCTATCACCAAGAATTGGCAACATCCGGCCTCACGATTGATCGTAACTTTTCAATTAAAACATTTTTGGTACTTACTTGGGACGCGATGTTAAACTTGGATCGGAGGTCTTACGACGACTATTACGATTACGTTTATTAGACAAGCGTTCCTTATACGATTCCGAGCGATTTACTGACACTGGCGCGCTTTTGTGCTGTGGATGTTGTTGATACCTGTAAATGCATGATGCCAATTATCAATCAAATCTTTAAACTTATTGTTAATCTCATCAAACTTACCGTTCCCTTCGCGGATCTTTGCTCTCGGCTGCGTCCTGCGCATTCAAATCACCAACGACAGCGCCAGCCAAGCTGCTAGACAAGGCCACCGATCCGGCACTTGTGGTAAGTTCTGCGCCGGCGCCTGCTCCTCCGCTGGGTCCAGCGCTGGCACTGTCATTAGCACTGGTGGTGGCATGAAAGGAGCTCTGCAAATCGCTACTATTAAGAGCCGAGCTATTGGCTGAGGTATTGCCATTGGAGCGCAGTGTGACATTGGCATCCGGCCTGCGGTCTGAGTGTTGTCGCACTATTGAAGATGAGTGCAGGCGTTCTGTAAGATACAAAAAGGCGGGAATATGTTAAATAAGAAAAAATCATCGAAAAGGGTATATGATTAACTCTTCGAAACACCTCGCTTGTGAGAGTATTTATATACGCATTATAAAGTATATAAGAATGTATATTGAGTGTAAAAAGTTTGCAGATTAAGATAACGAAATCCTTATCTTTTCGATTTCGTGCTAAGGTTGTGTGAGTAATTAATATCTATAATTTCAATGTGCAATTTTGAATGACTTTGGTTATATTTTTCGCAATAAAAGATATTGTTAAATATCAAGGGGAATTCACCGAACTTTGCACCATAATGCGGCGTTTTTATCATTAGAACGTGTCTCATCTGAAATTCACTAATTTAGTCCCCCCCAAAGACTATTCTTCAAACACTCTTTATTTCGTTAATTACATCTATAGTCCCGCCCCGCTCACCACCACTGTTCTGCCTATAGAGCTCAGCTCTTTTGGCGGCACCATTGTGCGCCAGCGCATTGTTTTTGCGTTTCTTCAAAGAGCCTGTAGATCCAGTCGACGATGCTGATGAGGATATGGTAGATTTGTTGCCAGATTTTCGATTTAAATATATATTGGTGGTCTCATTGATCTTGGCCGCAACTCTTGAGGTTAGAGATGGGGAAGATGCTTTGCTGCTGACCTTAGTGCCTAGATTCTCAATATACTCGCCCTTAGGCGACTCTTCCGATGAATAGAAAGCTTCATCCTCAAAGTTGCCACTACTTTTGCTGCTGTTAGAGCCATTGCGTTGCACTTTGCTGGAATTGGGCGTTGTGGGCTGGCAAAATGAGTTCTTCAGCTGCGCCTTCTTAACCAAAACCACATTTTTGTCCGTCTTGGCTGCATCACAGTCCTGTGGTGCATCAGCAACCACGCCTGGTTCCGGTGCTGCAGCAAATTTCAATGCTATTGGTCTGGGTCTAACAGTAGCTGCTGACAGCACTGAGGAGGCAGCTTCGGCCAAGGATTTGCGTCGTATGAGAGCAAAATCATCTGAGCTAAGTAACTTTTTGTTGTTCATTACGAACTTGACCAAAGTTTGCAGATTTAGATTGGAGTGCGCACGTGTGCTTTTGGGTTTTTCCGTTTCAGCTTTTGGCATTTTATCTTTGGATTTAACCTTTTTGAGTTTCAGTTTGGTGCCAGAGTTATCCTTCCAGCTGTCCGGATGCCCTGCCTGTCCGGCAAACACTCTTTTGGCACTACGTGAACGCTTAATGCTGCCACGTCGTGTCTGTCCATTTGAGCTAGCGTCGTTTACTTTGGTCTTGGAGCTGCTTTTCTCAATGCGATTGTGTTTATATTTGGGATCAGTAAGCAAGATGCGACTTTTGCTCGACGAACGCATAAGATCATTATCTTGCCGCACTTTATTGGAAGCAGCATCCAATTCATCATCCTCATCGTCATCATCATCATCACTGCTGCTGCTGCTGCTCTCGTCATGATCAGCTTGCTTATGCTCTATTTGGTTGTTGTTCTCAGTGGCCAGCTGTTCATTTGTATCAGCCTTGTCCGTAGAGCTTTGACTTTTGCCGCGAAAGCTTTTGTAGAAGGCTTTTCGCTTTTGCTTTGGTTCACTTTTCAGCGTCTTTAGCGTGGGTTTCACAGATTTTTCCGTCGCATTGCTGGCCTTTTCCACTACACTCAACGGTATGGACAATACACTGCGATAAACTTCACTTGGCATATGGCCGATCGTATCAATAGAATCAATCGATGCTTGACGCAGCTCCTTGCTTTCCATCAGCTCTTTTTCGTCCTCCTCGCCTTGGGAGTCTTCTCTGAGCTGTAGGCACGCAGCCTGTTCGGCCCTAAACATAGCATGCGGGGACTTGGAACGCGGCGGACGCACTGGTGGATCAAGCGTTTTGGCTATCTTTTCAGCCGCCTTTTCTGACTTGGCAGGCGGCGTTTGTTTGCGTCGAAAACTGGAGCGTCGAAACTTTTGAAAAGTGGACAGCTCTGGAGTAGACGCGTTCGCCTCACCGGCTTCGGCATTGTCTGCAGCTTCACTGCTGCTGCCCAGACGAAACCACATTTTGTTGGGGGGCTTAAGCACTCGTTAAAATTAATAAGGGATAGCAGTAGCGAGCACTATGCAGTTGTTGCACTCTGACTCACTGTTTGTCACATTTAATTAAGTATGTATTGCATTAAATACACTGTAAAAAATTTGTTGTTGCTTTGGTTATATATTTATTTATATTTTGTGCTTTTAAGGCATGTTTCGTTTTATCGCAAGTTTTTCGTTTCGTGCTTTTCGTGTCGTTTTGGGCAACACACGACATGTTTTCCTATACTAAGAGTTACGAGTTTAACATTTTGGACGCTGCTGTACTGTTGTCATTGGTGCGCATTATTTTATCTATAGAAATATATAATTATATACATTTTTTTCTTTTTTGTTTATACACATTAAAAATTTATTCTGCATTTAAATTTGAAAACATTTTGAAACTGAACTGATTTTTGTGTCGTTGCTTGTAGCGTAATTTTATGGCATTTTTGTCGCAATATGTAAATGTATGCTATATAAACGACCAACAGCTGGTATATAGACTTATAGATACTACAGATACTGTAGCTAGTATATGCAGTCGAGTCGGCTGCAAAAGTATAACTTTTATGGCTTTGGCTTTATAAGGAAAAACAAGGAAAAATTGTGTAAAATTCTTTGCGTTAAAAATAGGCTCAAGGTTAAGGCAACTCTTAATCGTTGATGATCGTCGCTACTATGTACTAAGTAAGTGTATAGAAATATTAAGATATTTACATTTATTTTGTTGAGCTATAACAATTTGCAAATTACGTTCATTGTCTATTTTTACTTGACTAACTTGGCAGGCAAGAATTTTCAAATGATTCACCCAAAAACGACACAAATAAAAAATGTACCCCACTATAAACTTTAATAACCAACCAATAAAGGCAACAGTTCTCTAAATAGATTGTAGCCAACTTTAACAAAATGTTGAATAATAACATTCATATATTATATTACTAATAATTAATGCACAACAAAAAACAACAATTACACGCGTTAAACTTTTTGAGGATCGCGGCGTCAGTTTGTGCCAAACGTTATTCGTAAATGGCGTTTAAAAGTGAACTGAAAATGTTATTTCAAAAATAAAAAAAAATGCTATCGCGAAAAGCTCACGTCGAAGGTGGGCGGGGGGTGTGCGAGGATCGGAGGTATATTACGGTATAGAAACATTGCAAAAAACCAAAAAAGAGAAAAAGCGTACAAAGAGTGTGACAAAATCAGCTGTCCGACTTGCTTACTATATTTCTGGTCGATATGACTAAAGCACAAAGAACGTGCGACCGTTATAAAAAATATGTTCATAAATTAACAAAATTGGTTGGCAAAAAAAAAATCATTGCTCTCTCACCCAAACACACATACGCACACACATTTTTATATAAATTATATCAATCAACGCTAAAACAAAACAATTTTAAAAGCGAAAAGGTAAATATAATGCATTTGTGTATAAATAATATGAAGAATACTCAAAACAAAGCGAAACTTCAACGCACATATGCATAATAATATATACAGGGTGCTCCGCTTTAATAGTTGACAACATTTAAGATACAACTCCAGATTAAAGAAGCAAAGAAAAACTCTTGAAAGTATTTTCGATTTTAGTTTTTCGAAATACTCAATATCTTTTTATGCCAAATCGCAATATTTGATTAGTTTTATTTTTTGTATCTTAAAAAAAATAAGTTTTGAGTCCGGACAACATCCGTACTTTAACAATAACAGAAATATGAATCAAAAATTTTACATTAAATTAAATATTTTTTGTCAACAAATTAATAATATGAATTACTTTGACGTATTTTTATTTCTTTTTAAATAATTAAGACAAAGAGAGTAAGGTTGATTTGAGCTGATATTTGAGCCCGCACCAAGGATTTAAAAAAAAGATCAATACTAAAAGCAGCGATCATCAACAGGAGAACGTCCCCCAAGAACTACGACTAATAATCACTAATTTAGAACAGTGGTGGGCAAAACTCATATAAACAGAAACTTCTTTGTGTGAGAAGAGCCGCAACCAAGCTAAAACGAGATACAGATTTCATATACTTGGACCATGCGTGTTCCGATTTTGGTGTCCTATCTTTGCGAGTTACGTAACTTGAAAGACTGCCAACCACTGATTTAAAGAATGGTTACAATAACGCAACTAATAGGATTTTCGTAAATCTCTTAAGTAGGTAATAAAAATAGCTCTTCTAATTCGGATAGAAAAAACTATATAGCAGTGGCGGATTTAACACGTGGGCAAAAGCGCGCTTTTCTCGAAAATGTAATGAAGAGATTGCAAAACTTGCGTGAGAAGAGCAAGTATGATTCTTTCGTTTCGAAGGCTAAATCTCAATGGGAGAAGGTGGGATCGAAGAATCCGGATTTTCCGATCATTAGACAACGACAAACGAAAAAAATGGCAGGCGGAAAAGCAGAGGACAATTCTTTGGATATGGCAACGAATCATCGCTTTGGGTACTTTGAAGTTCTTGACAGAATGTGCAGTGAATTACAAGAAAGGGCCAAAGGTTTTGATGAGATAAACTCACTTTTCGGAGTTCTCAAACCTGAATCCTTCAAAAACATGGAAGAGAAAGAATTTGAAAAAAATGTGTGCAATTCGATGGAGAAATATCCAACATTTTTTAAAACTGCTCTGAAGTATGAGTTAATCAGTTTTTCGGATATATATTTCTTACAAGAACAAGATTCTACCAAACATAGTCCATTGCAATATTTAAGCTTCATCTTTGAAAAAAATTTGATCAGCAGTTTCCCGGAGTGCTGCAGTTTATTGCGTTATTCTTGACCCTTCCCGTCAGCACTGCCAGCGCCGAATGAACAAACTTTTTGAAACTAGCAATGGATTTGTAAAATTAAAGCAATATTTGGATATTATTCATTCGTATAGGCGGGCCAGTTTATAGTTTATAAATACAAAGTGAGTGGCTCACTTAAAAAAGAAAAAATATATTATAATTTTAGTTTGTTGTTAAACAATGAAAATGAAAAATTAAATCAAAGTTTAAATATTAAATAATTACCAAATACTTTGAGCGAAATATATAAGCAAAATAGGCTACATTATGACTACAAAAGTAAATTATTGGTTTCTTCTGAACAAACATCTCCAACAGTCACTTTCATTCAAGAACCACCTTAAGCGACACCCTGTATGCGCGTAGCTAACAGGTAAATAGCATTTATAACGTACGATTGATTACGATTTTACCCATGATGTCATTATTTAATTTTAAAATTTTAACGTATTTTGTTGAGTGGCCAACGAACCTACAAGCAGAGGCCAGAGACTTGATATCTCTACTACTCATTGATACTTTGGAAAACTCTCTGATCTCTCTCTCTCTAGTTAAAACGTATTCAAAACTTTCCTAAATATATTTACCATGATTGTTATTATCAGCAATTATAGGTGTTAATCATAGCTAATTGCACGTAATTTCCTTTATATCAGCTGTGAATTTTATGAAATTTTGGCCAACATACCATACGGTAGATAGACATAGCGATAAAGATAGCGCTTGTATCTAACATTTTTTAGCAATTTATTTTGAGTGTTATTTATGCGCAGTCATTTGCAGGTAAATCTCAAAAATACGAAATGAGTTGCCTTGAGCACAGCAGAATTCATTGGAATAAATCAACTAATTTGTATTTAAGCGTCAAAAGTGTTCAAAGATACAAAACGGAAGATACTTCTATGATTGACAGGTACAACAAAAAGATACATACGCCCAAAAATATATGCAAAATAAGCAGCGCTTAGATGCAATTATATTATATTTAAGGAATTTTAATAAAGAAAAAAATCAAATTTAGTATACCTAGTACTAGCGCCAATTCATCTTAAAAATGTATCTCAAAAATGCAGACTACACTTGTGCATACTTTTAGCAATCTTTATTTGCTTTTGGCAACACAAATTTGTTGCTGTAAAATAAATAAGAACGAGCACAGAGCACAGATACTATTGTGCGTACTTTTAAAAGCCCAAATAGCTTAAGTTCATTGAAGTGCGCCACAAAATAGATATATAGACAAATATATATGTATAGTATATGTATATATATGTAGGCATGTACATAGCTATGATAAATATTTATAAGGCACGCTACATATACTCGTTCAATGTATATGTATATATATAAATAAGCTATGAAAATCAATTTATAAATAACTTCAAGTTAATACTTTTGAGCTATGTTTATTTACATACAAAAAGATACGTAAAAATAATTTAAAACGATTTTAAATTGAATTGTTAATCTTTTGTACTATAATAACTCATTTGTGGCATCTCAACAAAGAGTAAATATACATAAAAGAGTATAATATACATTAAACAAGGCTAAGTGCTATTTTTCAAGAAGATCAAGGACCCCGAACCTAAAAACAGCTTAAAGGGCGGCTCAGGTTTAAACAATATCTTGAAATAGAACAAACTTTATGCTTCCTATTGTGTCATCATTTATTTTCAAATTTAAATAAATATTTTAAAATAAACATAACAGAAGATCCGATCAGTAAATAAATCGGAAATGAAGTCAGGACAACAATATTAGGAAAGCAAGCAGAATGCGCTCACCTTCAATCGCTTCTTAATATTTTAAAGCTATTTGTGAAAAAATTAGGTAAAAATAATATTTTATATTGTCTTTGCTCTGCATCAAGTGAGTTCAATTGGCAAAATACACAAAAAATTAAATAAAAATCACACCTAAAATACGCCTAATACTTTATATATAAGAAATTCACTCTCAATCGTTGTTTTAATGAATTTTAAAAAGCACTTTAGACACAAAACGGACAGTTGAATTGATTGGCATTAACGTTCTAAACAAAACAATGATCAATCAAATATGAACTGTACAATCCGTATATGTACTAGTAGGTGGCCTTTTATGACCAGCTAACAAAGTATTATATCATATAAGTACTTTTCGCCCACATAATAAAAAAATAATTTGCAAAAATCAACATTTACACTTAAGAACATTTTCAATTTCTTTCTTCCTAATTTGGAGTAGAGTTAATAAATTCAATCATTAATTGGCAGATTGCGAAATATTAGAACCAAGAACTACTAAAATATTTATTAGGGAACATATATTTGTGATTATTATAAGGAGAACATACGATATATTAGGGAGGAACATTTTCTAATTTCAATGATTCTTTAACTTTTCTATGGGAATCTATACATAAAAGAAACTTATGTTTTACGAGTTACGGGTGTTCTCATGAATGCGTTGAAGAATTTCAAATCAGATTTTTGCGTGTGTTAGAGTTTGTCAATACGGAGGTTTTAAGCCTATTTTGAGGTGTATTGGTTCGTGACATATAATCATAGAAGAAAATTGTTCAACACCGGGTATCGGACATTAAGTGCAGACAGAAGCGTAGTCGCAAAGGGGTTGAAATGTAGTTTCTTAGGGCATGCATTTATTAGAGATGCCAGCTCTCTTAACAATACCTAAGTTCGTTCATACGGCTTTTTAGAGAGTCATGAAAGTCAACTAATCCAAAAATCTTATGTTTGTCTAGATAAGCTAACTGGAGAATCTTACGATGTTTATACACTTTAAGTGTATTTAAAAAAGTTTGGGCATTACAACGTCTGCAGGGCTCACTAGTATTTTATAAATTATTCGGATTCTTCTGAGCTACACTCCTGGAAAAAATTTAATGTAGATGAAAACCAAAATTAGTTAAAAAACTTTCAGATTTATTATTTATTGCAGGAGTTATCATAGGAACAACAGAGGCACATTTTATTATTAAAATATGTAGCAAATTTACACTATAAGGATTGCGATATTTGCATCTTATTATTATTAGATATTATTTTAGCATTATTCTTTTAGATTTCTTTTTTAAACCTTTAGCCTTGAAAACTTTTTTTTCAGTAAAAATCCGTAAAAAACTTTTTAATTTTGTGCAATTAAATAGTTAATTTTTATCACATTTCGTTAGCAAACGTAAACTAGATTCATTTCTAGAGAAAACAAGCAATGATATTTATTTTTTGTGCTCAACAAAAACATATACCAGATGTATAAACAAACACTATAAGTCTCTGAGAGACATATAATACTTTGGAGTTTGCAGAAACGCTTTATTTTTTTTTAAGCAGATGTGTAGGTTATCAGTTAACGCATATGTCTATAATACTATACTTAATATTTTATATATAGAGTATATAAAAAAAAAAGTTTGTATTGAAGTAGCGATAAGAGTTGCACGCTCATTTATAGCTCTTATAAGGCATATAACAGCTGACATCATGCAACGGAAATATAATTAAGGAATATTGGCAGAGTAAATAGAGCTATTAAAGTAGCAAAATCTATACATATATAGTATATAGTACGTATATATATACTGATATATACGCATATGCCTCGCTTGAATTGCAGTACAAAACTGAGAAAAGACAGCGCACAAGTTCAGTGGAGCAATCAACGATAACCAAAATTGAATATTGGCCAATTTTTGTATTGCCCATGCTCCAGATACGTCAGAACGTATCTGAAGTGTGCGCCTTGACATTTGCCAGTGGAAAAGTGGAAAAGCGGGAAAACGGGTCAGAAATGCAGAAAAAAATGCTTATAAATAGACAAGAACTGACTGAGGAACCAACGAACCAATGAACTACTAACGAACATGCGTCAGAAATATCGGCAACAGATTTGACACCAAAAACACCCAGACCAAATGTACTACAACACTTTCAGGAAGTGGTGTCTGGCGTGCATGTATATATTTGGGAGTGTTATATATGTATCTACTACTACTACTATATACTACTTCTATGTATCTTTGTAGGCGTCTGCATAGACTTTTGCTTATGGGCGCCAAAGTTGAGAGACATTGGCAAGTGCTTTGTGAATTTGTTTTGATTTTGTTTTGCATTAAGCCATTTTTTGTTGACTATTTATTATATTCTTTTTGTATCTATATAGATATTTATTTAGTTTTTTTTTTGTCGCGTTAAGCAAATATTTTTTAAAATTTTTTAAATGTTTCATACAAGGCGAATATACATATTTGAGTCATAAACCTGTTTATAGAACTTGGCAAATGGGACGCGCTGTCTATTAAATAAATATTGTAAATACAAGCATAACTAGGAGTGTACATAAGCAGCACATATATACAACCATATATACCTACGTGTGCGCATACATAATATACTTAATTGATTTTAACGTTTAGTCAGTATAGCGTGTAATCGAAAAGCAAACAAAAATAATAACTCACAATCAGGGGCGCATTCAGGTATCCAGATTAAAGGGGGGCCCAATTTCAATCACAAACCTGCCGTGCTATTTGAGAAGGGGTGACCCGACAATCGGGCTGCCAAACCTGAATACGCCTCCTGCTCAATCCGAGTTGCAAGGTAATTGAATATAAATTAGAAAAAAGTGATCAACTTTCTCTAAAATTTAAATTAATTAATGCCACAGTGGTGCTACAGTCTGTTACATAAGAGCGTGGTCACTGTTACACGTAGATAAAAAATCAGAGCGTCCTATTTCTTTTTCTATGACATAGAGGGCACCTCAGTCCTTCATGCTTTTTGTAAAAAGTCAGCTGTAAGTCAAATTTAGTCTTCAATTGAGTGGTTTTTCGAAATGAGTGCTGTTTACGCCTCTCACTTTGAGTCAATTTTTCTATGCTTGCATGAAAAAGGACCCAAATTAGCGTAAACTATGGGAAAGTCGAAGCAGTTCGTCAGCAAGTGGATAAATCGCTATAAAAAGGTCGGTAACGTTGATGATTTTTCTGATCGCGGAAGTGCAAGCAAAGTCTCAAAAAAAGACGAAAAAAAGATTCTCGCATTGTTCTCGAAAGATCCAACTTTGACTTTACGTGAAGCTGCTGTGAAATTGAAAGCAAAAGGTGTTGACATATCTTACGGAACGAATCGCAGGCACTTGCTTGCCAATAAACTGAAATATCGCAGTACTTTGGAAAAACCAAGACCGAAGGAAAACTTGGACCGCGATTGGAGCAACGTAATTTTTTCTGATGAATCCTCCTTCTTGGCATTTCCAAACATCAAACACGCCTGGACAACCTCTACCAATAGGATGCTTAAACGGACTGTTAAACACCCCGTCAAGTCCATGTTTGGTGGTGCTTCTCCAACAAAGGTTTCGGTACTTTGTTCTTATTTACCGAGAATTTAAATGCCGAAAAATTGAATAAAATATATCAAAAGGCTTTGTGACCATCTGCTAAGCAATGGTATATCAAAAAAAATGAAAACTGGATCCTTCAATAGGACAACGATCCGAAACATCGGAGTCGAGCGTGTAGCGAGTGGAAGGCGCAGAACGGAGTTCTCACTTTAGATTGGCCATCTCAGTCACCCGGATGCAAATCCCATAGAAAATGTGTGGGCTCTGATGAAAATGCAGCTTCGCAGACGCAGGCCATGTAATTTAGATCAACTTTCTCGACAAATTCGGAAAATTTGGAGTTCTTTTCCGGTAGAAAATGCAGAAAAACTAGTAGAAAGTATGCCCCGACGGTGCCAGGCCATAATTGACAATGCAGGAGATTGGACTTGCTACTGAGGTATTTGCATTGAGTATTGACGACCAAATTATCAATAAATTTGCGAATTTTCCAAAAATCAATTGTTGTTATTAATTAACAGTTTCCACGCTCTTATGTAACAGACTGTAAAACAGTTCCTATCGACGAAAAAATCAATTTTGAAACTCGAAATTAAGCCGAAATTTTTGAGTTTTTCGATAGCTAATAGAACACCAGATTTTAGTTACTATTAAGCTCAAGCTTTTATTTCAAGTCAACTTTTGTCAAGTTATCGATAACATATGTATTTTTGTATTAAGACGATTCTTTTTCTTTTAACAAATATTTTAAAATGATCTTAACTTTTCTTTCAAAATTGTGATAAATTAAATTAAAAAATCTTCGAACCCGTTCGGTTTTAGGACGACTATCGCATACGAACCACGAACTGTACGTTGACATATATGTTGTCCAGCGCATCACAATACAACGTCTGCACTGGCTCGGGCATGTCATACGTTTGGATAACGATGCTCCAGGGAACAAGGTATTCGAAGCGAAACCACGACTACGATGGAAAGATCAAGTGGAGGAAAATCTATCCTCCCTTGGTATTTCTAATTGGAGAAGGCGCGCGTAAGGCAGAGGCGCCTGACGAGACCTGTTGAGGTCGGCCGTAACCCGAGAACGGATTGTCATGGCCACACAATCACAATGAATGATGAATTAAATTTGTATTTCACTTATTTTTGCGAATATATATTCCTTGCTTTATGGCGCCCTTATGACTGCGTTACTGGAATACGGCTAAAATCTTGAATTTGTTAGCCATAATTGATTGGGCAAATATGCCTCAAGCATACATCATTAAATTCAACCTACTTCGAAGTTTTCCGTCTACCAAATATGGCAGCATTTGCCAATTGGGAAACTCCATTCAGTCCTTTTAAGATTCTCTTAAGAATTGCAGCAAAATCGGAAGTTTCGTTTCTTTGATAAATTTTACTAAAAAGCAATCATTAAACTATTAAATTCCCTGCTTAAAGTCTGTACCAAGTTTTTCCGCGCAATCACTTTACAATCAAAAAAAAAAAAAAAAAAAAAATACCTAGAAGAGAAGAAAAATGCATAAAAACTGCACTGCACTGAAATCTCTCTGGTAATATAATTTTAATGCGCTGCACTTTCAACCAAAACAGTTCTACCATAAAAATTAACTCTTTTATATATTTTACGAGCATCTGTGCACTGATTATTTTAATTAACCGAAAAGAAATCATAAAAGTGAAAAACTCGAACGCGCGTATACGTAATATTTGAAACGCATTATTGGCATTTAGGAAAATTTAGAATGCACAATGCAATGGCGTCGTCGATTGGCGGCGCGTGTGGCAATAAAATAAAAAGAAATAACATTTTGAGATACAAATTGAATGCGTCCGAAAACAAGAAAAAAATTTAGCCCAGTTTTGCATGGGTGTTAAGTGTTTTGTGTTTTTCGCCGCCGCAATTGAAAATTCATTTAAGTAGTTTCAAAAAATGCCCAGGCAAGAAGTCTGCCCCCTACCAGAATCCGACGCCGCATCCTCTACAAAGATGTTGCGCAATTTTTTTCTTTTGGGGTACAAAAATGCAACACGCAGCAAGCGGCAACTTGTTATAAAAATATACAAGACAGGGTGGGATGGAGTGCAGCGTAGTGCAGCCAGACGGAATTCAATTGATTCTCGAAAAGAAACAAAAGCAATCTTTAAGATACATATACGTATGTTGATTTTTTTGGGGGTTCTGGTTCTGTTGTGCGGCCACAAGTAAAAATGAATTGAGCAAAAGCTGCAACCTAAATGCAACCAATACGCAATATAAACAAGAAGCTTGCCTTGTTCCGAGGGTAGGTTGAAATGTAATGGCTCAAGGCTAGAAACCACGTAAGCAAATATTTAGGTGTCATATCTTTTCTGGAGTTGGAAATATATTACACCAACATTTAAATGTTGTGAAGCTGTCTGCCGAAGTTCCCCTAGTGCACTCGCCATAAGAAGCGTGCGTATGTTCCTGGTGCGGGTGCACAGACCGATATTCTTTGTCTTGCCAGGTCGATTATCGGGGTAACGAGTTTTTATCCGAGGCTTTTTTGATTCTTTCGTAGTCATGGGGTTTGAAAAGGTAATGAAGGCTTATTGGGCCTTCAACTCCCTTGCATGGTAGTAGATGTCCACTTACGCTTCCATGCAAAACGTCCTCAAATGTAGATCATCTGAGAGGCCGCCTTCTCACATTAGCTCAACCCTGGAAAGGGTTATCCAGTGTCTAACCAGAGGGTACCTAGCGTAAAGCTGGAGGTTGTGAGCTACTTGGAACGGCCAGTTAACCACGAATTATACAGTCTATACAATAACATCAAAATTGGCGCCCAAATCAAACAGCAGAGATTAAGATGACTGAGGCATATGCATCGAATGCAGAAGAACTGCCCCGCAAGACGTGCTCTGTATATCGACCCAGTTGGCGCTCGAAGTCGTGGTAGACCGAAGCAGCGTTGGTTTGACGCTGTACAGAGGGATATAGATACGCTGAACAATCCGCGACTGGAAAAACAAAGCGGAGAACAGGGAAGCCCACAACCCTAAACCCACATCGTGTTCGTCGCGCCATAGAAGGAGAAGTAGAAGAAGCTGTCTGCCAAAGACGTAGCGCACCGCCTCGTAACTGCGGATGAAACTTGGATCTGACACATATTCTTCTGAGAAATCGATGCGGATCAAATAGGCTCTGAAAGCCAACAACGGCAGCACGATTATGCATAAATATTATTCACTTTCAATAAAGTGCCCAACTTTTCAGCCAGCTCTCGTATTAGCTGCTTGTTCCCTGCCTCACACACACTCTAGAGTATATCTACCCCTCTTCAACGATGTCTCTTCACTGCTCGTTATCAAATTAATTAAAGAGCAGTCAAATTACACACATGCAATTATATATATGTGCAAGTGTCTGTGAGTCTGTATCTGTGTGAGCTGTTTAGTTTATTCTGTGGCATGGCAATGCCTGCCACCAGCCACCAGCCACCTGCCAACATTTGCCTCTCTTCCCTTTGTTTATTTGTGTTTTTGCCAAAGCTTAAGGCGGCAGAGCAGGGCTGCACAGCAGTCAATGTGTGTGCAACAAGTGCATTTGGCTTGACGCAGGTTAATGCAACTAAAGCCTTCATGTAACAGCAACACAACCACAACAACAAGCAGCTCACAAATACTTTGTTTATTTTAGATACTTTCCTTAGAACAATATGTCAACGGATGCATTGGCGACGTCCCGCTGTGGGGTGAAAAACAAATGCACAAATGATATGCGCAATGCTTAGAGATCTGGGGCAGGGTATTATATTTAGTGGGTGCATTTCCCGGTTTGTCGACATATGGCTGACCCCTATGGCTAAAGGGTTAATTGACAGTTGTGGGACATAAACAGTTGACAGGGTGTTTCACGCCAACTAATCCAATGAGTGGGAAGAAATTGCGAATTACATAAATAAGCTAACAAAATACGCGTATATAGAAAAATTTTAATTGTTATCTTTAAATTGATAAAGTTGTCATGAATTTCCCATGCTTTGATTGAACGAGGGAGGGGGGCCGGGCCATATGACAATGTCAAAGTCAATTTTGATAATTTTTGTAATATGTCCAAAAAATACATACATAAATATACATAATATATGATTAAGTCTCTTTACAGGTATATGCATCATCTATTTGGGGAAATATATTACTATCGTATCTTTAGATAAAACAGCTGTCAAAAAACCGATTTATTTTAGTCTGGAGGAATACATCTATTCTAATAGATGGATTAATATAATTTTGCAACGCCTATAGATATGGGAGTAGTCATGAACGAAATACGGAATAGGCAAATCATTTTGTTAAAAATTGTTGTTCATTTCCTATGGCAGACCCAAATATTTGGGTAAGAAATCAAACGGCTAGCAAGCTGGCTACCAAAAACATATATTCATCTTGCTAACAAGCATAACAAATAAAAAAAATTTCGGATAGTTAGTTGCAGGCCTAAAAAGCAATATTCATTTCCAACAAATTATAATCGAAATTTAAATAAAAAAATAGTCGAGCTCTGTACATCGTGCTCTGTACATCAGACATGCAATATACGCAAATCTTTCGAATTTTTCACGTTTTATATTTTTGGAAAAATGCCCAAATTAAAGTTTTATTAAACTTCGATCGAATTTGGATTTAGCTGCTCCCAATATTTTTAATATTTTTTCAGACGTGGGACAGGACCGCAACCTTTTTTAAAGCTTTTGTTTAGCCTAAATCAATATAAATGGTTTTTTGTTAAAGGTGCTTTTGGTACACAAATACTCTCGGTTTGCAATAAATGTTTTTATATCATTAGCATTCCCAATATTAAACTGATGTATGACGCGGCATGCAGTTTGTTTCTGATGTGCAGATCGAGAAGTCTCTCTACTGTTTTCAGAAGGAATGAGGTTAGACTGATTGATGTGTATGACTTGGGCTTGTCTATTGGCCTGTTGCCAGATTTTGGGGATTAGACAACCCGTACTCTCCTCCAAATGTGAGGTATGTGTCCCCAGTCAAAGCTGGCTTTAAACAGACAAATCAGTGGGTTTAGGATGAAATCCAGACATTTCTAGAGAAGTGCTGGAAAAATTCAGTGCCAAAGGAGCCAATTGTCCATCTCACTTTGTCGGTATCGAATATAGTGCCAGATATTCTGGCAGCCCCTTGGAGGTTTGGCTCGATCCAATCGGAGAGTTGGGCTACCCCGCTGCAGATTAAAGAGCCTGGGAAGTAGTTTGGAGTAAAAGCTCCAATGTTTCCCTACGGTCTGAATTGAAGGAACCATCACTCCTGTTCAACAGAACCACCCCGTTTAAGGACTCTTTGGCTATGACTCGCTGAAGTCTAGCCGCCTCTGTAAGGAAATGATTATATCCATAGCATCCCCAATATTGAACTTGTGACGTCAGCAAAGTCTACTCTGGCTAATAGTTAAGGCTAATATGCAGCAGAGTAAAACCGCTCGAAAGAAAAAAAAATTCCTATAAAAATTGTCAAAATTCTTAGCGATTTTTCTAATAAATTTTATTTGTGCAAATAATTGCTCACATTTATAAATAAATTGAACTAAATGTGGCTAAATGACCAAACAAAAACACTTCGTAGGAAGTCTTGCCCAACATATTGAATTCTTGAGAATTTGAGTATCTTCCGCTTTTTACTTAATACACAATTTCTTGAATTTATTTGATTTGCAGATTTGGGTAGCGGTCATCATATCGACCCCTGATTTAGTACTTTTATTATTATTTATTTATTTCCAAAATATTTGAGCATACAATTTAACAGCTGATTCTTTTTTGTGTAATTTTTTCAGTAGCTTTTATTTATCTTTAATAAGCAATATGCGCTAGCAACATGCTCAATAGTAATTAAGGCTAAGTTGAGGCTAAAACTATTTACAGAAAATATTTAGAGCTACAATTCTCAACGTGACATTCTTGAATAAAACATTGCACTTTCCATTTCGCTTAGTAATTCCCATGAAAACACAAAACTTCTCACTTAAACTTACTAAAAATAAGCGGCACCTATTTAAACAGCAGTTCGACAAATTATATGTAAACAACTTTGTAAATACATTTACTATATAGTATATATTGTATTATTCAGCCCATTTGCATGCAAAGATCACGTCACAATGATGACATAACTCAAAACAGAAAAAAAAACTCGCAAAGGAAGTTGCATTTACACAAAAGAACCGGTTTCTTGGTCTCGATATTGTTGTTGTTGTCTCAACTGACAGAACATAGAAATGTCATTAAGGAAATACAAAATGTACGCACAGTGTAGGAAAACGCATAAATAGTAGAGTATGTATATACGCTTAAATGTTTATAAACAATTCCGTGACGCGTTAAATGAAAAAGACATTTCGCATTTTGCGTCAACGAAGCAATAACACAAATAAGCAGAAGAAGAAGATCAGAGATAAAACGTTCAATGTCCCTAACCAACTCACATATTATGAGTATAGAGTATATATGTATATATAGTACAGTCTACAGTCTTCTAAAGTAGGAGGGGGAGAAAAAAACACAACATTATTACAATTATACTGTTTATTAACTGTGTGTTGTTTATTAACTGTGTGCGAGTGGGACAGAACATTCTATGTACTTTAGTAATTGATATTTTAAATAACCAAGCACAGTTAACCTTGTGCCCAACATGTGTTGGGAAAAATCTAAAATATTTTCAAAAGCCTTAAAAACTACTAAAAATATAGACACAAATGTTATGTACTGTGTAATGTATATATTTTGATATGTATCAAAAAATATTTAACGCCCCCGTTTACAGTTGACAACTTGATAAAATTCTAATTCCAAAAAAAATTGCATGAGAAAGAAATTTTAAATTAGACATGGTTGATGGTCGACATAGGGATGCTCTTACAATATGGCAAGATATTTTGTTTTTAATTGTTCATTAGGCTTACATAATGCTAAAGTGGAATTACATGCGTAAAAGATAGATCCTTCAAAATTTATAGATTACAAATTTTTGGATACTTTTAAATTGTACAAACATCATAAAATTTTTGAATTAGTTGACTTTCATGACTCTAAAAAGCCGTATGGAAAAACTTAAATATTCTAAAGAGAGCTCGCATCTCTAATAAATATATGCCCCCCAGGAACTACATTTCAACCCCTTTGCGACTACGCTTCTGTCTGCACTTAATGTCCAATACCCGTTGTTGAACAATTTTAATCTAAGCTACGACGGTGGATTGATAAGTTTCCGGCCTGACCAAGAGATGGCGCCACTAGGCCTACCTTGAGGTGGCGTTCTATAGTACCATCCTTAGATAGCTTGTAGCTATAGTTTCAGCCCGATCGCCATGTAAGTTTAGATTTGAGAGCACACTGAACAAGACGTCTCTGTGTTTTTCTTGAAAATGGAAAAAAAAAATTGATTCGAACAAACATTTCTACCGCCAATTTGACGTTGTATAAGCGTAATCCAAGCGAATTTTTGCGTCGATTCATAACCGTTGATGAAACTTGGGTCCACCACTACACTCCTGAAACCAAAGAACAGTCTAAACAGTGGATTGGACCAGGGGAACCAACTCCAAAGAAGGCAAAAACAATTTTTTCAGCCGACAAGGTTATGGCTACTGTTTTTTGGGATGCAAGAGGTATTATATACATTGATTACCTTGAAAAGGGTAAAATTATCACTGGTCAATACTACGCAGACTTATTGCAACGTTTGAGCCACGAGGTGAAAATTAAACGACCTCATCTGGCGAAGAAAAGAATCTTGTTTCATCACGATAACGCACCAGCGCACAAGTCAATCGTTGCGATGGCAACGATCTGAAGTTTGAATTGATGCCGCACCCTCATTACTCTCCAGACCTAGCCCCGAGTGACTATTATCTGTTTCCTAAGTAATCGAAGCTGTAAATGGGTATTTTGAGGAGCTTGACGAATCAGTCTATAGAGATGGCAATACTAGACTAGAACACCGCTATGAGAAATGTATCAGTCTTAGAGGAGATTATGTTGAGAAATAAAAAAAAATTCTTAAAAACGTTGTTTTTCTTGGTCTGGCCGGAAACTTTTCAATCCACCCTCGTATATTCACGATATTCACAAAAATGCGTATATCTCACTAACCAATAACACAAACACTTCGCAATAGGCTTAAAACCTCCGTATTGACAAACTGTAACACACGCAAAAATCAGATTTGAAATTAATCGATGCGTTCATGAGAACACCTGTAACACGTAAAACATAAGTTTCTTTTATATATATAATATATAGTAAATCGATTACTCATAAATGAGTAACTTAATTGAACAGTCCAATCAAATTGAACACTTTTGCAGCAAGTAGCTATAAGTATACGTGGAGTATTTACCAACACTTTTGTAGTTTTACAAGTTGGCAAACTTCAAAGGTATTCCTTATTTTTGTTAAATTATTCAACTTTACAAATCTTAAAAAATCCCCAAATTTACTGAAATTATAAAATAATTAAGAGTTCCTGAGCTTGAGCAATCTAAGTCCTCAAGTAAGTGTCACAAAGATGTATCCAATTCTACATTCTCTTGTAATCCTAATATTTTTTCGAAAAATGCCATCAAAATCATTTTACAAAATCATATAGTTCACCCCATTGGGCCCAACGTATCGGGTATAACTTTTACTACAATTTGAGACTGTAGTGAAAATATTCGCCTTTTTTTTTAGAAGACATTTGTGTAATAAGTTAGGCTAGGAGGCATTGAACAAGTTCAGAATCAAGATTCAGTTGTATTCCAATTGAGTTTTACCCCAACTTGTGAAAATATAAAATATCAATATCAAAAAACCTGGTTAAAAACCACTCATAGTTAGGACAACCCCTGCCGTGTTTACACTTTTGTGTCAAAATCCAAAAAGTTTGGGATCTGCATGCCAAAAATTGCACAAATCTATAATACCCTTGACCTATGTAGGGTATAATAATATATGCGTAAAAATAGCTGCGTTTAATAAGAAACACAAAGTCAAAAAAAAAAGAATCCACACTAAATTGACTCTGACTTCATTTCCTTTTAAAAAGTGCTCCTAACTCTAAACTCAATGGAATTAAAGATCAAAAGATTGCTTTCGCTGACTTGCCTGCTCCCCTCATTCGTGAGCTTAAAAACAACAAATAAAGCAGCAGCATAAAAGGACGCAGCAAAAACTATAGAAGGGTTAGGTTAAACTGAGCATAACACATGGTACATGGCGCATAGTACATGGTATATGGCACATAAGGGAAGGCAAAAAACAAAGGGTACTCTACAGAGCACAGCAAAGCCGCATGTTGTCATCATCGTTCCATTGAAAAATAAATATTAAATTTTTGTATAATAATAATTGTCAATATAAAACGCACACGACGAAAAACTTGCAACAAGCGCTTAAAATTGTTTAAAACAAACCATAAAAGTTACACATAAAAATAAAAATTTGTATTTTTAACAAATGTTTATCACTTTGTTTAATTTAATATTTTTATTATTATTTATTAATTTGGCAGCTCATAAAACAATTTACACAATGCCATTTATTTTTAGGCAACACTGAGCGCACATCTCATATATTTATTTTATTTATATTTATTTTAAGGGCAAGCCTCTTTTATTAATTTGCACAGTTAGCTGCCAATTTGCCGTTAAGTACTGATTTTGTTTTTAAAAAATAACCGCTAAAATAATTTTGACTTTGCATCCGCACCGCACGTTTGAGAGCAGTCAAATCAGAAATAACACTGAGCAGGAATATTCAAGTACAAAATGTGCGCAGATTGCTTGAGCCAAAAAAACTAAATTGAGCAAAAGCCAAACAAACAACCAAGAGAGCATAAAAGCTTTAATAGAGAGCTTTATTGTGGCAGCCCTGGCATTAAACGATCTTTTTGAAATGCTTTTACAGCTGGGCAGGTTTGTGTCTTGGCTAAGTGAAACAGTATGAATTCAAAATTTTGTTTTATGCATCATGATTCATGACTATAATATGCACTGCACGCTCCCCTTCTCCATCCTAACTTTTCCAGTTTAGAGTTTTAGTTTCTACGCAGAAAGTTTTGGGGGAAAAATGTGGAAAAACTGATTGATTAACTTTTTCACAGCTTATGAAAAATGTGTTCCAATTTTGGCAATTCTGCAAAGAACTATCAAAGTTTTTAACCAAATTGTAACAAAGATGGATAATAAAAAATGGCGGACGTAAAGTCAGGCGCGGACGACTTTAGGATACCCTGTACCACTAGCTTCTAATAAAGTCCGATTTCTTCACAAAAAACCAAAAACAGAAGAATTTTTAAGCAAAAATTTTTTTTTACCGATCGTTCCTATGGGAGCTATATGATATAGTCAACCGATTTCAATAAAATTTGACACAGTGCTTAAATACCTTAAAAAAGATATGAATGCCAAATTTATTTCCAATATCTTTACAAACAAACAAAACACATCGAATTTTGTATAAAAAACGTGTTTTTGGACCGATTGGTCCTATGGGAGCTATATGATCTAGTCAAACGATTTGGATTAAATTTAGTACAGTGCTTAGGAACTATAAAATACTCACGAATGCCAAATTTTGTCCCAATATCTTAACAAACAAACGAAACACAACAAATTTTGTTAAAAAATCGATTTTTTGGAAGATCGGACCTATGGGAGCTATATGATATAGTCAACCGATTTTGTTCAAATTTGGCACATTGCTTAAGTGGTCTAAAAAATTTCCAAACGCCAAATCTGGTTACGATATATTTATTAAAAGCGAAATAAAGCGAATTTTTCTTTAAAAAGTTATTTTGGCCGATCGGTCCTATGGGAGCTATATGATATAGTCAACCGATTTCGATCAAATTTGGTACAGTGATTGGGAACTATAAAAAACTTTCGAATACCAAATTTGGTTACGATATCTTCATAAACAAACGAATTATTCATCTAAAACGCTTTTTTTTTTGTCGAGGTCGTCTCAAACACCCCCATGGGAGCTATATAATTTAACCCAGATATCAAAAAAATAAAATAAACTTGCCTCCTATGGAATAATATGGGATCTAATGTGAAAGTTTGGTAGCTCTAGCTCTTACCATCTCTGAGATCTAGGCGTTCACCCTGATCATATTTTAGGTAACTTTGGGGTGTCTCCGACGTCTCCTTCTATATGTTACATACATTTTCGGCTTGCACAAACTTAATATACCCTTGGTACCATACGGTACAGGGTATAAATATGCAATTCGAACAAACCTATATTTAGTTACACTTTCTAGGTTCTTACCCGTTCTAGACGTATGATATATATTTTTTTTACCACAAATTAAGATAATATTTTAGTTTTAATTATTCCATATAGAAAATTTTTTTTGGTATTGTTTTTATTAATTATTTGTTTTTTCCCTTGCATATGGCCGGGGATTGCGCCTCCGCTTTAGGGGCGCATCAATTACTGATTTTTTTATGCATAATTTTTTTTTTTAGTTTACTTTTTTGCTTTGATTTGGCAATTTTTAATTGATACACAAAACAGAAGCTGCCAAAACAAAACACCAATCTATATATATATATAGATTATAGGCTCGTAGAGACCTGAGCAACCCACAGCAGACCAGACATGCCCCATACTAGACCCCCCCTAATAGTCAGTCAGTCAGTCGTATTTAAAACAAAATGCGCACAAACAGCACGTGTTAAATTGTAATTACGATCTTTAATTTCAAAAATTGTTTATAATGTAATTTTTTTAAAAAACAGCGAATACAGAAATCATTGATTTTGTCTGTTGCCCTTTTTTGCATATTTCAATATTTTTCAAGGTTTTGTATTTGAATTTTTTTTGGATATTATCAAAAGACCTTGATTAGTTGAACAGATATTTAGACAAAAATTATGTAAAATGATTCAGGAATTATGATTTATTTATCAGTAACAAGTTTAAATAAATAAAGGATTTATTTAATAAAAATTGAAAGGTTGCTGAGTTGGTTGACTATATCGCTCACGTTTGTGTTTACACATCCCTGAACTAACTAACCAGAACTAGTTCTTTTTTATATGAGCTTAGAGGATGAGAATTTGCTGTTATTGGCTCTATATCATTGATTCTCTATTTTTTTAATTAATTCGGCTACTTTAGAATTTTTGTTCAACATTTAAAGCCATATTTCAGCTATAACTGATTTTATGTATAATAAGTCTTCACTTCTTTGTTGGGCCGAAATGCAGAAGTTCCTGATTAGCTTTATATGTAACGATGCAGAAATGGAGAAATCAGCTCCGTCGAGAGAGGGGGGATCGGGAACTTTTTCCGCCGGGCCCGCAGCTCTTGGAGGGTCCCGGACTCGAGAGTCATTGCATTGGAGTTTTATGAAATGCATTATTATGATTTTATCTAATCATCAATTCTCTCAGAAATCCTTTCTATATTTTTATGTTGATCTCACAATTATACGTAATTCCATGAATTAAGAAAAATTTATAGGGGCCCGGATCCGAGATTTCCCCCGGGGCCCGGATATTTTCTCTACGGCCCTGGGAGAAATGTCAGATGGGAATTTCCTTTTCTAATTTATTTTCATAGCAGCTTGAAGAGTTACTTATGTCCATTTTTTTTATTATATTTTTTGGAACGTACCTATCTACCGTGTCAAAACAAATTTCGATTATAAAAAAAACTGTAGAAATGGCCTAAGCTTATAAAAAAAAAAATTTTTTTTTGGAAGACAAATAGATGAAAAAGTAGCAATGAACAACTTTCTGGTTTAGTGAAATTTAATATTGGAAACCTTACCATTTTTGACTTTCTGAATTTATACCAGATAAAGTGATACAGGACATTCGGAAATGGTATTATTTTGGAAGGCACTTAAAACTTAAAGACGGTAAATGGATTTTTAGCTTTTGTCTTTTTTAAACCACAAGCTCAAGATTCAATGAAAAATTCAAAATAAATATTTCATTTTGTAACTTTCTTTTGATAAAATTAGACTCTTAGAATCGATTACAAGGTTAGGTTAGGGCGGCAGTTAACGGCCCAACTTACTTAGGCCAAGGATAGGCCCGTTGCGATACCGCTGCAGTGAGCTATTTCAACAAACTTTCCCATTGAGAGGTTCCCTTTAATAGGTGAGGAAGCCATCCGGCTTCCTGGATAAACCTTAAAAGGCATTTTGGACTCTGTTCAGAAAGCTGAGATATATCGCCAAGAAAGTGTGACTTTAGGAACCTAAATCTTTTACTGCCCAGCCTAGGGCAATGACAGAAAAAGTGTTCCACCGTCTCTAGCTCCTCCTCATCGCCACAGAGGTCATGGTGTGGAACATTCAACCTGGATGCGTGGTTTCCCAATAGCCAATGTCCCGTGATAACACGGAAAACAGATAAGCACTGGTCTCTATTGAGACAGCAAAGTTTTTCTGTTCTTTTGCTGCAGTATGTCGGACAAGTTTGCTGCGAGCTTCTACATGCTGTCCGATTCCACGTTTTATTTGCACAGAGGGCGATAAAATTTCGTATTCTCAGTTTACAGCTGGCCATGGGTATACCCAGGACCTCCTTGTCTTGAAGGAGGATGCGGGTAGTTCCTAGTCTAGCCAGTTCATCCGCAATACAGTTACCCTCGAAGTCCCTATGTCCTGGGATCCATATGAGGTGAATTGAAAAATGCTCAGGCGTCTCCCCAGAGAATAGCGGCAGTCATTCACTGACTTCATACAGGAAGTCATCGAAACTAGGGACTTAATAGCCACTTGGCTGTCCGAGTAGATAAAAATGTTCTTATTTTGAACTTGTAGGTTTCTTTTTGTTATTGGAGCCTCCCGGATTGCAGTCGAAAAGCAGTTCTAACGTTGAAATCGTCAACCTAGACGCCTCCGCCTACACTGTCGTCTAGCTTAGAACCGTCCGTGTATACCTTTATCGAGCCCGCTGGGCCTGGTACACCAAAATTATAATCCCCCCTGGTTGGAATATATATATCGATTGCAAAGAATCGTTTAAATTTTGTATGATCTCTTCTGTTAGCTTGGCTTACTTAGAGTCGTTTATAGATTTATAGAAATAATGTGCAAAAATGTTTTTTCCCTTCAAAATTTGCATTATGCTGCATGTGAATCCCCGCCTGTTAAGCTTAAATTGAGTCATATATTACAAAAAACCCCCAAATTCTATTGCTGAATAGCACATTTCGCAACAAGTTACATTTCGTTTAAGTATCTTTAATAATTTAGTTAGAAAAGCACAAATACAACCGTTTTTCCCCAAGTAACTAACTGATGGGTTATGTGAGAGGATATACGTAGACTATATACCAAAGGACATCTATAACACTTGCCCCAACAACAAATCAATAACTAAATTAAGTAAAAACAATATTGGCAGGCAATAAATGGCCACTTGGTCGAGTGCTTCATCAAGTTAAAGCTAAGGCTAAGGATTCCGGTTGGCATGCTGACGTGCAAAGGACTAAAGGAAAAAACTTTTGCATATTGCAGAAATTGTGTGAGCATTAAATATATGTGCACAAATATGTGCGAACGTTTCTAGGTACGGTTGAAGCAAGTGACGGCACACCGAATATAATATACACTGTACCGATTATGACCTTACAGTTTTTAAGAGTTGAAAAATTTTAGGGCATGGGAGATGATATTTTCGTCCATATTTTAGTAGGTTTCCAATCAGTCTTTATAATTGCTACAGCATTAATGTGTATGAATGTTCCCAAATCGAGTGTAAGATGCAAAACTCTCCAACCGCGAGACGGGGAAGACTCCGACATGGATTGTCTGATTACTTAAGAAGGCCTAACTTAAAGTTTTGCGTCTCTTTCAGCCTCGAAGTTCAAGGTTTCTTTTGTCATTCTGATTAAATCGGAAGCGTCTTTGGAAGGTCTCCAGCGTTTCTTTCTCTATGTCTCATATACTAGCATATATTTAATATACTCCTTGTCTTAAAGTACAGGATATAAATATGCTCCTAAGTCTATTGTTCTTTGGTTAAGACTGACGGACTGACTTACAAATGTTACAGAAACTAAATGGACCTCTTGATAAGATTGTTATACGTTTATGATCTAGGTATTACACAAACATTTGTTTTTTTTTCCACCAACTTAATAAACCCTTTTTAGCCCCCTGGTTAAAGGGTATAAAAAAAGGCACGTCGTAAATAAGTTAGCAACTAACTATTCAGCCCGGCGTATACGTAATTTTATTTGCGCAATGGCTTTGGATGCTCTTTTTTTTGTTCATACACTCTCGCTCTTTTTTTCTGTCGCGGTCTGTCAACAGAAATTCAATTACATTAACTCACTGTGACCTTTGACATTTGATTTGTGTACACCGTGGGGCTCCTCTCTCTCTCTATATACAGAGATAGAGAATGAGAGCGAGAGAAGAGTGACAACTGAAAGGGCTTGGGGGCCAGAGTTCGCATTAAAAAAATTAATTCGTATTAATTGTATGAAATGCGCTTTCCAGCAACCAGTAAATGGCCTTAATTTTTAAGCATACATACATGAGATTATATTTTCCAAACTTTATGTACTTCAAAATGAGCTTACCTGTAATGAAATAAAAATCAAAAATCATATATCATATATTTTATATTGTACATAATTATAAAGCATTATTTTTGTTAACTGATTGGGAACGTGAAATTAATTAAGTTGATAAAAATTTAAACTGACATAGCCATTTATTAATAAAATACTTCATGTAAATTTGATTGACATCATAACTGAGTGACTTGCTCTTTAATAATAATAACAATTGAAATTTATGCTCTGTGAAGACTAGTTTTGGGTCTTTAGTATTAAAATAATTTTTGGAGTCTGGTTTTGTTCTTATAGAGCTTGAGTTTTAAGTTTTTTCTTATTGAGAAGTTTCTTTTAGTTTTTCGATATCGAAATTTTATTGTATAGCTGTATAGGTGTTTCAGAGGAACTAAAAAAAAATATTAAGTTGGATAGCACTACTTTACAAATGTAAGGGTTATAAAGTGCACCTTAGTGAAAAAGCGTTATTAAGAATAATTTTGGATCGAGAAACACGGAAAAAACACGTTTTTTTCTTAAGGGTGGAAACCAGTTAAGACCGATCAAAAAATGTACTTTTTATTGCATAAATTGTCAAAAATATGTGGTCAGAATTTAACAGAAAAATTATTCCCAATGCTATGAGGACTTAAGTGACCGCCCGTCGGTCCGGAGTCGAAGCGCGTGGTTCTCGAAACGACCCTTTTTTTCAACTTGTGAGCATTCTAGCTTGAAAAGGTATTGACCAATCGTTCTGAAATTTGGTGTGAACATTCTTTATTCAATTCAAATCTAAACAAATCTAACATGAACCTAATTATTAGATTATATGATTATTAAAAATATGTTATAAAAACAATATTGTCTTCAAACACCTCAAAAAAAAGGCAATTTTCAATTTTTTGTATACAATCAGGTTCATCTTCTTAGGAAATGTGTTGCTAAAGAAAAATGAAAATTACTACCACAGAAATGCCCACCAGCAAAATAACGGGTGATTCATTAAGACCTTTTTTTTTTTAATGATTTGGCAAATCCAAATTTTAAAGGAATGATGGGATCTTTATTTATGATTTCGAAAGAATATTTTATGGCATTTATTTTTTAAAAATAATCTAGTTCAAATGTTGGCCGCAACTGCGTTTTAAATGGTCCATCCTGAAGGTCCAATTTTCCATGACTCGTTCAAGCATTTCCACTGGTATTTGGCCAATAGCACGAGTAATGTTGGCTTCCAAGGCCTCAATCGTTGCTGGTTTGTCCACGTAAACTGTTGACTTTACGTAACCCCAAAGAAAAAAGTCGAGCGGTGTGATATCGCACGATCTTGGCGGCCAAGGTACGGGTCCCGTACGTGAAATTAATCTCTCCCAAATTGACCTCGCAATAGAGCCATTGTTTCATTGGCAATGTGAACCGGAGCGTCATCCTGTTGGAACCAAATGTCGTCGAGATCACGGGCAACAATTTCAGACAGCAAAAAGTCCGTTAACATGGTCCGATAACGTGCGCCATTGATGGTAACGTTCGCACCTTGCTCATTTTTAAAAAATATGGACAATCATTGGCCACCAGCCCACATCTTCTCCCCAAATACGGCGATTTTGCTTATTCACGAAACCGTGGAGTCAATAGTGGGCCTCATCACTGAACAAAATTTTGGTCGAAAACAACGGATTTTCATCGATCTTACCAAGAGCCCATTTACTAAAACGGCAACGTGCAGGAAGATCATTCGGCTTTCCATGATGATTTGCCAATGAATACTGAACAACTTTGCCTTTGACAGCTGTCATGGATCACGCGTGATCCACACGAAAATCCCTATTGAAAAAAAGGTCTTAATGAATCACCCTTTACTTCGATTGCGGAGTACGATGAAACTTGAAAAAAATTTTAAGTCTACTTCAAAACATGAATAAAATACTCCCAATACTCATCAATTTAAAAAAATTCTTTTTATTCTTTCCATATGTAAAAAATTCGCGAAAAATAAAATCTGGGTCTCCTAAACCGGTCTCCACCCTTAAGCACAAGTTTCAAGATGTTTTCGAAATGTTTGTGTCCGATTTAGAAGAGAAAAGAAAAACAGTTTTCATTTTCGTGTTTCTCGATCCAAAAGTATCCTTAAACACATTTTTTATGAAAGTTCATTTTTCGTGAAAACTAGTTCGTTTCTTTATGAAGGTATCGTAACCAAACTTGGATTTTCAAAGACTTTTGAGCTCTAAAGCATTGTACTAAATTTAATCAAATAGATTGACAATATTCCGGGACCGGGAGGGCAAAATGTACCGGGCTGCCTATTATATCTTATGTTTGAATCGAAAAAGTACGAATGTAATTAAACCGGGCCCGTGGGGAATCCCACCTTCCTTTCCTCTCTCTCCACGGGCCTGACTATATATACATCTATATCGCTAGGACCGATTGATCGGTCAACAACACATTTTTGGGTCAAAATTAAAAAAATTTCAAACTACCTTCCCAAAGATCTGGTTACTAGTATTATTCAAAGTTCAATCTAAAAATTATTTCCAAAAAGCCGTTTTAAAAATTGAATTCTCAATCCAAACAGGTAGACTGGTTACGAAAATACTAATGCCGATTAGTTATGATTTATTTTCCCTTCTGTAGAATTAGAGCATTTCATGTCTCATAAACATTTTAGCTTTATACGGTTTTATATATAGGTATATACACCTCGTCTTTTAGTAAAAGATTTACCTCCCTACTTAATAAATTGCTTCGTATGTTTTATTGTCTGCACCATAAATTAAACAGCATCTTATATACTACTAGTATATAATATAATTCATTTCGATGAGCTCCAAAGACGACGATGCCTTGCATTGGATTCAATGTAAACCACTTGAAGCTCAACATTTAACGTTCAACGAATTTGTCTAGGAGCTTGTAATCGATGTTATTTTTTTTTAAATCGTTTTTTTTTGTTTAGTTTATAATAAAAGTTGAAAGCTTCCGCATTTGGCAATCCGTATGATTAACAATAGCACAACAAATATTTATGTGTGTATATATAAATATATATATATAGATAAATCGATCCAATGCACTGGAGAACTCACCTTGGCCACCCCATGGGAATTTTAATAGCCTTTTAATGCTCGCATTGCGTCGAACCGAAGGCGCCGCCATAACCGGTTCACCATCCATTTTGTTTCAATATTGATTTGACACTTTTCTTTATAACGATTAACTTTTTGAACTTTTATAATTTGTTGCTATGCTTTTAAATACTTTTCTATTTAAAAACTAAAAATGTTTTCAGCTAAATCAGCTTTTTTATTGTTTCAAAAGTTTAACTTTGGGTTGGCAACTTTAGTTATTTTACGCATTTTTAAGCACTGCTTGTATATTTCCCTTGCTGATTATAAATAAACAATTTATTAATATACTATATATAAAAAAAAAAAACACACATTTTTTGTGGATTAATACCAAGGCACATCAAGAACTGGCTGACTTGCTGTATTTATCAGCTGTGGTAGAACGTAAAAGAATTGAGCATATTTCTTATCAACAAGGCCAGTAGCCTTCCCATGTTGGATTCAAGGCCAATGCCAGTCGAACAATTACAATCCCTTATAAACAAAGTAAATAAAAACAAATTATTTGAATAATTTTTCGTAAATTTTATTTTGCATGTTTGCATTCAATTCCAACTTTGCTTTACTGTATTCAAAGTTAGTGTACAGTACGACCAAAACAAGCTTAACAGAGAGATTTAACAGTGCAAATTAAATGAGAGACTTAGGTACAGTAGTGCGCAAAACGTTCTGTTCTGTATTAATGTATTTTTAAGTATCTTGTGTAAAGTTTGATCAAAATTTCATAAAAATTGATGTAATTGAGAACTCTCAAAAGAGAACACATTCAAGGAGTGAATGATTCACTTGGCTTTTTAATTGCATTCATGCAGTCTCTTCTACTTTTTCGGGCATAAACTCTATGATGTACTTAATTTTGAAACATTTGTTTGCACATAAATCATAAAAACACATTAATTGTTATAATTGTTTAATTGCAAATGTAAATTCTAGGGAGTATTCAAAATTATTACAAACATTTGTTCTCACAGTATGGCACTCTGGGGGTTGTTAGAAAGTATTAAATTTCACTTTCAACGAAATGATATTCGGTGATTGTCATTATTTAGTGCTCCCAAGGGAAGACAATCTAATATATAATTATACTAATAAATCTTTATTTCTTTTCGAATCGTGCAGATCGGTAATACACTGCTGGTCTTAGGTTAGACGCACCAACGCATTTTTTAAATAAACTGCTCTATTTACAATCCTGTATGTTATATATGCCCAAAATGTTTTTCTCATCAAATATCTTATTGAAACGTCAAAAGATAGACTTCTTTCACTCGCAAGGACTATCCAGTCGAAACATTGCCAATGAGATAAAGCGCAGTTCTAGAACTGTTGATAGATATTTAAAGGATCCAGAGGCATATGGAACACACTTTAAAGAGAAAGCACTAACTAAGCAAGCAGAGCGCAAAATTATTGGAATTCCTTCGAATTCGACTAAGTCAGCAGCTCAGATTAAGGAATTAGCCGGAGTAAAAGCAAGTCTTTCAACTTCAGCGTACAATAAGAAACGCAGCACATCTGAAGCGTCTAAAAATCAAGAAAAACCACCTCTGAATGGTATACGCAAAGAAAAACGGCTTCAATTTGCGAAAGAACGCATGACGTGGACTGTTCAAACTGGCGTTCGATTGTTTTTACTTATGAAAAACGTTTAAATAAAGATGGCCCTGATGGTTTTCAATACTATTATCACGATTTGCGAAAAAATTAAATATGTTTAAGCCGTCATCACAGCCGAGAGGCTGGAGTCATGGTGTGGGGTGCTACATCAAATTATATGGAACAATTGGCTTAATTTTTAACGATCAGAAGATGAACGTCGAGCGCTTCATACGCTTGTTGGAGTCCGTATTTCCAAAATTAAATGATCTATTCGGATCAATTCCATGGATTTTACAAGATAATGCTCCTATTTATAATGTTCTTGTAGTAAAGACGTTTGTGTCGAGTCAAAACGTTAATATCATGACTTGGCCACCATATTCTCCAGATCTCAACATAATTGAAAAAGTTTGTGGCTGGCTCAAAAGGAAGGTATAGAAAGGGGAAAAGCAATACGAAGATAAGGAAACATTAACTGCAGCTATTAAGCGTGCTAGGAGCGAGATTTTGACCTATATTGATTCCCTGTATCAATCTATGAAGGACCGGATTTATGAAGTTATTAGTAACAAAGGAGGCGGTACTCATTACTGAATTTATTTTTTCTTATTTCTAATAAGTCAAATAATAATAATGAAGTTCGAAATAAGTTATTCTCTTCCAAAAAAAAAATGATTCTAAGTGCGTCTATTCTAATGACCCAGAAAAAATACCCTTATTTAAAGATTTTTTGTTAACACTTATGATCATTTGAATATTATACTTGAAGTATCATTAAATAACTGACGTTTTTGCATATCAACTTATTTTCAATCATCATTAAAATTAAAGATAATAAATCTAACCTATGACCAGCAGTGTATATGGAATATCCATAAAGAAAGTTGTATTCTTATTATTTATTTATTTATTAGCTTAAATATATTATACCATAATATACTTAAAACAAAAGGATTTTTAAAAAGAGAAAAAGTTATATACTATATCTACGCATAAAGAACAGGAATCATTTAAGACCATAAAGAAGTATAAAATCGAAAAGACGGCTTATTTAAAGAGTTGCGTCAGCAGCACTCAAATACCGACAACAAGTTCCCGGAATTGGGTTTATATACAGAAGATTAGCTATACGAAGATAGTATAGACAAACAGCTTGATACCACACCACGCCATAAAGTAATAATTGGATAATTGAATTTATATAGAAAATATATTTTACAAAATTGGGGTGTCTAAAAATGAGGTTAGCAAAAGTATGTAAAAAAAATGGCGGACGTAGAGTCGGGCGCGGACGACTTTAGGATACCCTGTACCAATAGCTTGTAATAAAGTCCGATTTCTTCACAAAAAACCAAAAACAGAAGAATTTTTAACAAAAATTTTTTTGGACCGATCGTTCCTATGGGAGCTTTATAATATAGTCAACCGATTTCAATAAAATTTGACACAGTGCTTAAATACCTTAAAAAAGATATGAATGCCAAATTTATTTCAAATATCTTTACAAACAAACAAAACACATCGAATTTTGTATAAAAAACGTTTTTTTGGTCCTATGGGAGCTATATGATCTAGTCAATCGATTTGGATCAAATTTAGTACAGTGCTTAGGAACTATAAAATACTCACAAATGTCAAATTTAGTCCCAATATCTTAACAAACAAACGAAACACAACAAATTTTGTTAAAAAATCGATTTTTTGGAAGATCGGCCCTATGGGAGCTATATGATATAATCAACCGATTTTGTTCAAATTTGGCACATTGCTTAAGTGGTCTAAAGAATTTTCAAACGCCAAATCTGGTTACGATATCTTTATTAACAATCGAAATATAGCGAATTTTTCTTTAAAAAAGTTATTTTGGCCGATCGGTCCTATGGGAGCTATTTGATATAGTCAACCGATTTCAATCAAATTTGGTACAGTGATTGGGAACTATAAAAAACTTTCGAATACCAAATTTGGTTACGATATCTTCATAAACAAACGAATAATTCATCTAAAACTTTTTTTTTGTCGAGGTCGTCTCAAACACCCCTATGGGAGCTATATAATTTAACCCCGATATAAAAAAAATAAAATAAACTTGTCTCCTATGGAATAATATGGGATCTAATGTGAAAGTTTGGTAACTTTAGCTCGTACCATCTCTGAGATCTAGGGGTTCAAACGGACGGACGGACATGGGTATATCGACTTCTCTATTGACCCTGATCATATTTTAGGTAACTTTGGTGTGTCTCCGACGACTCCTTCTATATGTTACATACATTTTCGGCTTGCACAAACTTTATATACCCTTGGTACCATACGGTACAGTAGAGTACTCATGCAGAGGCCAACGCATCCAAAAGGATTCACAATTTCTAGAGATCTTGGGAAATGGCGATTGGAATTGTGAATTTCAAGATAGAAAGCGAATAAAAATTTTGAGTTAAGATAGAGATTGAGAGAAAGGTTCTGTTTTGTATTTTTAATTTTCGATTAAACCTCTATATTCCCTAACTTTAAGTATTTAACATTTGTTCGCTTTGATGCGAAAATTTAAGAAACAAAAAGAAACATAAAATCGGATTAATCCGGAAAAATTCTCGATTAAGGTAGCATATAAAATTATAATACATTAATAAAACATAAATGAAAAAAAGATGGCGATTTTTTTTTTACTTCGAACCAGTGGCATTGCAAAAAAAAAAAATATGAAAATAAAATGTTTGTTTATTTTTGTGAATGCCCAAACTTTAAGCAATAATTTTTGAATTTGTCCTTGCTTTAGAAGTACCAGAATACGTGCCAAAAAAATCACAAAGGATCTAACGCTTGGCAAGTGCACAAAATCCAAAAATACGAAAAATCCCATAACGCTGTAGACAAAACTAATTTCATAGTTTTTCAAAAGAAATATGACATTGAAAAACCAAAATTCAAATATCCTTCAATATTTATAGCGTCGACTACGAATATTACTTAGTGGATCCATTAACAAAAGCAACAAATTTTTGGATAATGACAATAAACTTTTCCAAATTGTACACAAACAAAAACCACAAAATATAAACAATAATAATTTTAATAAATATTTTGCAGAGCACATAAATAAATTGTTTATTGAACTTGTTGCAGTTGTTGGCAATATTGTTGCAGTTGTTGTTGCTATTGTTATTACCAACAAAATAAATAATAATAATAATAAGCAGCAGTCGTACATATATAAAAACACGAACAGGCAATTGCCTTATGTACAATAACAATTACCTAGGCATATATAAATAAATAAATATAGTATATTGATCTTGGCTTGATTACATATTGTCGATTGGGGCACAAATTGAATATTACATTGGCATATTGGGATCCATCCAATCAATCAAGAAGATCAAATGCGTTTTCTATACAACAACTGGGCATATGTTCTGTGGGAGGCGAGGGTCTCTCTCATATAAATATGAAAATTTCTGAGGAAAAACAAAATACATTTTTTTTTTCAAGAATACCGTCTGGCTAAACAATGAAAATGCGATCGGATCGACAGCAGCGATCCATACAAACAAACAATTTTTTTTTGTTTACACGTTTTATATCTGTAAGATACAAAAAGCACAAAAAAATATCTATAAGAGTAAAACAAACATTTTTAGACAAATTTTGCGGTAACAAAGAGCACTAAAATGAAAAACATTTTGTTAAAAAAAAGCAACAAATACCCCGCTAATAAATTGACAATGAAAATGTTTTGTTTATAAATTTTAACGATGCATAAAATTAAACAAATGGAAGGCAAATTATGTTTATTATAGTTTTTATTTAGCGCAGCTCAATAAATTATTTAATATTTTTCTTTATTGCCAGCGCGGCTCTAAAAAGACAATTATTATTTTTTTTTTAAATTTAAATACTCAATAAATAGCTACAACTTGTAGGGGCTTTGCAGGATGTTTAAAATCAAATTTTTAATAATTGCAATTGTCTAATTTTTACCATTTTGGTTAACTAAAAGTGAACATCCAAAGACAGAAAAAAAAAAAAATGTTTCAATGTTTGTAACTTGTTAAATTAATCTATTTCCACAAAGACTAGGCCGTGCCGATTGTGGATCCCGAAATGAATGTTTGCTTCCCTTTTTTATCAGGCCAAACCGATTATCGCATTTTCCAAAATATGTTTTTATACCCTGTACCGTATGCTACAAAATTCTTAATAGCTCCCCAAGTACTGTACCAAATTTGATCAAAATCGGTTGACTATGTAGCTCCCATACGACCGATCGGCCAAAATAACTTTTTTAAGCAAATTCGCTTTATTTCGTTTTTTAATAAAGATATCGTAGCCAGATTTGGCGTTTGATAATTTTTTAGAGTACTTAAGCAATGTGCCAAATTTAAACAAAATGGATTGACTATTTCATATATCTCCCATAGGAACGATCGGTCAAAAAAGAATTTGTTGCTTAAAAATTCTTCTGTTTTTGGTTTTTTGTGAAGGAACCGGATTTTATTGCAAGCTAGTGGTACAGGGTATCCCAAAGTCGTCCGCGCCCGACTTTACGTACGCCATTTTAAGAGTAAGAATGGGTTAATTTTTACAAATTTTTGAAAGAACATCAAATATTGCTTAAGTAAATATAATCACAAGATAAATGCGATTTTAAACAAAAAGCAACAGAAATTTAGATCGTCTAACAAATTATAGTTGAATAATAAAGTTTATTTCCTAAAACAAAACGAGTTGGTTTTGAATTGAAGAGTTACGGATTTTATAAAATTCCCCGGGTACGCTAAGAATTGAGTTGGCCACTCTATAGACATCCATAAATTAGCAGATTAAGCCTTGAAACCGCTCGAATATTCAAATTAATATTGAAAAATCAATTAAAATATTAACAGCAGTATTTAAAAAACAATATTACGCTTTAGCTGATTAGGCTTATCAATAAAGATTGATTTTATTATATAGCACAAACAAAACTTGTTTAGATTTTCATTTGTTTACCTCCAAAAATTGTTTTGTACTTCAGAAAGAAACTCGTTACAGCATTTGAAATTCGTAGATTTAGTAACTTTTGGCACATTTAAGAATTTACGAACTTTATGGGAATGGGCAAATGGCCAGAAATCTTTTGGATTTTTATTTTTGTAGCCATCTTAAGTCCATATTTATTTATTTACTAAAGCCGCAGCAATTTAGATGCATATAAATGCAGCGAAGGCTTTCATAATGATGCAAATAATTGACGCATTATCGCTAAAATTCCAGTAGTATATGATACATATATGTAATATACACACTATACATATATACTATATATATATATACATACTTTAGATTGATTTTTATATGATTTTGCACGACGCAAAGTCGTGCGAGCTCTGGAAAAATACTTTACTATATACGATTCGATTCAGCAAGTCAATGTCAATTTTAATTAGAACTTTTTTCAAAATCAACTTTACTTTTTGCTCTTTCAATATTTGTTTTGTTTTTCCAACAATGTTTTTCTTAAATACTCTATAGTTTGGGTAGTAGAGGCAGAGCTAGTTGGAACATTACATACACAAAAAAATTTAATATATAGGATTCTTTGTATAGAAAATATGTTTTTCAAAAAAATATAAATTGTTTAGGACATATCATTAACCAATTTTTTGGGATACATCGACTTGATGGGATCAAAAAAGGGTTTTTACTGCAGCTTGCCAAATGTGATTAAAACAATCAAAAAAATGGCGGACGTAAAGTCGGGCGCGGACGACTTTAGGATACCCTGTACCACTAGCTTGTAATAAAGTCCGATTTCTTCACAAAAAACCAAAAACAGAAGAATTTTTAAGCAAAAAATTTTTTTTTGACCGATCGTTCCTATGGGAGCTTTATGATATAGTCAACCGATTTCAATAAAATTTGACACGGTGCTTAAATACCTTAAAAAAGATATGAACGCCAAAGTTATTTCAAATATCTTTACAAACAAACAAATCACATCGAATTTTGTATAAAAAACGTGTTTTTGGACCGATTGGTCCTATGGGAGCTATATGATCTAGTCAAACGATTTGGATTAAATTTGGTACAGTGCTTAGGAACTATAAAATACTCACGAATGTCAAATTTGGTCCCAATATCTTAACAAACAAACGAAACACAACAAATTTTGTTAAAAAATCGATTTTTTGGAAGATCGGACCTATGGGAGCTATATGATATAGTCCACCGATTTTGTTCAAATTTGGCACATTGCTTAAGTGGTCTAAAAAATTTCCAAACGCCAAATCTGGTTAGGATATCTTTATTAAAAAACGAAATATAGCCAATTTTTCTTTAAAAAAGTTATTTTGGCCGATCGGTTCTATGGGAGCTATATGATATAGTCAACCGATTTTGATCAAATTTGGTACAGTGATTGGGAACTATAAAAACTTTCGATTGCCAAATTTCGATATCTTCATAAACAAACGAATTATTCATCTAAAACGCTTTTTTTTTCGAGGTCGTCTCAAACACCCCCATGGGAGCTATATAATTTATCCCCGATATCAAAAAAATAAAATAAACTTGCCTCCTATGGAATAATATGGGATCTAATGTGAAAGTTTGGTAACTCTAGCTCTTACCATCTCTGAGATCTAGGCGTTCACACGGACGGACAGACGGACGGACAGACGGACAGACGGACATGGGTATATCGACTTCTCTATTCACCCTGATCATATTTTAGGTAACTTTGGGGTGTCTCCGACGTCTCCTTCTATATGTTACATACATTTTCGGCTTGCACAAACTTAATATACCCTTGGACCATACGGTACAGGGTATAAATATATCATTAATTAATGACTAAAAGTTCCATTACTCGGATTTGAAAAATCGTCAAAATAACTTTCGATCATCCGTTTTCAAGTTACAGTAATCAACGATTTTAAAAACATGTTTTTAAAAAATATGAATTTAGGCATTCATTTAAAACTATTAATTATTGGAACTTGAAGAGAATTCTTCTGAATATATTTTTGAAAATGAAGCATAAAAAGAAGATTTCTTAAGTTAGTGCGAAAAAAACCGAGCACGAATCCCCAAATTGCATGCAAAAAGGTCCAGAAAGACAAAATAAAGTGATTTAGACACATACGACTCTCTGCCAAGCTAGTATTGAAAGTTTCTTGAAGACTTAAGGTGATTTAGCTCACCTCCAACTTCGACGAAACAGTTTTTCAGTTTTTACTACACAATTCTTAACCGCACCGTCTTTAAAGTCAACACCAACACCGGTTGAGATCTTGAGAAGTCCAAGTCGAAAACTTCATCAAAATAGTTAGTCCAAAACTGAAACATTTAACATTTGCATTCAATTGGAAAAGCAGTGTATAACAAAGTCGGCTTGTGCCGATTGTAACCGGCCTACTTGCTTCATTTATCGCATGCTGAAAACTCTGGCAAAAGTCAAACTATTTAAAGCTAACATAAATCTTTGGCAGAGTCCTAAATTAAGTGAAACAAGCCAAAAAAAAAAATCGACCAAGTTTTATTTATTTATTTTCCCTCAATTTCAGAAGGAATTTCTTGCGCCTTAAACACAATGAAAACTCTTGAGATACATGTGTATTTGTGAGTTTGTGTGTGAGTAAACAGTTAGAAAATCACATGAATGAAAATTTTCGCTTTTCGCTTACTCAGGCGGTAAAATCGAAAGAGAAAAAAAATCTATATATATAGAATATAATGGCTAAATGAAATTCAATTGCCGCTGGGCAGCTTAAAAGATATTGAAAGGCAAAAGATATTTTTGTGGCGTTTGACGTGCAAAAAGCAAAAATTTTCACAGCGCTAAAAATAGAAGAAAAAAAAACAATAATCCAACAGATACAAAAATCAAAACAACTCGGGAAAGTGAGCTACTAATATGACTATAAACGATAGATAAACGCCCTTTAGGATTTATTTTGGAATGCTATGGACAATATATACAATTTATTTGTAAAAACTAAAATAAATCAGCAACAATCATCACAAGACGATCTAACATCGGAGATTTTAAAAGAGTATAATAATTAATTTAAAATTCTTTATAATAGAATTTATAAGTTATTTGGATCAAATGTCATTGTCAATGAGCTATTACTGGGTTTAAACGGAAAAAATTTGTTTTGTTCCAAATTTCAAGGGCATCATCTTACGATCTGATTATAGAGTATACAATTTTACAAGTGAATTGATTTCAATATCTTCAATTGTTTAACTAATGCACAGACATGCCAACTTGACAGCATGTTCAAGTTTGAATTCATAAATGTATTGGCATGCTCAATGACTATATGTAAGATCATATAAATGTAGGTTTCGGTGATGATTATCGACGGGTCCAAAAAGCTTAAAATTTTGTTTGGGAAAATTTTAACAATCAGCAATTAAAAAATAGAAAATAATGCATTGTTTTAAAATTGTGGAAATTGAAATGTTTGGTTGGTTTTATCAGAATTTCAACTATATAATTCCCTGTTTGAACCCTTGGAGGGGCATGGGGATCTCTATTAATAACTGTTCGAACAGAACAGGGACCTACAATTTATAGCCGAATTCGAACGGCGGTGTCTTTAATTAATAGAGACTAACTACTTTTATAAGGAGCTGCGTTAGACACAGTATTTAAGTTTGAAAAACATTCGAGAAAAATTGTAAGAAAATATTAATATATGGTTTCACATCTATGGGCTGCTAAGGGAGCTTTGAGACCGGTCCCACCTATTCTTACGACAGTCACGATCATAAAAAGGGAGTTCTTTCAGAGGTTCACAACTTTGAGTTGGCGAAATTCTTTTTTAATTGAAATATTGTAAACAATTATCATAGTGAACTTATGCTTTATGTATTACGGGTGTTCTCATGAAATCGTCGAATGAATTTCAAATCTGATTTTTGCGTGTGTTAGAGGTTGTCAATACGGAGGTTTTAAGCCTATTGCGATGTTTTTGTGTGTATTTGTTCGTGAGATATACGTATTTTCGTGAATATAGGTTTTTGTTTGTATATTGCTATATATACAAAAACTGGTATTGTTGTTAATCAATGTTCGAGGTCCGTCGTCGTTTCAATCATTGAGAGCAGTGAATGATTGAATTTGTTGCAAAATGATTTACACTCGGATCAAACTTTAGCATATGGTACTATAACTGTTCATCCATATCAAATACGTGTTCTATTTGCGATTATTTTGCCAAAATGTTTTCCATCAAATCCTCCTGAATTGTGGATAAAATATGAAGAATATTTAGCAGAAGATATTTTGTTTCGAGTACGTCAAGCTAAAACGTTATCAAGTGATGGAATTTAAGCCGGAAGTTTACAATGAAGCTTTATTTCATATTGAAGATCTATGCTTGGCGATGGTTAATAAAGCATTAGGACAATTGGGAATGCCGTCTCCTAATCGATCACTGGCATGATGTATTTCAATTGGAAGAAATGTAACGAATCAAATTAATTATCAATCTAATCGTACTGCCCAGGAACGTGAAGATCGCAATGAACGTGAAAGAATTCGGTTAAGACAGACCCGTGAAGCGCGTACATTCGACTAATAATGGTGCAAGTTTGAATCGAACTGCAAACTAATCTAAAAATCTTATATTTTTCCAGATAAGCTAACTAGAGAATCTTACGATGTTTATTCACTTTAAGAGTATTCAAAAAGTTTGGGCAGGACAACGTCTGCCGGGCTCACTAGTATTCTTTAAATCATGTTGCCATCAATAAGTTCAATTTTGATTAGGCTTCTGTCTTAAGTTTGGTCATGATATAAATTAAAAATAAAAGTGTCAATCATGTATTGTTATTTCACTATTACATAAAGCTACCATACAAAAATTGAGCCTGCTTCTTTTACAGAGAGACATAACATGCGAGGCCTTCGATTTCTTAGAAAATCTTAATATTGTATAATTTTTTTTGTGTGCAACTTATGAACCATTTTCCTTAAAACACATAATATGTTAAATAAGATAACTTATGAACCATTGTCCTTAACATTTTAAGAAAAAAAACAGTCAAGTGCAAGTATAAGTATATTCCCCGTTGCGCAAGAAAAACAAATCCCTTGTTTTTTTCACCAATAACAGTCTTCAAAAAGGAACCAAGTTAGGAACGCCTCATAACAGTCGTTATGACTATATTATGACTATAACTGCAGTGACTATTGATCAAGTTTCTTATAGGAGGATGCCATTGTTATAAAGCCAAACGTAACTAAAAATGCCACCTCTTACGTAAATGTTGCATTTATATAAAAAAAAAAAGAAAATATCTCTGGCAAGGTGAGATGATGAAATAACAGAAATTGAGGGTGTCGTTTCCCCCAAGTGAGTGGCCAGGCCAATGAAGGAAGCTTTATAGCAGTGGCTTAGCGTTATGGCAGCGTGCCAACGATTTTCAATTAGGATAAACGCTAAATTTAGTGAAAACACAAGGAAAATAAACTTTGATTGGTTATGAAAAGAGCAGAGCGGGGTAAAGGACTAAAGCAGCTGCCAACGGACCAGGACCCTACGGACGTTGACAATGAATATTGTGGAAATTCTGCCAGTTGCAGAATATCCATTCAAGTGTACTAAATGAACAAGAGGCATGGACGGATGGTTGCATGGCTGTTTGGTTTGTTTCGTTCGTTGGTTACTTGGATGGATGGATGGATGGGTGAGTGACTGATTAAGCAACTGGCGTATGGACAAACTGATGAACTGATGGCGGTCGACCACAAAGTAAAAGTTGTTGTAGAATTTTGTTGTTGACTTTGACATTGAATTACATTTCGATTCTTTCAATAGCTCAATAAACAATAATTTGACTTAACAGCAATACAAAAAGCAACAAAATCAACAGCAAAAATAAAAGTTTTTTTGGAATTACATCTAAAATTAGTTAAGACAACTTTATATAGCTCTCAATGTGCGCATAGTTTAGTCTATTTTTGTCACTTTCAATAAATTCACGATGTAAAGCCCAGGCACAGGGTAATAAAGGCTAATGGGAAACACAAATATGTAGTAAACGGCACTGTCGTCTCTTATATCGAACAAGACATGGCTCCACCTAAGTTATTATACGCTGCTGTAAACAAAAAAATAAGCTAAAGGGCGCCACCCCCTGTTAGATTATCGTAAGAACGATAATGCTTGCCTTTTTGAATTAAGTGAAAGCCAAGGGGCTGCTATAAAGGTAAAATCTTCACTATATTTGGTAGATTTGGATACAAAAAGTTCAGAAAATTTGCGCTGTTTAAATTTGATCGCAAGTTACATTCAAAATGGTAGCTTTTATGGTATAGACGAAGAGTCTGTGATAGAAAAAGTCCATGCCAAATTTCAATCATAGCTGAAAATTTACGAAATTTTTTAAAACAGAAATCAAGACGACTTTGAGTTTGTAAAAATTTCTCATCAGGCAATTGTACAAATGGCTTCTCCCAAAATTATATATAATATATTATTTTATTTGCTTTCGTTTTGAAACCGAATGTTTGGTGCGCTCAGTTCCAACAAACCGAATTTTCCACATGCTTTGAAAATTAATGTTTTGTTTCAAGAGGAATTAAAACAAACCGGCAAAAAAGGTTTAAAAAAAATTATTTTATACTGAAATATTGTTTTAAGTATTCATTGATACTCCCAAGATGGCAAATTTAGGATAGATATTCATTGACAATTATTTTTAGTTTAAACGAATTTTTGTTTTGCCCATAAGTGCGACAGAGATTCGGCAAAAGAATAGGTTCTCAGATGCCTATTACGCCTTAATTCCATAATTTTACGTATTTTTTTATCTTCAAGCAATTAAGTGTTTAAAAATGTGAAATTATCGTTAAAAATTAGGCAAATATAAAATTGTATCGAATATAAAAAAGGAAATTAGCCACGCAAGCCGAATCCGAATAAAATTATTCGGTTTAGATTTCTAGGTTTCCGACTGATTAAATTAAGTAGAGCATTCTTAAGATCGCAGATGATTAATTTCCTTTTTCCTTAATGAAGCATTGTGTCTCTTAATACGACTCTTCGCCACAGATTGCAGTGTATTTTAAATTCAGTATATAGTATACAATATATGTAGCATATATACTATGTACATAAGTGTTAAAGTATAAATTTCTCAATGCGCTCTTACTTTGTCAGCAAAGCTCTTAAACAAGCTTGAATGATTTTTCGATTTGGCTTTTTGCCCATCCACAAACACACGCACACAAGAGCAAATGTTTACCTGTACTCACTCACAACGTCATTAGATTTCATTATGTATCGATTGATATTCGATTAATCAATACTGCGTTGAAAGCAGTTTAGGGATAAACCAAATAAACTGAGTCACACAGCCAAAGCAATTTATTTTATATTTAACAGCTCTAACCAAAACCACAACAGATCAACTCTAAAACGACGACGGTTCTTGGTAAAAAAAAACCAGCTAGGAAAAAATTACCTAATTCTTTCAAACTTGACAAAAAATCGTAAAAAAAAAAAAGAATTTCTTTTTTGACAACTCAATTTTATAGCATAGCAAAGAAAATGTAAACCCCCGAAAAAAATATAAACTCAACTCCTCAACTCATAACAATCATAACGAAATTGCTTCGGTGGGACGTTGCCGGAAGTGGCCGACAGTGCAAAGAAGCATCATTGAAAGGAAAAGCTCCATAAAAGAAAATAGCCAAACACACCAGCAGCACCAGCACACATACAAACACCCGCAAACACATAGATACATATGTAACCGTGGCCGTGAATGTCTTGACTAGGCAAAAGCTGTCAAAGCCAAATTGCCAGCACAATGGCTCTGGCTCTGCACGAGAAGCCCTTTCTTCTTCTTTTTTTTTTTTGAGGGAAAACTGTGAAAACGGCAGACAATTTGGCAATTTGAAGCCGACTTTGCGGCGCGCACGTTTCGAGTTACTTACTCAACTTTGTGGAAAAACCAAGAAGAAAATTCAATTCGGACGTTTCAAGGTTCGAATACTCTCTCAGGGCTACCCTTTATTTGCTTGACAGTTTTCCGAATTCTGTTAAGCGAAAAACACACAACTTGGTCATCAACACATCTTTGTAGTTCTGAAACGTTTACTACTGATAGCAACTGCGGAATAAAGTTTTGGCCAAGGTTTTGACCTGGGCATCACTGTCGTTAGTCGCAAGACCTTAACCTTTGGCAAGAGCCGCCATATTCCCAAGACTGAAGCAGTTTGTTGATTTTTGGTAAACTACGTAACTTTTTTGTTAAATTAAATAAAATCTGAGTTAGGATTTAGTGAAGAATCATTAAAAATAAAAACTATCGAACATATTATTTAATACAGTTGGAATACGAGGGTGGATTGATAAGTTTCCGGCCTGACCAAGAAAACCAACGTTTTTAAGAATTTTTTTTTTTATTTCTCAACATAATCTCCTCCAAGGCTGATACATTTCTCATAGCGGTGTTCTAGTCTAGTAAAGCCATCTCTATAGACTGATCCGTCAAGCTCCTCAAAATACCCATTTACAGCTTCGATTACTTCTTCTTTGTCCACAAATCTCTTACCGCCAAGCCATTTTTTGAGGTTAGGAAACAGATAATAGTCACTCGGGGCTAGGTCTGGAGAGTAGGGAGGGTGCGGCATCAATTCAAACTTCAGATCGTTGATTTTAGCCATCGCAACGATTGACTTGTGCGCTGGTGCGTTATCGTGATGAAACAAGATTCTTTTCTTCGCCAGATGAGGTCGTTTAATTTTCACCTCGTGGCTCAAACGTTGCAATAAGTCTGCGTAGTATTGACCAGTGATAGTTTTACCCTTTTCAAGGTAATCAATGTATATAATACCTATTACATCCCAAAAAACAGTAGCCATAACCTTGTTCGCTGAAAAAATTGTTTTTGCCTTCTTTGGAGTTGGTTCCCCTGGTCCAATCCACTGTTTAGACTGTTCTTTGGTTTCAGGAGTGTAGTGGTGGACCCAAGTTTCGTCAACGGTTATGAATCGACGCAAAAATTCGCTTGGATTACGTTTATACAACGTCAAATTGGTGGTAGAAATGTTTTTTCAGCTTTTCCATTTTCAAGAAAAACACAGAGGCGTCTTGTTCAGTGTGCTCTCAAATCTAAACTAACATGGCGATCGGGCTGAAACTATAGCTACAAGCTATCTAAGGATGGTACTATAGAACACCACCTCAAGGTAGGCCTAGTGGCGCCATCTCTTGGTCAGGCCGGAAACTTATCAATCCACCCTCGTATGTCGTTTCGAAATCTTAAATATTCAATTATGGTTCAATTGGAAAAATTAATTAATTTCAGTATTATTTTTTTTGTTTAATCTCATATAAAATTCTAGTGTCACAATTTTAGTTACCATACTCCTCCGAAACGGCTGGACCGATTCTCTTTTAGAACATATATTTTTCATACCCCTAAGTGATAAGGGTTGGCACCCCTAAAATTTTAGAAATTTAAAGAAAAATTTAAAGAAATTAAAGAAGGAAAAAAAACAGAAATGGTTCTGTTCTGGTATATAAATCAGTCAGCTTTTAGAGATTTAAAAAATCAGAATGTTTTTTCGAATATTAAGAAAAAATTGTTAAAAAAATTCGTTTCCTAACCGGAGTTTTATTAGTTTTTTACCTTTTCGGTCGTCAATGCCGAACCCAAATCCCGCCATCGGTTTGAGATCTCAACTAATTCGAGTTCAGCGCCAAACTCCATAAGGGAAGATCTGTCACGCAAATGCAAACTTCTCTAATTACCATAATTATGATATATTGAATAACAAAGTGTAGGTAGAAACCCGAAGCTACCAAATACAAACTCTGCGAGAAACTAGCATATAGCCCAGCCATTACAGTGTATCTATCGAATAGAAGAGAAAATCGACAAGTCAAAAGAGCTCATAGATACAGAGACATTGAGTGGCGTTTGGTGTTGGGTAAAAGTGGCAGGTAGTTAGGGTCGTTGCATGAACATTTTATGCCAAGTAAACACTTAATATTTATGACAATTCGAATTAAATAGAATTTTGTACTATACGAGCGTCAATTATTGAAATAATAAAAAGCTTAAGTTAAGAGAGATAACTGGCAGCAAACACAAAGTACGCAAAAGTTTAAAGGCAAATAAAATAATTGCAAGCTGATAAGATTAAAAGCCAGACAAGACTTTTGCAAACATAAATGCAGCGCATTGTGGAGAAAAGCCAGAAGAAGAAGAAGAAGTTGAAAATTATTCAATTAAACATAATAAACCACAAAAAATAACAAACAAACACATAAAAAACCACAAAAAAAAGAGTTGTAATTTGCAAAAGTTTCGTTGCAGCTGACAGTTTTGCAATCTGTGGGATGATTATGATGATGACAATGACTCAAGCGCTGCCCACATGCTCTCACGCACACGCACGCATGGCAACACACAGATACACTCACAGATACATACACTCATAGAGGAGCGTTGACACCAATGCCAAAGGCCAACAACCAATGCCAGGCGAAGAAAGAAGAAAGCTTGTAGATACTATTTGCCTGACTAACATTTCACCCATTTTTATACTCAAGCTGACATAAGTACATATGTATATGTATGCACATAAATGTCTTTGCGTAACTGTCTTTTTATGTGTGTGTGTGTGTGTGTATGCGTGTAGGTGTTTGTTTTGGGGTCCTACCCCAAGTAAAAGTTGTTATTCTAATGCTGCAACCAAGCATGATTTCAACGATAAAAGTTACATACTATATCTGACACATACATGTCACTCTCTCATATACAACAGCCACAACTATACACATACATATATGTATATGTTGTGTGCATGTGTGTGTGTGGGAGACATGATAAATCCCGGAAGTTCACACTCCACACTCAAAAACGAGCACAGCAGTAGAAGCAGCAGCATTTGGACTGGGGCGGCAGACGAGACAGTAAACAACACAAGATATACAGAGCATAGTCATAGAGGCAGAGGGGGAGAGAGGGAGCAGCAGCGCAGTCCAGTCGAGCTCCCGAGCTTCGGGGCGTTCGGGGATACCAAACAAATCAACAGCGACAAACTGAGCAATATGACAACAAAGCATATGAAGAGTCAACAACGCTATTTTGTCGCTCCGTTGCTGTGCAAGATGCACACAAAACTTCCTACAAAATCCGATCCAATCCATACACACTTTTTGTATCTGTATCTTTTATTTATAAATATAAACATGTCTTTTTGTTCTGCCGCTTTTATGGCATAGATTTGGCTAAATTTGTGGTGTACATTTGAAACTGAAAGAAATTTTAGACGATCAGTTCAAAAATCAAAGCAAACGTAAAAGGATATCTGAAGCTATAACCCCCTAAGAGTAATGGCAAAAATGAGAGCTCAAGAGAGCTGGAGCTGCTGATGATGCATTTTGAGTAAAACAAAGACATTTAATATTTGGGTTAAAATGGAATTGGCATTTTTTTTGTTTTTATCAAATCGATTTTATGTGTTTGGCCTAAATACCTTACTAATTCCCTACTTAGTTTTCATTAATAAAGGAACGAGGTAGCGCGTACGAGGGTTGTCTGTAATATTGCGTAAACATGCTTGATAATTTTCATCACCATCAGCTTTGGCGTTTCGAACAATATTTCTTCAATAATCTCTATCCTTTGCAACTTCCTCCTAGTTTAGCTCACCCAACTACTCTTTTTCCATCTAATTGATTGAAGCAGGTTTTTTTCAAAATGGTTTTTCGCGTTCTCTTCCACCATAGGCTTTGCGACTTGGCAGCTAGACTTGTGTCGTTAAATTCTTCGTAAAAATTATCTATCAGTACTCTCTAGGAGGTCTTTATCTGATTTCGGATCATTGTTTTATATATCTCTTGAACCCTCTTTACGAGGATTGACTGTAATATTGATAAAACATATAGGTAAACCTCCTACAACGTGGGTTTCTATAACGCGTTTTCGCGACAACGCGGTTCCCAAAATGCGGAAATTTTCTTACAACGCTACTCCTACAACGCGACGAACCTGGCAACCCTCATAATGAATTTTTGTTGCTAGTTTGCATGTTAAATTTTCATCCATTAAATTAAAAATACAAATTTTCGACCGACTTCAAAATAAAGAGAGGATAATTGATATTGCTAGACATCCATCTAACCAGTAATCCCGCCCTGAGGCGGTTATCACTAAAGTCAAATTATGTTGTGATGCGATGTTTTTTTTACTTAAAAAAAAGTAGGAAAAATTAGAAGTTCGGTAGCATCTGCATCCTCTGCAGTCACGAAAACTGCTGGTCCTAGACCAAAGATAATGGAGAAAATGAAACAATCGCTTACGGTGTAGATAGAAGATATGACGAAAAAACGATTGCCTTTAGATGGGAATATAAAGCACTAAAAATATTTAATTATTTAAAGAAAATAGGACAAACTATCAATTTGCAGCTAGTAAGTCTAGTTTTTCCGATGTAGAAAATAAAAACTTTTCACTTAAAAGCATCGAAAGTTTTAAATATGGTAAAGCGGTTGGAAGAATACATTTTGGAAAACGATCCTTTAAGGGAAAGAGCACAAATATTTAAACGAAATCTTCAAAACAGCTTAACTCCCTATCAAAAAATGTATAAAAATTTACGAAATAAGAGCAAACAAACTTCATTAGAAGATTTTTTCAAACCAATAATCGTTGAAAAAATGCCCGAATCTGATAGTGAATCAAGCTCAGATTTTGAACTAGTACGAACAAAACGTTCGTGACAAATCATACTAAGTGATGAGAAGGAATAGAAGTTATGGTTCTATTTTTGCATTAATCTTTTAATTTAAGTTATTTTAACTTGAATATGTTACGTAGAATTTAAATTTTATTATATTTTGTTTTTGTTTATCCAATTTTTAATTAAAAATTTTTTTAGTTTGGAAACAAACTCTGATTTTTGTATGGAGTTCATACCCACTTTCTTACAACGCGGCATTTTTTGGGAGCCTATTCCCCTTGTTGTAGGGGGGTTACCTGAAGTTAGAATTCTGTTTTAAGAATTTTACATAATTTCGCTTAAAAGTACTCATTCTTCATTCATGTTTTTTAATCCAACCAAGGGAACAATCTACCAAATCCAAATTAAAAATCTTTCTAAAAACAATGGCGTCAATTCTTGGCAATAAGGTGAAGAATTCTTAAAGCTGACGAATTTTTGCTCGAAACCAACAGGACTAAAATAAATTATTGATGCGAAGAGCAAGTTTCTCAGATTTATCAAGATTTCTTGGCCAAATCTACATAATGAAAAAATTTCAATGTTTCCAGCGTACTATTAGAGCATCTGAGAACTAACAAAAACGTGTCATTGCAATCCAAATGTCACGGCTGACAGGCTTTTTCCAAACTCATGTATTTCGGTGTAATTTATACTATCTAACACCCCAAATCCCAGTCTAATCTAAGAATATTTTAATGTCATTAAACAAAAATTCGTGTCATCAAGGCTCCTTCAGATTTCAGTCAGAAGAAAAGGCCATTAAAATAACTGGAACGCAGCAGGCGCCAAGTCCTTGACTAGGCCCAAACTATCTTTCAGAGGGTTCAATCAACTGTGGCTGAGGCTTATTTTTTGTTTACCATCTTTTTTTTTTTCTGGTTAGCTTTTATGTGTGCCACAAATATTTTATATGCTCAGCGCGTTTGTTGCCAATTTTAGCGGAAGGAAGAAAGAATTAAGCACACAACAATAAAAGACAAAATAAAGAGAAAGAAAAATCATAAATAGGCATAACAATGATAAGTTCGATTTGCTTATTTGCATAATTAATTGACAATGCTCAGCAAACAAAAAAAAAAACTAAATACATAAATAAAAAAATTATTTCTAACTGGAGCGTAAAAAATTAAAAGAAAAAAACTTCAAGATTGAAAAATGATTTTTTTCCAGTCTAATGTTTGCTAAGCGCTTTGAATTTAATTAGAAATGCATTCAAGTGTGGTAAGATAAAGAGACAGCAGCTAAGCATATAAAATTGTGCAAAAATGGAGAAATAGAACAAAAAGAAGACAACAATAACTATGCCAGAGGAAGAGGACGAGAGAGACGCTGAAGAGAGGCGTTGAAGCAAATTAATTAACATTTAATATAGCTGCACTTCATATCCAATATGTACACGCCGCTTGCTGCTCCATTCCAATCTCCCCGCCGCAGAATGTTGCATGCGGAGAGCATTGGTGAAAATTTGCTGACACAATTAACACACTTGGCCAAGCAGCAGCAGCAGCAGCGGCAGCGGAGTAGGAAACAAGTGTCAGGGTAAAGAAAATGTACAAGAAATTAATGTCAATCTTGATGTGGCACATTCAAGCAAAATATAATTGATTTTGCCACACTGTTAAAGTTTGGTATTAAAAGTTTGGTAAGTATCGGGTATTTTTTTAGGTGAACAATTTTTTGGGTTTTGGCCTACCTACTAATATCAATCTTGCTTTCAATGTGTAAAAATAAAGATTTTAAAAACTTTGCTCAAATATTTTTAAGATTTTTGAGATCCAAAAAGTCTCACAAAAAAAAAAGTTTTAGTCTTAGCACAAATGCACCAAATGCAGCAGCCGTGTCCATAACACACGAATGGAGAATTCGATATTGTTGGATTATTATAAAATTTTCCTCGAACTTGTTATACGATATGTCACCTAATGCTTTAAACAACTGCTGGAACTGAATTGCAAACCGACAGAGAATTGTCAAGCGTTTTTACAAAAAACTGACTGATCATCTTTACTAAGAATTTTTAGGATGCGTAGTTAGTTAATCAATGGTTTGGGGGTGCTCATCCCACATCAAGCACGAATATGCAAAGTTCATACGATCAGTAGTAATTTTCCAAAATTACCGGGGATCTTCCATCAATTCTTACAATTAAAATTATCAATCGAAAATTCATAACACATAATATTTGCCATCTTTTTTACGTTCAAGTTTTTAAGAACAAACATCCTTAATAAAACACCCAATATTTGCTAACTGCACATTTCAATTTATAACACTTTTCACTTTGGTTTGATCCTTTCTTTTCTTTGCGCTCTTTTTTGGCTTTATACTTTTTTGTTTCTTTTTTTTCGTAAACACAGACACACACGCGAATTTAATCTCTTTCTTTCACTTGCATGCAATTTATTATGTTTTCATTTATATACACACATATATGTATATATTCTTGTTATATGCACATATGTCTGTGCTTTTTATATACAATAAATATTGTTGGAAGCTTCAATTTCATTCTCCTTTGATGAAAAGCCGCCTAGCAACAACAACAACAACAACAGCAAGACCTCCTCTAACCGGTTGCTGTTGTTATTGTAATTACTTCAATTTACCGCAAATTTGATTTCCTTTTATTTCTTTAAATATGCTATTTTTTTTTTTAACTTTTAATATTTTATGGGCAAGTTTAAATTTCCATCACTTTTATCGCGTTGTTTCTTTTGCACGACTAAAAAAGTTTGCGCGCTTTCGTTTTGTGTTGCCTTTTCCGTTTGCCGTTTCGAGTGAAACTGTTTGAATGTTTTGTTCGGTTGCCGTTTTGTTTCGTCGCTGTTTCATTTCATTTTGTTTCAGCTCAACAATTGAGCGCTTTTTGCTGGCAAACTGAGTCGAGTGTTTTTTGTTTTAGCTTAAACAAATACAAACTCCGATTTAAAATTAAATGATGTCACTTGCAGCCAGCGCTAATAAAATCTGCAATTTATTTACTAATTTAAGTTATAAAAATAATAATCATAATCATAAAATCGAATCCCTGACAGCCGCAAATAAAACCGGTTTGTCCAATTTATGCATTTCATAAATTTGGCATTTCATTAACACATATTCATGCATTGAAAGAATCTAATTCAAACGTCAAAATTGAATAGTCAAAATTTGCAAATTAAATTTATATTTAGCACGTGTGCCATTTTATACATTTTTGTAATAATGGCAATAGTGGGCACATCCAGAGAGAACATTTAGAGATGCGCAGCAAATTTTATTTGCAGTGTGATTTCTGAAAAGTATTAAGCTAGGTACACACGATGCAAACAATTTGCAGCAAGTTGAAAATAATTTGCTTGAAAATATTGCTGCAATAAAATTTTGCAAGTTCTTTGTTTGCAGCAAAATGGTTGCACTCGTGTTTACACGCGCAAATTTGATTGCAGCAATCAACTTGCTGCAAATTGTTTGCATCGTGTGTACCTAGCTTTAGAAACTAGCTAGGCCAAGTTAGAATCTTCTCTCTACTTCTCGTATTGACAAATCTTTGTACTCGCCTTCTTGTTGAAAATGTTATGCAAATTCTTAATATGCCTAAAAATGTGATATACGGCAGCACAAAAATAGGGATAATAATAATAATCAATCCACATGAATTTCGGGTCGCTAAAGTAAATTTTTTATTATTTCAAATTAGCTTTTCTTTTTCTAGCGTTGAAAAAAGATGTTTATTACTTTTTTAGTATCCTACACAAAAAAAAAATCTAGTCTTTTTATTTTCTAAGTTATGGTTTCAAGATTTAAATCTATGCAGATATAAAATCAAGAAAATTGAATAACTTTGATTTGTAAACATGACAGCAGATGTCTACCAAAATCTTGTGCTGATCAGCAGGCAGGGGAAAAGTTCTTTAAGGACTTCGTAGATTTGAAAAAAAAAAAAAGTTATTTCCCTAAATATTGTTTTCAACACTTGAAAAAGTCGAGCTAGAAAAATTTTAATTCAACTCAAATCCGTTTAGCCGCAAAGTCCTAAGTATGTTAGGGCGACCTAACCTAGATTAACACATTTTGCTGTAATATTGGGCAGGTCCACTTCAACGCATAGAGACAACATAGACAGCGTTATGACAAATTGGGATACTAAAGAGACACGCTCTAAAATGAGATGAGAGACTAACATATCAATCTGGCAGTTTGTGGTGGTCCGAACCCCCAGGATCATCCATCCACCCAACAAACCAGGCAGCGTAATTTGTGAAGCACAGTGGAACGCAGCGCACTAAAGTATGCAATAATAAATCACTCAATAATGAGCGCATGAGTCAGACGCAACAAGATGAGAATGGGATGCAGGGCCATAACAGCAAAAATCAGCAACAACAAACAAGGCGCTGCAACTAACGAAAAAGTTGAGCAAAAAAGAGAACCAAAAACCGGCAACAACAAACGTGAATGGCAAACAACAACACAATGGCGAAAAAAACCTGTTTACGCAGAAACTGCAAAACAATAGAAACCAGCAAAGAAAAGAGGAATAAGAAAAAAAAAACAAAATGCAGCACACACAGCAAATGAGCGACTGACTGAGATAGCGCGTGGATAGATGCTGCAGAGAAAAAGAGAACCAAATAATGCTCGTGCATAATTGGGAGGCTGGAACGGCATGCAAACAAGGAATGAACAAAAAAGCGAAAGGATAAAAACAAGAACAAGGCGCAGACTACGAATTCGTGTTGTTTAGTGTTGTGCCCGAAATCTCTTTTAAAAAAAATTCTACACAAATATTCTGCGAGTTTCCAAAATCTTCAACTTTATTTTGAACTCTTAATAATGAATTGGACTTTTATTTAAACTATTATTTTAGTAAGTATTTTTTTGATTTATTATGCCAATTATTAAATCAATTACTCACCAATATATTTTATATTTATGAGCTTAAAATATTACGTTTTAAAATTAGTTTTTTATAAAAACAAAACCTTGTTTTGGCAGTAATCTCTATCTTGTATATTTTTGCTTTATAAATAATTCTGCGCATTGTAAAATCATCGTTAATTTAATAAAAACTTTGTTATAATAATAAATAAATGGCATGCAAATTGTGTAGAAAATTGACTTGATTTCAAATAAAATTGTATTTTAGCTTAAATCTCTAACGCGTTGTAGCTCTTATAGGGAATTGTTTACGAATCAAAGAAGAATAATTTATTTATTTACAACAATTAGAAAGATTCAGCTCTGTAAAAAATCTAGAGCAGCGTTGACCAAACGACTTTTTATTTAGTGATTTCAAATTCCATTGTTGGAACAGGGCTGCCAAAAACTATACAGAAGCTGAAAGATATAGCACTACTTCAACAATTTCGATCAGAGTTGCTAAACAGTCTAAATATTTTACAAAGAACAAAAACAAATAAGCTTTTTCCAAAATTTCCTAATTTTAAATAATAAAAAACAGGTTAATTTGTTCGAATCCGTAACTTGCAACTCACAATTGTTAGCTTAGCGCCAATCATTTACCGATTTTCATTTAAACTCGATTCACAATCTCGAGAGATTTTCGGAACACAGCTGATTCTGTCTGCCGCTGCTGCTTAAATCATTCAGGCTATTGACAGGCCGCTGCTGCCTGTCGTCGTCGTTGTGGCAGCAACTTCAGCTCCAACTCATGTCTGCCACAAGAACAGCAACAACAATAAAAACAACCAGAGCTTTGGGGCAAATGCATTTGCCAAGACGCCATGTCTAGACGCTAAACTTTAGTGCTTGAGTGCTTTTGGTGATAAGGCCTCCGTAGTCTTGGAGCGGCAAATGCATTGAAGCGTCGTCATCAGCGTCAGTGCAACTCCTTTCCAGGAGTTAAGGTTGGGGCGTCAATATAACAAACTTCAAGATAAATGCCACACAACTGGGCACAAAAAATGAGTTGAGCAATTAGACGGCAACTCTAATTTGAGCCAAAAACAAGAGTGAGTTTTTTTGAGCACAAAGTTTGAGCAATTTTTGGCAAGCCTGTTTGATTTTGTGAGGACAATGTAAATACACACACAAGGACATAGCCAGACAGGGGCGACAATCCAAACAAGATGACATTAGAAAGATAACACATACGGATCTTTGAATTCTGCATTAATATGTAGTTGGACACAAAAGGGAGTAGTCGGGGAGCTACATTAATATGACCGGCCATGAGAGGGGGAAAGAGGGGATTCCCTTAGGGCTCATATTTTTCTCAGAAGCACATAGTTATACTTTCGTACTGTCGTGATTCAAGCTAAAGGTGCAAAAGAGGTTCCAGTATATTTTTTCCTGGTCCAGATTATCCCACTAAGGTTCTAAATATGATTCAAGATAAAGATGCTAATAAAGATGACGTTGGATGTCAACAAAAGGTGTTGGTTCCATCTTTTTCTCAAAAGTAACTCCACATCACAGATATTCGCCAAGATCAATTTCTTGACGAATGCAAGTCTTGGCCTTAAAATTAACTTTAACCGATATAATATACATCAACTACAGCTTCCAAGATAACCTCGAAACTACCCTTTAATGGGTATTTTTGCGGTTATGCCAGAATTCTGGCACACTGTGGTTATACGTAGGATACGAATTTAGCTGATTAAAATCCTTAGGTCTGTCCTTAGTCCTGTCACGCGCAAAGTTCAGACCACTCTCTTTATCTTGTGTGCCTATATTATCTAAAATTCAATATATATGTAACAAAATAGGATTTATATCTCCTCCCCTTGCGCTTTGTGAAAATCTCTCTACGCCCTTGTCCGCACAAATCAAGTGGGATCCCGAACCCAATTCTAAAAGTAGCAGAAGAGTATTGCTGCTGCTGCTCCTGCTGCTTGTTTACATGCATTTGCATCAAAATCTAATTTGGATGCTCGTCAAAGAAGTGCAAATATGGCAGCAGTTCCGAACCAGAAGCTAGCTCTGCAAATAAAATCAAAAGTTTTACACGTTGAACGTGACCGCTGGGAAAAATGCATCCGTAATAACAAAGTAAGCAGCGACTGGAGCAACAGCTCGATGAAAACACATCCATCAGATACGTTTATATGTACCCCAGCTCTATATACATATATAACTACTACAACAAAGTATAGATAAACTGCCCACAACCTGGATACGCGCAGGTGATAGTAGTTGCAAGTGTTGCAATAAGGTCAAAACCCAGGCACATGCCAAAGAGTAATGCACCTCAGAGATTACTTTACAGATACTCCTTCTGCAGCAACAACTTGGCTTTTTCAATTTTAATGCGCACAAGTTTACTGTAGCACGTGTTGGAACCCTCAACAACCCATTAAAGAATAAAAATAGTACTAGTTCCACGCTCTATCAACGAATGGCCCACATGCTGTGGCCACAACATTCGTCCAGCTGCTTCCTTTGCTGGCTTGTGCCACACGTGCGGACACATGTAAGTAAGCGCTAATAGAACTTAACAAACTGTAGTGAAAGGGGATGGAAATTAAAGTTAAGTGGGATTGATTAAAGATATGGATGACGGGATATTTGGCGAATTTCTGATTTATTTGGGGATAGTGATATAAGGCAAGACGCAGTATCTAAGACACCAGGGCTTAGCACTGGTAAACAAAGTTCAATAACCTATAATATTCCCATTGAAATCCACAAACATATTCCCTCAGATAAATGAGACCTAAAATTGAACCACCTTTTCGAATTTATGCCTAACGAAGAAGTGAAGCTACGGATTTGTAGCTTCAGCATAAATCTTGGACAATCCATCATGGGCGGAATCCTTGCATAACTCGAAAATCATAAAAAACTATCTTTGCCTTTAAAGATAAGAATTAGAGTATAAAAATGGAGTTCCCTTATTGACAATGTGAATTTAACAATCTTGAACTAATAGATATATCGCTTTAAGACTATGAAATAACTTATATTACTTATGTACTCACCATTATTAAAATCCACATCCATATCCTCATCCTGACGCGCGCGTTTCTCATCTGAAATAATTTATGTATAATTAAAACCCATTCAGATCAAATTCTTATCCAGTTGCACCTACTTGCTATAAAGTCACTTGTACGCGGTCGAATTTTACCCAAAAAGCTGCTAATTTTATTGTCGTTATGTGGATGTCGTTTCGCTTGGGGCAAAGGCCCGGGGCAATTCTCGTCTAAAACTTTCGAACAAGGACGGTGAATATTTAATTTACAGTCTAAACGATAGGAAGAATGAAAAACCATTGAGATGATGCTACATAAATAGCTTTCGACAGTTATTTACTTACCTGTACAATGATAACCTTGCGGACTGACACCCCAGATAATAGTCTGACAATGATTGCAGTGCGTCACTTCGTAGTATTGACGTAATACTAATGGATGACCGCGTACAACCATCTGCAAGAAAAATAAATCTTTATCTATCTATAAAAAAATAACTAAAATTTCTAACTAACCTTTCGATTTTTGCCCATTAAGCGTGACTTGAAACTTTTTTCGCGACTCACAAAATGATGCACACGATCCACAATACTGTTCGGATGCGAACGTGTATTAAAAATGCGATGTATGACGGTGGACAGCGCCGAGCACAAGGCCAGTTTACGTGCATCCTCCAGAGGCAAGTCCTTTTCGAATTCCTCGCTGTTAATGAAACTTGAATTAATGATCTCTGTTCCTAACTTGCTATAGTTGAGATATACTTACATCAAAAATTGCAGCTTAGGCATTAGATACTTGTCAATGATAAGCTCTCGCTGCTTATCGCCTTTGGCTTCGGCCAATTTATCATCGGTCGGCCCATATATAGTACCCAATCCCGCCGTGCGTTTTTGCTGAAACTCACGCAGCTGCTCGCTTATAATTTCTCTGGCACGTTTACGACTGCGCAGAAAGACTGTGCGCAATATTTCCACCTTGTCAAACTCGGATTGCAGCACATTGTCCACCTCACGTGCTAGGGATTCATCTTGACGATACCAGGAGAGCGGCGAGCGTGGCACCAGAAATGTTGAGTGTATTTCATATGCCCATTTGCGCATATCCTTCGAGGTGCCCTCCTTGTACAGCTCGGTTATCAGGTAAAATAGAAGTGGCGCTGGCTCCGAATTGGACAGCACAAAGTTCAGAAAGACGGCCAAGAACACAACATTCTCAGCTTCAAGCAGACGCGTTAAATTATTAAACGGTCCGTTCTCGTCAATAAATGGCTCTTCCTGGTCAGAAGAGTTCTCATCTTCCATAGACATAATCTCCCTTTGTGTGTCCGACGACTGTGCCGCCTGTATGCGAGTGGAATGTGGCAGTGGTGATGTGGCACCCACCAGCGGCGTAAAATGCTGTGATTCAACAAATATGCCACCGCTGTGCGTCTCATTGGGATCTTCGGGCACAGACATATGGGAGCTGGTCAGATATGGTGGCGGCGGTGTGCCCGGTGGCGTAATCTCTCCATCTTTTTCCACCAGTTCCCAAGATCCGGATGTGGTTTTGGTCAAGCGATCTGTGTGAAAAATTCCATTAGTTTCATTTTCATGGTGAGCATGGAAAATAAACGTGCGCTTTCGGATGCAGCACAAGCGAAACTGTTGCTACTAGACTACACTCGGTGTGTGGCGAATTATGTAAAGAATGTTATATTATTTTAACTGCTTTCCGCTAGTATCGCTCTGACCTAGGAACAGCACTTGGGTTTACTCATTCAATTGTCAATGCATATCAGGTTTCTGCCTATAAACTATCTCCAGCTTGTAAGCAAACCGACGACATACCGCTTTGTTTTCATTTCACGCTCAGTTAAGTTAAAAATTATGGAACTGAGCAGTCCGTCCAGTAGTAAGGTATAGTAGCAACAGAATTCAAAATGATATGTGTTCCAAACTTACCTGGATGTCGCGGGTGCATATTGTCTGGCGAGGAGCCCACACGTCGATGCTTCATTTGGCTTAACTGCGGCGTTTGACCCAAGGCCTGTCAATAGGTAACACAAATCATCATTAGTAAAAATCTTCTAGGCCTTGGCTGGCTAACTACTTACTAGTTACATAGTACAGAAAAAATAGAGCCCAATTCAAAAACCCAAAAGAGCCAATTTTGATATATTACAAATTTTTCAAAATATCATTCATGCTTTGGTCTAATTTACAAGAGAGGGTATAAAAATATTGACGTTTTGCGAAAATCTTACGCCCAACAAAATTTCAAGTGGAAACGTGCAAATTCTTAAGAGTAAAACTGGTGCAAATTTATATATGTACAGGGCCATAAAGCTGGGCTGCTAAAGATCCACAACTTTATATGCATTCAGGAATATTTAGGGTTCAATATTGTTTTGTAAGAAATCAATAGTATGGTATAAAAGTATCTACAAATGACAATTTATTAGTGCTTAGGTTAGGTTAGAAACTTTGAATCGAAATGCAACCGAAAACATACTTTTTAGGCGATATTTAAACGGGTTCGAAATAACCGATTCAGAAAATAAAAAAAATAAAGAGTATCTTGAGCTAGTTAATTAGAAGCTGTGCGGTCTTGTTTAAATGCAACTCGATTTAGTAAGTGTACGCCAATTATTAAAAAATTTTTTGCATTTATCGAGTTAATCCTTTCAAAAATGAACCGGTTCATTTTGTATTTGTGTTTTTTTTTAAACCCATTGATCGACATAGGTTTTGGGCTGCATTCCTTTTGTTAATTAAGGTTAGAAGTAAGTTAATTATAAATAATATCAATGATAGTTAGTTACAATGCAGCTACAAAAAGTACTACCGCTTTTTAAGTACTTGCCCAAAAGTTTACGGAAAAATACGCGCGCCAAGCTGAGGACTCAGCTGGGAGTGCAGTAACAAAAAAAAAAAAGTACAGTAGATACAAAAAGTCAAAAAGGCGATAGCGATATCCAAGTTGTATGAATGAGTGTTGGGAAATGTGATATGATGAGCATAGTTTGTTGTACAAGAAGTTAGGCGGACGCCATGGCTATAGGACAGGGCTGTAGGTGAGTAGGTGTGAGTTCTAGGTGCTACTTACGGCTGTGGGCACACCAGCAAGTTGTTGTTGTTGCTGCTGTTGCTGTTGTTGTTGCTGATGTTGTTGCAATTGTTGTTGCTGATGTTGTTGCAATTGTTGCACTATATTAGGACGTTGGGACAGCGGAAAGGCAGCTGCCATATTGTCATTCTGCACCGCGGTGCAGGTGGATACTAGCGGATAATTAAAAACCGTGCTTAACGAATTGGGTGGCGCACGTGCCGCATTAAGATTCTGACAGCTGCCACGATTGCCGCCCTCCTCCACCAACATGCCGGGTTGACGTGGCGGCAACGGCGGCGGCACACAGTCCAAACCACTGAGTGCGCCTGCGGCGGCAGCATCTGGACCAGCGCCACTGACCGTTTCCATTTGCAAAAACATTTGCGTGGACATTTTGGGATCGGAAAGCGCTTTGGTTTTGGTCTTGGAACGCTTGGACTTGGAGCTGCTGCCATTGCTGCTTGCTGGCTTGGCCTGCTGCAAAGGCGATTGACGTTGTGGACTGGTGGCACGATCCAAATCGGAAATGGGCGCAAATAAATGACTGCCATTGCCGTTGCTAAGATCCAAGGTTAGCTGACGCGGTGGATTTCTTTGTGGCAGCGGTGGTGGAATGTCTTCTTCAATCAAACTCTTTGAGATGCTAAACTTATTTTTACTCTTGGAGCTGGAGGAGGATTTGGGTGTATCCTTAAAACGCTGCTGCTGCTGCTGGTTTGATTGCTGTTGCTGCTGCTGTTGCGCGTATAGGTAAGGCTGTGCTGAGTTGCGCTGTAGATTCTGTTGCATGATCGGCGTGGAGGCATGTTGATGCAGCGACTGCGACATGGAACCAAACGCATCCGTTGTGGTCGTCACTGTGGCATGCTGCTGCAGGCGCTGATTATGCAAAAAGTCCGTGGTATTGTTGAGCGGTGATGTTATTAAATCCTTGTCTATTTTATTCTTGCGCGTGCCCAGCGATAGCGACGAGAGCGATCGTGGTAGTAGCGATAGGAATGCGGGTGAATGGTGTACAGGTTGCGCTTGCGGTGTGCTAGCCTGATGATGGTTGTTGTTGTTGTGGTGAAGGTGGTGGTGGTGAAGGTGATGTTGCTGATTGTGTGCAGTGGCGGACGAAGACAGGTGTTGGATTTGATTGGACGTTAGCATGGCATTGTTTTTATTGTTCGCAGTTGGCTGGTATTTGATAGTTGGTGCATCCTGTAAAGTCGAAAGTTCAATGCAAGTTCCAAGCGTACACAAAGAGAGAGAGAGACAGTTGGTGAGCGTATAAATAAAAGGTGTTGGGATATTTGAGTGTGTTTGTGTGTGTGTGCACAATGTTGGGCAAGATCGAGGTCATCATGGTTATGCTCACAAGCCCGCCAAAGATCGCGCAAGTAAAAAGTAAGTAGACGACAGGTAGCTGGCTTCGGGTTCACTTTCACTAGTTCCTTCTTATGGTTCATCAAATCGGCTCACGAGCATTTTGGGAATATCAATTCTTCGCCAATTCTTTTACGTTTGGTTTTAGTGCCATTAGTTCTTTTAATTTTGGTTAGCTGTTTGTTCTAGTTTTAAAATTTATTGGGCTTATGCGTGTTAGCAAATGAACAGCAAGCGAGCGAGCATTTAGAGTATGAGCTGCTCCAGGCAGGCAGCTGCATGGATTAGTTTGCAGAGCGTATTGAAAAGACGACGATATTATGCAAGGGGACACAAACTGTTTTTAGGCATTTCTTAACCATGAAAATTGCATGTATATACATAGACGTATTTCTAAATATGTATATACGTGTGTGTGGATTTTTGTGTGTTTGTGTGCACGGTGTATAAAACAAAGGGGCGGGACAACACACAAGGCAAAACAAAAATTCATTTTGAACTCAATCTCCTTTTAGATGCAGAACTTGAGTGCTTCATCGAGAACTAGAGAACTTAGAGCCTATAGAAGTTTGGCCAATTCTGTACACACAAATTGTAAAGGATGTAGACAGCTACACAGAGGGAACACTTAATAGCTATTTAAACACTACCCACCTCTGCGCCCACCTGACGCAATTGCTCACGCAATTTGCGTATATTGGCCTCCGATAACTTATAGCTAGGATTATTTGTATCGCCTTTAAGACGCTCCAGATTCAATTTCTCCTGTTCCAACATCTTTTGCAAAGTTTGGATCTTGTACGTTTCCATTTCGCGACGTTTAATGCTCTGTAAGAAAGAATTTCAAATTAAAAACCGTGCTTTTTTTGAGGGGCACAACAATTTTACGTCAACTGGCTGTGGTCCGGTGATGGAAGCAGTGCGATCGCGTCCAGAGAGCACCGGCGTGGAAGGCACTATGCCCACTGAGGTGGGACGAGTCATCTTTTGGCTGCGTTTTACGGCCAGCTCAACAATTGTAGAGGCTGAAAAACGATTATATAAAGTAGGCATTAGATAAAATATTTTTCAAAACTTTGGCAAACAGAAATGAAAAAATCCTCAAGCTTGCAATTCAGGATGGCCACAGCAGTCATATTAAAGCTTGCCCTAGCCGCTGGTATGGTCTATGTAGCAAAACAGCTATACCTTAAACAAAAAACTGAGAAAATTGAAAATATGGAAGGAAAGTGCAAACTCATACTCGATGAGGATGAGAAAAGACAGCTGAAACGAAAGACAGATGATTTTCGACGCAAATACTGCGAAAAGAGCGGCCTCTGCGAGCCACCGCCGCCAAAGACATGGGACGAGTCACTGGGGGATGCCTGGTACGACACCTGGAAGGCATTAAAAAAGATACCCGGCTATTGGAGTGGTGTTTTCAAGGGCATGGGCGATAGCATCTGTAAGTTCTTTAAAGGCTCCAGTGATGAGTAGGCTTTTTGACAATATCATGTCAAAACACAATATAGAAAATATTAGACAAGTCTACACACTATTTCGGAACATGGTGGTTGTATTGCTTATAAAAGTCGGCCTGGTTGCGGCGACTGTATATGCAACGAACGCTTTAGGAGTTTGGGGCACTTCAGAAGACTCGACCATGATTTTTGAGGACCTCAAATGTCATATTGGACCCTATACGCAGAATATAAAGGAAAAATATTGCTGCTGTGATCCACCCTGCAACCTTGAGAAACCAAAGAAGTGGCGTGAATCCTGGGTTGATGCTTGGAACGATACGATAAAAAAGGGCTTCGAAGCAGCCAGTAGAACACCAGAGTATTACCAACGTTTCAAAGATGATGTGCATGAAAGCGCTGAACATTTATTCAAAGGCAAACCTAAGGTGTAGGCTATGCTAAAGGTGTCAACTCCTAGATTATAATTTAAAACAAAATCCAAACATGCCTCAAAATTATAAGCAATAAATTTATGTATTTATATAAAAAAACTGTCGGGATTGGATTTAATTATGGCGCTTAGCTTTCTAACGCGTATCGGCATGCTAGCCACAATGTGGCAATATACTACGCGTCAAGACTTAGGGTACAACATGGTTCAAGAGCCGGAAGTAAATGAAGAGCCGGAGCAGGATCTACTGCTAGCACCTTTGAAAAGCTCTGCGGGGTTGCCAGAGCTGAGTATTGCCAGTAAGAGCATGATTTTAAATTGTGACATCTATCACAGACCATGCCTGCCCAAATTTTGCGCAGACTTTGTAACCAGTAGCAGCGCTATTCTTGATGCATATAGGCCGCTTGGCCGGAACACTTTCAAATTCCAGCCAGATCCATTCTCTGAAAATGGCAGCCCGGCCAGACGTCCCATAAAGATCAAGGATGACGTAACCTGCATTCGAGCCATGCGACCTATTAAGATCAGGGATGACATAACCTGTAGCAAAACTATACCCGCCTAGACGCTGACTTTTCTGTCTAAATTTCATATTTTCGCATCATTCACACCAAAAAAAATTATAAATTATTGTAGTTCCTTTCAAAATTTGTTGCTAAAATGGCTCTACATTTTGTGGTGCGAACTGGAGTAGCCGTGGCTGTGGTAATGGTTACGCGACACTTTGGCATTTGGGATACGCCAGAGCGCGCAGAGGAAATCTATGAAAGCACCACCGAAGTCGTGGAACCTTATTTAAACAAAGCTAGCCAGCGACTGGGCATACAAACGCCCGCGGCACCACCGGATGGTCAATGGTCCTTTATGGGCGTATATTACTACAACCAGACGGTTATGGCCGCCTTTAACTTGATCAGTATGTTGCCTACATACATATGCGACATATTGGGACTAGTGCCGAGCATTGTGGAAAGAATTGTGTTAGCTGCACGTGGACAATTGGCCGCATTCCGAGAGAGAAGTGCTCAGGAAAAAGAGTTTAAGACACGTAAGAGATGCATGGATGATCGACCAACCGTGCGGCGAGCGCAACCAGAAGAGGATTGTCAATGCAATAAGCAGCCTAGAGCTAATCTGGTGCCCAAAGATGCGCCTGCCTCACCATACGCCAAAAAATCAAAAGAAACCACACCCGAATGCTTGTGCCCCGAGTGCGAGCGTAGAGAGGCTGAGGGCTGGTCGGATAATAAGCCAAAATGTTTTCGGCGAGAGCGGCAAGCGGAGCTTAAACGCCAGCAGCAGTTATCCGAAGCAGACCCTGAGAAACCAACGAGTGACGAGAAACCCAAAAAAAAGTCTGGCGAGTGCAAAATATGTCAAGAGAAAAAGGCCAAAAAGAAGGCAAGTGCCGAGAGCTAGCAGTCTGCTAAGGCGTGTTCGGACACTGGCAGCAGGAATCGCGCTAGGACCTTGCTGCACAGGCAATAAATTTTGAAAGGCAACAATAAAACTGTAACCCATTGCATTTGGTGGTTGAAAACTTTTGGCTAATAAAAATTCTTATTATATACGATGCATGGCCCAAACCAAAGCTTGGCAGAGTTTTTGGTCAATTTAGATACTAGCGAATCCAACTAGGGGTTGTTTCTTTAGGTGGTTGCTTGAGCGGAATGCAAAACACAAATTGAATTAGTAAAAACCAAAAAATATATATTTCTGTGAAATACAAATAGCATGCAATATGTACAAAAATCGCATGCGATATTCTTAAACATGACTCATGTTTACCTTTGATTAAGCTGACCACATTGGGATGCTTCTCCAAACGCACTTCTTGTCCATTAACCTGAAAATAAACATTTGTGAGTAAAAACTATCAAGTGCAAATTACAGATACTTACCTTTAGGATCATGTCTCCTGCCACCAAGCCGGCAATCTGTGCAGCTCCACCTGGCTTCACGCTTTCCACAAAGACTGGATTGTCACCAGAGACCTGTAAATGGAAATTATACATTTAGCATTTGATGACTCAAAATCTCTCATATAGTTATAGTATATGAAATGTATCTATAGTAAGTATGCAAATTGACTGACAACAAAAAGTTAAACTTGTCAAGAGCATGGCCAAAACTAAGTAACATATTTTTGTTTTTTTTTTTTGTATGATGCGATGATTTCAGACAATATTTGAGCTGAAAACGGCTAATGGAATGGCACGGGTCGGGCACGAGGCAACACCAAAAATCTATAAATCATTTTTATATGCCTTGGAAAAATGCCAATAGTTTATAATGGTTTACAATAAAAACAAAAACATATAAGGAATCTTTTTACTTTCGGCATACGAGTTGTAATATACTCTTTTTTATGGATAAATAATGATAGCAATTTTGAGCGACTATTTACTGGATACTTAACCAAGTTTATTTCTTGAAAGCATTTCCAATTTACGTGCACACTTTAATTTGCATTTCGCATCTCACACGATATTCTTACGATCCAATAGATCGAGAAATAATTTTATTTCTAACGCGCTGATTTTTTTTAAATTTTAAAATACAAAAGTGATGTGAAGTGTGCTAGTGGAGCTAAGAGTCCTATATTTTCAATATGCACTTTGATTCCATCCTATCCAAGAAGGACAAAGATGTTCAAACTCGGATTAAGGACGCCTACGGCTGCCATGAATGAAAAAAGGAAAATATAGAGAAAATAAATGGGTAATGAGAATAGAAAATGGAATAACTCTGCTAAACACTTGTTATAAAATATTAGCAACTTTACTGAACGATCACCTTGAAGAAAAAATAGAGCCAACAATTCACGATGAACAGGCAGGCTCAGACCACACAGGAATAGCGTAGATCAGGCTAACACACTACGCATAATAACCGAACAAGCTGTGGAGTGGCGCACACCATTGTACCTCCTGTTCATCGACTTCAAGAAGGCCTTCGAATCAGTAGACAGAGCAGCGATATGGCGGGCATTAGCGAGGAAAGGAGTGCCAGTCAACATAGTATCGATAATAAAAGCGATGTGCGATGATGCGGACTTGGCGGTACTACACAACGGGAAAAACACTACATGGACATTTGTCTCATCTCTCATAAACTAACTGATATCCAAGCCAAAGTGAATGATCTCGAGATCCTGGCCAGCAAAGTTGGACTCTCGATAAACGCATCCAAAACCAAACCGATGCGCCTCAACCACATCAGCCAAGGTAGCATAACCATCGGCGGGAACACTATCGATTTTGTCGATAGTTTCTCATACCTTGGCACCACATTTTGCCCCAGGGGGGGGGATAAGAATATAGAGAATCGTCTAAGCAAAGCGCTATCAGCGTTTGGACATATGAAAGAAACCAGCAGGAGAACAAAGCTGAGGATCTTCAATGCGAGCGTCAAATCCATCTTGTTGTACGGCAGTGAAACGTGGATGGCCCCGTAGAGAATAATATCAAAAGTACAATCATTCGTCAACAAATGCCTTAGAATTATATGCGGGATATTCTGGCTCAACAGGATATCTAACGCGTAACTATGGCACTACACTAGTGAAGTTCCTATTTGTAACCAGATAAGAACACGCAAGTGGCATTGGATTTGCCATGCTCTGAGAAAAGACCGAAGCAGCATCGACAGAATGACCTTGGAATGGAACCCCCAAAGAGGCAGACGAGTGGGAAGGCCAAAGGCAACCTGGCGTCGTATAACGCTCAACGAATTGTCCCAACACAACATCAGCTGGGACACAGCAAAGCAAACTGCGCCAAACAGCGTTCGGTGGAAAGTTCTTATTGAAGCGCTAAGCTCCCTGGAGATGTACTAAATGGCAAAAAAAAAATGGGAAGTTGTGAACAAAAAGGAAATCGTATGCGAATTTCCCCAACCGCTTCTGCAGTTCTCAGATCTGAGCCGAAAGATCTCAAGATAAGCTAATACAATTCCGTAGAAGGCTTTAAATATGGCATGACGCCAACTATTAAGAGGACCCCGGAAAGTCAGCTCCAAACAGCGTAAGCATAGGGAGAATTGTGTTATATGCGTTGAGTTGGATTACAAAAACGGTGCTAATTCGAGGACTACTTCGAATTTTTACCGATTTGTTCAATACCAAATTTATATTAATTCAATCCAAATACTTTTTGATCATACCTTGAAGTCTTTTTGTGATCACGTTTTCAATGCAGAATTAAAGAATGTGAAACTCTGTCACAAATTATTATTTTACAGATAACCATTCTTAAGATATAGTGCGTATGAAGTCAGTCGATATTTTTGCGCACCCCATGGAAAATAGGTAGGAAAATTACGATTCACGATCAAAATTTCCGCACAATCATCTACCTTGTTGATAAAACCAGTATGCACTAATTTAATCCAGATAACTACGAAATGTTATCAATATTAGACCCTCTCATCTAAATCCTGAATGGTGCGGATTTTGCTATACTTTTTTTTATAAATTGCTAATAAAGAGATAATACAAACATCATGAAAAGAACTTATGCCCAAGTCGTAAAATTTTGTTTAAGAAATTCCCAACTTTCACAGTATTGTAAAGATTTGTTTTTGGAAGTAAGCGAACAATAAAACTGTAATGAATTCTAATTTTTCGAAAAGATTTTGTACTTGCGAAAACCTATATACCCCAATCTTTCAAATATAGCAAAAACTAAACGCGGACACACACACTAAATGACCAAGCCATTTTATAAATTATTCTCATTATAAACAAACCGGAGGCAAAGAATTTGTTTGAATTTTGTGACTGACCCCAAAGGAAAATTTTGTGTGGGAAGATTTTGTAATGCATAGGAAAGCAAAGGCGGCACGGCAAACATATTCACTGAATCATTCATAGTGTATTCATATCTTTTTGTGTAATTCCAAATGAGTACAACAGAACCCACACACACACACTCACAGCTGCAGTCAAAAATTGCATTGAACTTGCATAATTAAGGTCAAGTTGATCAGTATAATTAAAGTCGGTCACTGAAGACTTAACGATACCCTGTACACAGGTCGTCAAAATATAAATTAAATTTCAAACTTTTTAGCAGGTGGCAGACGAGTGTGCTAGGGATGGAACAGGACTAGTATGGTGATAGGAGTTGTGGCGCGTCACTACGCCATGGATCCTATGGGCTGAGAGATGGGTATTCCTTCCAAAGACTTTTCTCGCAGCAGCGGCGACAAGGAGAATATAGAAAGTATCCAACACCTGTTGTGGAAAAGCATCCAGTAGCTTGAAAACCAGTAGAAAAACACCTGGTCAGCATGGCAAATTGTCCACTAACAGTCCTGACTGGAATCCTTAAAATGGTTCTGTTGGCAGAAAGATTAGGCGGAACTTAGGGAGTCCACTGGCTATTTTAATTCCCCTTACAATTCCCTTCTCTATCTTTCCCCGTTATAAAGCCACAACAATGGACTATAAGATTTCCGGTAGATATCGCCCGCCTAACTAGCTTAATCTAACCTAACCTTGTCGAAGCGGTGAAATATATAATATCTCCGTAGTGTTACAATAATTATACCGTTAAGAAAGCGGCAAACCAGAGATTGTATTTTGGCCCTTTTTTAGACATAGTTAGCTCCTCAATTAGTTCAATATTCGAGACAAAACTTATTATATAGGATACATGCGGAATTCCTTTAATTTAAGATCATTTTGCGGGGTATTCCGATTCTTACTCCATGTTACATGCATCAGCACAAAATGAATATACCCTTTATCTTAAGGCACAGGGTATAAGTCCAATGATAGGTAATAAAATATAAAGAATTCAATTAGATTTTCTAGTTTTGCTTAAGATTAAGGTTCAAATCGAAATATTCCATCAAAGACGACGATCGAAAGAACTGCGCGTGAAATTTTTATTTACTAAAACCATTTGTTATTAGGTAAGTAACAATTCATTTAAGTATAAAATATTTGCTATTTTTGCCATTTGGCAATAAACAAAACAATATGCATTTAAAAATTCATCTAGAAATCGAAACGTGAACAGCTGAAAAATTTTACGTGCTTGCTTATACATACATACATATACACCAGTACATACAGTATGTACATAAATTATTATACATATTTATATTAATATATATTGAGTTTATGTCTGCGTGAGATGTCACCGATTTCATAACAACGCTTAAGTCATCAAGCAAGTCGACTCAGACTCAACACTTTAGTTATATACTCACATACTACTCGAATACATATATACTATACTGCATGCATATATACTCATTATCATTGTTTGTGGTTGTAGTTGTGTGCATACAACTATACATAGATAGATACGTAAGCTTTCCAGCTGTCTCTGTATCTGTCTCTGTGTAAGTTAATATGAAGTCATCGTGATCATAGTCGCTCTCTTGCACTCACGAGACAATACCAACAACAACAGCAACTACGTCACCCTCCTCCAAAACACTTACCACTTACCTTCTCGTTAACAACATTTGCATCTAAACAAATTGTCATTAATGCTGTTTGGCTAGTTGAACCTTGTCGTAAGGTAGAGAGTCAGACAGACCCACCAGACATATCGACAGACCAGACCAGACCGACCCACCAGACAACCTCCGACATAAACATCCATAGTGAGACAGTTTGCATCGCCAGCTTATCTCGTTTTGCTAATTTTTACATCTTTCTCAAATCAACTTACGAGGGTCGCCTTTTAAACTTTCGGCCTAATCGTGAAAGAACTAATGGCACTGGTTTACACTAAAAAAATGGCGGACGTAAAGTCGGGCGCGGACGACTTTAGGATACCCTGTACCACTAGCTTGTAATAAAGTCCGATTTCTTCACAAAAAACCAAAAACTGAAGAATTTTTAAGCAAAAATTTTTTTTTGACCGATCGTTCCTATGGGAGCTATATGATATAGTCAACCGATTTCAATAAAATTTGACACGGTGCTTAAATACCTTAAAAAAGATATGAACGCCAAAGTTATTTCAAATATCTTTACAAACAAACAAAACACATCGAATTTTGTATAAAAACGTGTTTTTGGACCGATTGGTCCTATGGGAGCTATATGATCTAGTCAAACGATTTGGATTAAATTTGACATGCTTTAGGAACTATAAAATAGTCAAATTTGGTCTCAATATCCTAACAAACAAACGAAACACAACAAATTTTGTTAAAAAATCGATTTTTTTGGAAGATCGGACCTATGGGAGCTATATGATATAGTCAACCGATTTTGTTCAAATTTGGCACATTGCTTAAGTGGTCTAAAAAATTTCCAAACGCCAAATCTGGTTACGATATCTTTATTAAAAAACGAAATATAGCCAATTTTTCTTTAAAAAGTTATTTTGGCCGATCGGTCCTATGGGAGCTATATGATATAGTCAACCGATTTTGATCAAATTTGGTACAGTGATTGGGAACTATAAAAAACTTTCGATTGCCAAATTTCGTTACGATATCTTACATAAACAAACGAATTATTCATCTAAAACGCTTTTTTTTTGTCGGAGGTCGTCTCAAACACCCCCATGGGAGCTATATAATTTTCCCCGATATCAAAAAAATAAAATAAACTTGCCTCCTATAGAATAATATGGGATCTAATGTGAAAGTTTGAGACTCTAGCTCTTACCATCTCTGAGATCTAGGCGTTCACACGGACGAACGGACAGACGGACATGGGTATATCGACTTCTCTATTCACCCTGATCATATTTTAGGTAACTTTGGGGTGTCTCCGACGTCTCCTTCTATATGTTACATACATTTTCGGCTTGCACAAACTTAATATACCCTTGGTACCATACGGTACAGGGTATAAAAATCTTCAATATTTAAGATATATTTTCACTTATATATTCGCTTCCTGACGTATCGATCTGCTCTAGATCAGATCTTATGATCACGGAACCTTTTCATAACAAGAAATTTGGATCTCTTTACTCAAGTCGAGAGACTTGGGCTGATGGCAGACCCTGTGGAAACCCCAACAAAGGTTCACGGATGGGTCCAAAACTGAGCAGGCTGTAGGTGTTGGAATCGTTGGACCCAACACCAGAATCTCGACCGCAATGGGCATCTGGCCCAGCGTCTTTCAAACGGAAATTCATGCCATAGATATCTGCGTCTTTAGTATCCTTTTCAAGGGAGCTAGGGGAGCAAACATATGCATTTTTTCAGATAGCCATGCTGCATTGTCATCCTGAAGCATCTCCTCCAGGATGGTTAAAGAATGCCATTGAAAGGTAACACGATCGCTGACGATCTAGCACGACAGGGCGCAGTTACATTTTATTAAGATTTGTCTTTCATGAAAATTCTTTGTCGGAAATCTTAATATAAAATAAAAAAGTGTTTGTAGTTAAAAAATGTTTTGATTGTTTAGTCACACCTAAAATGGCCCGAAATATTAAAGGCAACCCTCGCACAAACACAGCTGTCATAGTAGTTCGTCCGGCTACGACAAAAGATTTGTGCGTTTTTGTTGTTGCTCCCTTGACTTGAGACTGTTTTTGGTATTTTGTGTTGTTGTTGGGTTTTTTGTTAATCGTTTCACATTTATAAGATAATTATTTTTGCCTTTTGCACTGAGTTTTATTTGTGTTAATACTTTTACTGTTTGTTTAAGCTGTTTTCACTTTGAGACACGTTTCATACATTTCCGACCCGTCTCCGCTTTTTCGTGGGAGTTTTCCATGGTTTTGTCTTAAATGATGCAATTTATCTGTCTGCACTTTGTTTGTATGCACACGTGTTATATACATATCTAAGCTTTTGGAACACGGTTACATGAGGTGTGGAAGTTCCCCCAAAATATTGCATGACTAAGTGTCTACTAAGTATATAAAATACGATGATCTGTAGTTATCTCTCATTTGATAGTGCTACAATTTAACACTTGATAATATTAGTATAGATATAATGAGATTATATATTTGAACATCTGGATGACTAGTACGATATAATGCATTAAAATATGCCTGATGTCTTTTGCAGTCTGAGTTTGCTAATTTGCTTTGACTAGATCAACTTTAAAGCAGTACGTTTAATAACCTTGAAATGGTAAATTAAATCCATTTCTGTTAATCTCATGGAAGATTTTGGCAGATATTTTATGAATTTGTGCACTGGAGAGATGTACCATCTCATCATTATGTTCGGTTAGGTTGAATAGGCTGCTCAGTCAGGGACTGAGATCAGCCAAAGCCATCAGATCCATTATGTCGCATAATTGTGAAAAGGGACGGAAGAAATTGGAGAAAGAAAGCGGGATGGGTAAAGAAGGATCAAAAACTAAAGCGCACCTGGCCTAGCGTTTTTCAAGCGGAGATTCATGCCATAGAGATCTGTGTCCTGAGATCCTTCTCAAGGGAACTAGGGGTGCAAACATATACATTTCTTCAGATATCCAAGCTGCTATTAGGGCATTATCATCGTGGAGCATTTCCTCCAGGATGGTTAAAGAATGCCATAACTATCTCAAAACCCAGTCCACCCGGAACAAAGTCGTGCTATTTTGGGTGTCTGGACACTCGGAAGTGGACGGTAACACGATCGCTGACGAACTGGCACCACAGGGTGCCTCCACCCTGACTACCTCGCCAGCGACGTTTTGTGGTTTTGTTTGGTCCACGATCACAGCCCTGATAAACAAATGGGCCGCAGGAGAACATAGGAGATACTGGTTCACCCTTCCGGGGCTTCGTCAAGCAAAAGTGCTTCTTAAACCTCTGGATGCGATCAAGACAAAAGGTCTTGGCCGAGCGGACCTAAAGCTCCTGGTAGCTTACCTATCTGGCCACCACTCTGTTAGATATCATTTACAGAAAATTTATCTATCGGATTCTTCAGAGTGCAGGCTCTGTCTAGAAGAAGATGAAACCACCGGACATATTCTCTGTGACTGCCCAGCGCTGGTATGGGACAGAGCCTGTCACATGGGAAAGGAACGGATTAGTCCCTTCCATTTCAGGTCAATACCAACAAAAAACCTACTGCTATTCATGAGGAAAGCGGAAAGTCTTTTGCTTTAACCTTAGGGTAAGGTACAAAAGACCTATTGGTCGCAGTGCCCCATTTCTAATCGACGTAATCTCTCTTATTGCGAAACCATTTTGAGAATTCAACAAACGCTTTAGACAGCTTACCCAGCTCCTCAAAGAATAGCTTACCCAAAACTGGGTTCGTCTTCTTAAAAGCCGCGGGTAGATGGGGGATGCTTTCTCTCCTGCGGTAGATGTCGTTATGGGTAACGTGCAGCCTATGGTGCAGAGCAACGTTACAACTCTTTCCATTATCATGATACTGTTTTTCTGAAAACACAGGAATTCAGGTGTTCGCTTTGGATTACACCTTGGCCAGAGTGTTTGGGAGATGCGACAACCGGTCAACGTGTCCCATTCTCTTTCTGGCCGCCCCCCTAATTTGCTATACGATGTTCTATTAGGGTTTTTAATATCCGTAACCGCTAGGTTAGCTGCAGTGCTGAACCGTTTCTGACACACTCATCTGTTTCCTCCTTACCAGGAACACCTGAGTGCCTCGGTATCCAACAGAGGGGGATTGAGTGTTGATGGATACGGTTATGGTATACATTATGGTATGCGATGTCAGAGCTTTGACAACAATTATAACATTCCTTGGACTTTCGTCCTAGACATATCACCGCTTTCCAGATTGCATATATCTCATCACCATTACCAGTAAAGGTTTTACAAAACTCAAACTCAACTCTTCTACATCGATAACACAAACAGTATCGGAAGCTCTAATCGTTTTGTTGCCTGCTTGCTAGTTATTAAGCCAAAACTTATTGCACATATTAGACAAAGAAAAAGTTGGTACATACATCTTATTATGCAATTTTTAGCCAGTCCCTAAAACTCAATTCCCCGCTTTTATCAATTGCAGCGTATCTCTCAGTCGTGCACTTTGGATTTCGTCACTCTCATTGCAAATTGTTAATTTTAATTTGTTGTTACGTGTGCTCCAGGTTACTGCGAAAAAGATTGGGTCGTTTTTTTTTTTGCTGTTTGTTTTTAAATTTTAATCTCTACTGGAATGCGCATGCATAACAATTACCCATAAAAGTACTCGTATACTTATATATGTATGTATACAGTATGTGACCCATACAACATACAACTAAACAACTTGAAGACTGAACGTGACAATGTCACCAAATTGGTAGCTTTTGTCACTCCAGATGATGACACTAGAACTGATTTAATTGCAAATATCCATGTACGGATACTTAACTTTATGGGATATCATGCCCTTAAGTGTCCAAGCTTCTATACCCTGTGCCTGTACATATTGGAATGATAGAGTACTCTATAATGGGCAAAAAGAGGTCTTCTTAATGTCTTTAATTATGGAAAAAAATTAGAAGAAATCCTTTGTGGAGTTTCACAGATATTTATAATAATTAATTTGTTCAAGTAAGAAAGCATTTTAATTCAGATTTGTTGTAATATTTGGAAATGAAAAACTTTAAGGGTTTTAAATATCCGATATATTGCTGAAGAAAAAAAAGATATCCGCCCTCTGGGTGCAATTTTATATAGTCAGCCGATTTTGATCAACTTTGGTGTAGTACTGGAAAACTCTCAAAAACTTTCAACAGGAAAATTTGTTTACAAGCTAATGTCCTAAAAACTTTTTTCTGATCGATCTTACGGTAGCTATATGATATAGTCAATCGACCTTGATGGACAACTATTGGGCAGCTTACCTTCATGCCATATCCGTTCTCATCCTTGCGCACAGTTAATGTTAAATACTGAAAGTTTTTTGGTGATGCTGAGTTGGGCGTTGTTGGTGTCGTTGCCTCGGCAATGGGAGTTATTTGGATTTGAGGGCGACGATTGTTGCCCGATGCAGCTGCTCCCGATTGTGCCGATGTTGTCAAATTGAGGCTGCCACGTTGTGGCGATGCCAAGCCAGATCCGCCGCTGCTGCTACTGCCATTGGCGGCATTTGGTTGACCCAATTGTACGCCACCACCCATTATGTTGCTGTTGTTGTTGTTGCTGCTGCTGTTATTGTGGTTGTTGTTGCCTGCATTATTCAGAACTGTAGGCGTTGTGGGTGTGGCCGCTGGCGTTGCACCACCTCCCGCGCCACCATTCATATGTTTCGACTTGTTCTGCTGCTGATAGTTGGCTGGCAATGGTGGCGTTTGTGGTGGCACGTTGTTGTTGTTATTATTGTTGTTCTTGCTGTGGTTGTTGTTGCCACTTAGTGTACTTGCCAGACTACTTAAACTACTGGCCAGCGAGGGGGAGCGTGGTATTTTTGATTTATTTGCCGACTTTTGCTTTTTCTTGGAATTCTTCACAGATTTTTGCTTTGGCGGTGGCAATTCGGGTGGCAAATCTTCAGCTTTTGTGGCTGTGTTTGTTGTAGTGCCGCCCACGTCTGTTCCTGCTCCTGTTCCTGCTGCTGCACCGCCTGAGTCGTTGTTGTCAGCAACGTTAGTGCTGTTTGTCGTAGGCGTTTTTGGCTGATTGCTTGATTCCTCTGGTAGCTCCTGAACCTCATCGTATTCATGTTCATCGGTACCAAAATCAATCAATCTGCAAACAATAAGAATAAATGTATTGGAATTAGCGAAAATGGTCTTGTAAAGTAACGAGATTCAAAATATTTTTAAATGTGTATATTACACTAGAAAAGACGATAAATTAACCTTCGTAAATGTTCCATAACATCATAAAATCGTAATAGATTTCTCTTTCAGCTTAAAGCTTAATATAACACTAATTCACACAAAAAATTAACCTTCGCAAGTGTTTTTTTTTTTTTTTCTTTTTGAGTAACAAACTTTTTTTTCTGAAGCCGCATTTTCGAGATTTTTTCGAAAAATATGTTTTCTCAGTTATTCGTTATAATTAATAATAATATTGTCGAGCAAAATACATAATGGTAAAAGAGTCCAACGCAACACTAAAAAAAACTGAACAGTAAAGGTTTTTTACCTAAAAGAGGGTTTTAAGGCTGTGCATATTTTTATACCCTGTACCGCATGGTACTAAGAGTATATTAAGTTTTTGTAAGCCGAAAATGTATGTAACATGCAAAGTTACCTAAAGTACGATCGGGGTGCCTAGTGTAGTGGATTTACCAATGTCCACCTGTATGAAAGCCTAGATTTCCGGGATGGTAAGAGGTAGAGCAAGCAAATTTACAGATTATTTATATTTTTGACATTGGGGATTTGTTATATACCTCCAATAGCGGTGTTGCAGAGGACCCCGAAAAACCACAAAAGTTTTATATAAATAATTCGTTTGTTCATGAAGATATCGTTGTGAAATTTGGCAAATCAAATATCTTTGGTGAACTTCCGCATTATATCGGATTTAACTGCTAGAATGCACGACATTAGAGAGCTATATTCCATTACAAGAGAGCTATCGGGATCAAGACGTTGTAATGAAAAACCAATACGGGCGAAGGACAGTCGCCTTCTCACAAATAAAGATGAGCAACTACGACGTTTGGCTGAGTATTTTTGCGAAGTTGTAATAATCCGCTAGGCCTAGAAGAGTTCGAAAAACATCCTGAGCCACCAATCTTCCCAGGTGTTTACACTGGTCCGCCGACGAAAATGAAATTCTAGCTATTATTAGGACACTTCACGAACAACAAAGCCCCTGGGAGCGATAATGTTCATGCTGAGTTTTTAAAGTGTGATCCTGATACAACAGCGAACACCTAGTTACCTATCTTACAGGAGATATGTATAACCGTATGAATCGTATCTCTCTTGCTGTGGAAGGCATTCTCCGGGAAAACCAATTTGGTTTTCGACAAAACCGTTCCTATATAGACTTAATAAATACAGTTCGCACCATCTTTAAGCAATGCAACGAGTTTCAATGCTCAACCTACGGAAACTTTGTTGATTTTAAGAAACCGTTTGATAGCTTGAAACGCCCTTTTCTGTGGAGCTGTTTACTTAATCGAGGCATGCCAGAAAAGATTATCAAAATGATCAAAGCTACATGCAATAACTTCACATGTAGGGTCAGCCATTCTGGTCTACTTTCTGATCCATTTTCGATTAAAACTGAAGTTAGGCAAGGATGCGTGCTATCGCCTTTACTCTTCGTGTTGGCTTTAAACGAGGTACTTAGATCTTCACTCACGGGGCGCAAAGGCATACAATGGAGCGCGTTTAATCAGTTGGTAGATCTTGAATATGCAGACGATCTATGCTTATTATGCCATAAGTGCCCCGATCTCCAAGACAATTTCGAAAAAATCAACTCGCGTAAAGTTGGATTGGAAATCAATAGTTCAAAAACGAAAATCATGTGCAGCGGGTACGCCGCGACTACATATCCCATTATTACACTACAGAATGAAAGGTTGAATAGCGTTCGATCCTTTGTATATCTGGGCAGCTAGTTATCAACAAAAGCGGAACCGACGAAGACGTCAAATCACGCATTTGCAAAGCGAGATCTGCTTTTGCACAATTGGGCCCCATATGGAAATATAATCAACTTTCAACTGAAACGAAACTTAGCATTTTCAACTCTAACGTGAAGTCTGTGCTCTTTTACGGGTGTGCATCCTGGAAAGAAACATCGAACATAAATTCTCAAATTCAAATGTGTGTTAACCGGTGTCTAAGAAGAATTCTGCGAATTTGGTGGCTCCAAAGAATTTCAAACAATGATTTATGGTCACGCACCGAGGAAACCCAAGTAGAGTATGAGATCAAACGCCGCAAATGGAACTGGATCGGCCAAATAGCAACATCGCCCGACAAGCTCTCCGCCGGAACCCACAAGGTTCTAGACGTCCCGGGGCGCCAGCTAGGACACGGAGGCGTACAATCGAAGCAGAAATGCGAAAAACCAATTATACTTGGAATGGCGTCAATGTTAATGCGCATAACTAAGTAAGATTTAAGTTGATTGTTGAAGCTCTATGCTCCACTTAGGAGTCCAGAATAAGTAGTAGTATAGGGTATTCTAAAGTCGTCTGCGACTGATAGAATACTAAACAACCAACAAAAGTAGTTAAAATCTGTTTTTTTATTTTGATTTAATTAAAGTTATAATTGATTTGTCGTGGAGTATGTGACAAACATCCAAAACTTTATCTCCTATGTTTGTAAAATACATATTTCTCACAAAAACTATTCTTAACAATAAGCAACCCCGACATATTACAAGTAAAAATTCGATTGTTGATGCTGAGATTCTAAGTCTAGTATTTTTACTTCTTTTAGGATTGTTCACGTCATTAATTGGGTATTCATGACACTTGAAATCTTTAATAGACCTATCCATAAGCAGATATATTGGTTTGCATAATAACAACACCTTCGGACTTTAAATTTTAATTTCCAAAAATTTATCTACAGTTTCTGATAAGACCAAATATATATTTTTCAATTTATTGATAGATATTCCCCAAAACAAAGCTGACGTAATTAAAAGCTTTGCATAGTATAGTACAACTGTCTTTTGACTTCTTATACGGCTTAAAAAATGATAAAAAGCAAACGAATAAATATTTTTGCGATAAGATTTAAAGAAAAATAACAATAGGGCCTAAAAATACCAAAGCTGGCAAAGTTCATTTGCAAGAGTTTCATGCATTGTGATTACTACAAAAAAAAAAACATAATAAAAAAAAATTATAATAATAATGAAGCTAATTGCAGCCTATTAAAATTGACGTTGGCATTGATGAAAACCACAAGCACGTCCGTGACCATGGCACTGCCGGAGACTGGCGGTGTACAGTGGCGGGCGGTGGCAACATAGGCAGTGTCATTGCATTCTCAAGGTTGCCAGATTTTGTCAGGAGAAAGCAGATATTCATTTTATTGACATCTGTTGACAGTTTGCTAGCAAAAGCCGAATATTCACTGCTGACGATTACGCTAATTATAATGCTAATGACGACTTCGATGGTAATCATGATGTTGCTGATGATGTAATGTCTAAAATGTATTTCCCGAATGTAAAGTCTATTTATGCGCATTGGGTGCGGTTAGATTATACATATTATTATTTCTTTTTTTTTGGGCTGGGGTAAGCTTGGTTGATTCAGTAGACCAGCAGCTCTATCTCACTTGCTCTCTTTATCTGGCGGCTATCAAACTAAAAACACAAAACATGGTGGCAGCCCGAATCCCCAATGGCAACCGGTTGCGATCGGTTCTCGTCTGACCAAACAACAGCGACAACTTTTTGATCTTTTTTAATTGAGCGCAAATTAAATTAGCCATAAAATAGACACAATTTAATTGTTGTATTCAAACTTTTGTTATCTGCGCCACCACCCTCAACAATTTAGAAGGGGTTGGGTTACTTTTTGTTTTATGACGACATTAAACAGTTAAATAAATACTATAAGTCTCTTGAAATTCGAAAAAATGACCGCAGACTGTTCAGTAGCAAAAAAAAAAAAATGTTTTTTTTTTCGCTGAACTCAACCAACATGATTCAGTATAGATTTTTTTTCACTTTTTGAAATTGCCGCAATGTCTAATCTTATAATATAAGTAAGATACACAGTTGTTGGTACTATTTATGATTATGACTCTAGAAATTACTTTAAAGCTGTACTGCGTAACAGCTATGAGTCAAACGGGTGCGAAAAGACTTTACGAACCGGGTCAATGGAGAGAACTGCATAATAATAATAATGCCCTGACTGACTATTTTGTCAGATTTCTATTAATAACTGCGATCTATAGTTTATACCCGCATCCAAACGACGGTGTCTTGAACTAATAGAGAATTCTTGGGCAATGCGACCGTGAACTGCATAATAGGGCGTAGAAAGAATGATTGGAAAGAAATAGTGAAATACACCTAATTCTATTTTTGCCCGGTAGACACGTTCTAGAAACTAAATTAATAAATATATTTATACCCTTTACCGTATGGTACTAAGGGTATATTAAGTTTGTGCAAGCCGAAAATGTATGTAACATATAGAAGGAGACGTCGGAGACACTCGAAAGTTACCTAAAATATGATCAGGGTGAATAGAGAAGTCGATATACCCATGTCCGTCTGTCCGTCCGTGTGAACGCCTAGATCTCAGAGATGGTAAGAGCTAGAGTTAGCAAACTTTCACATTAGATCCCATATTATTCCATAGGATGCAAGTTTATTTTATTTTTTTGATATCGGGGATAAATTATATAGCTCCCATGGGGGTGTTTGAGACGACCTCGACAAAAAAAAGCGTTTTAGATGAATAATTCGTTTGTTTATGAAGATATCGTAACCAAATTTGGTATTCGAAAGTTTTTTATAGCTCCCAATCACTGTACCAAATTTGATCGAAATCGGTTGACTATATCATATAGCTCCCATAGGACCGATCGGCCAAAATAACTTTTTAAAGAAAAATTCGCTATATTTCGTTTTTTAATAAAGATATCGTAACCAGATTTGGCGTTTGGAAATATTTTAGACCACTTAAGCAATGTGCCAAATTTGAACAAAATCGGTTGACTATATCATATAGCTCCCATAGGTCCGATCTTCCAAAAAATCGATTTTTTAACAAAATTTGTTGTGTTTCGTTTGTTTGTTAAGATATTCGGACCAAATTTGATATTCGTGAGTATTTTATAGTTCCTAAGCACTGTACTAAATTTAATCCAAATCGTTTGACTAGATCATATAGCTCCCATAGGACCAATCGGTCCAAAAACACGTTTTTTATACAAAATTCGGTGTGTTTTGTTTGTTTGTAAAGATATTTAAAATAAATTTGGCATTCATATCTTTTTTAAGGTATTTAAGCACTGTGTCAAATTTTATTGAAAAAGGTTGACTATATCATATAGCTCCCATAGGAACGATCGGTCAAAAACAAATTTTTTGCTTAAAAATTCTTCTGTTTTTGGTTTTTTGTGAAGAAATCGGACTTTATTACAAGCTAGTGGTACAGGGTATCCTAAAGTCGTCCGCGCCCGACTTTACGTCCGCCATTTTTTTGTTTAAAATTGCAATCAAATAGCTGTTTTTAATCGTGTTAAATCCTTGTTAGAACCTTTTTCTAATCCGTATCATTTTAGAGACATGTGAAAAAGAATTGGGTGAATATCTGTTATTCAAGTTCAATAAGTGCTCCTAAGAACTAGTTCAAGACTAAAATTTACTTCTTATTTAGTTTTTTCGTTTAATTTCGTACTTCTAGGAATAAGTTTCAGAACATTATATAACCTATTAAATGGTTAATAGGCAAGCAATAGAAAACTTATTCTTGAGACTAGGGCTAGTATCCTAAGAAAGTAGAACATTTTTAAGTCATGATAATTGCAAAACATAAATATTTTTGTAAAATGTTAATTGATTTTTTAAATTCATGATTGATTACTTTTCAATACCAAAATCTTTACCAAATCTATACATTGGTGAAAGATACTTTACTTTCCTTTTAAAAGTAGTTATTATATTAAATTAAAGATAGAACAAGAAACAAGATTGCTAATTTTATTCGGTGCCAGCCTTAACTTTTTTGAATAAAAAAAACACATTACAAAAATATATTTATTTGTCAAATTTGGCTACAATATCTTTATAAACAAACGAGTTATCCATCTCATCTAAAGCTTTTGGTTTTCTTTCGAAGTACTGTGAAACACCCCTATGGAGTGTTTATGTTTAAGTAATGTCTGGTTGGTCTACCTCTTCTTATCGCTGAAATCAGGGCGTTCATACAGAAAGTCAAACGGCTATAGTTATACGGACTTTGATCATACTTTGGGAACTTTGGGGGTCTTTTTGTTTGTTATATACATATTTAGCTTGTACAAATTTAAAGTACCATTTATAGCTACGGTACAGGGTATAAAAACACCTTGATACTTAGGGATTATCCCAGCAAGTACTGAAAGATCTTTTCTGATCTGACAATGAAAATACACAGAATACGAGAATGCCTTGTTTCTGTCACAAAGTTTGGGTTACCCAAACATTAGGTCCATTGACAAAAAAAAATCCTAACAAAAATGGGGTACAATTGTGCAAAAGGCGGTATAGGCCTTCACTGAAGGTCCCTATAATTAGCATTTTCTTCATATCGTACATTGATATACCTATATAAATATTAGGGCTAAAATTTTGTTTATATTGCCAAATCGTAATGTGCCTTTCTAGACATTTTCGGCCCCTTTCTGTTATTATTATTATCTTTATATTCATTCATATATAAAAACTATTTCATAAAAATTGACTGAGCTCTATATCGCACATTTTATCCATGGGGGAGATAAGATTTCTTCTTTGGAATTTTATATTTAGTTTCTTTATTCAAATTTTGATATTTGACAAAAAGAACAAAAATTTCGTTATTAATATTTCTGCTCACGTTTTTTTTTTTTTGAGTAAACAAAGAAAATTCTGTAGAATTAGCTAAAACTTGGTTTGAATAAACAGAACAAATATTTGGCATGTGTTCACAGTGGTTTTATTGGTTCTGTTGGGGTTGGAATTTATTACATTTACGCATATTTACTTTTGGGCTTGGTGCCAAACATTGCTCTTTAACCCCTCATGTTGCAGACCACTTGCATATTCCAAAAAGGGGGAAATAACCAGAGGATAGTTTGTTGGCCAGAAAAACACCAACGCACACACACACACCAAGAATGATTCAAAGACATACAATCTAGTATCTAGTGGATACATTTTCACTTTCAGTTTCTCTGGCTGGAAGCTCTTAAAAAAAAAAAGAATAAGTAGGCTGGTTGGCTAGTTGGTTCGTTTCGTTGGCTTATTGACCGGCTGGCTGGACAGGCAGAGCAAATGGCATAGAAACCTGTTGGTGTCCAAAAGCCAAATTAGGTAAAGAAATCCAATCGGCCGACGACAACAATAACAACTAGACGGCGACACATTTTGAATGCAGCTGACACAGTTACAGACACACTCAAAAGCTTCCACATATATATATATCCGAGGGTTGGATGAAAAGTGAACGAAAAAGAAAAAAAAATACATAATCCGCTTAAAAAACAAAACACTTAATACAAAGTATTAAAAGTATTTCTTGCCAGATGAAGTTAACGTTTCTTCCTCAAGTCATTACTTTAATCCCAAAGTGCTAATAAAAATCAACAAAAGAATCCCTGAAACTCATTAAAATCAGTTGACAGACCCGCCCTTGCCTGCGTCGTTCTCCAATCTTTAGTAGAAATGCAATGCTTCTACTGATATTTGCACGAGAAATACCACATTTCCTTGAAATGGTAGTCCGATAATTTTTGTCGTTTGTCAGTTTCTGCTTTCCCAAATTTTCTTAAAACTTCTTGTGAAATATCTATATTCTCAGACAGGTGCGGATCTAGGATTTGGTTTTGCGGAGGGATCTTCACTTCGAAGAGTATGTATATCTGAGCTCGCAAAAGACTTTCAACCCGTTTTTCGAAGTTCGGGATCCACCACTGTTCTCAGATATCTTTTGTCAATCGAATGAGACCAACTATTACTGAGCTGTAATTTCAATTCAACTTCCCAAAATTGAATTCTGTTCTTACAAACATTATTTTTGAAACCTCTTGAGTCGAACGAATAGGGTCAGGTAAATTCTGTGGTTGTTGGTTGGTATTCGTTCCATTTTTAGCCAAATGGTCACAGATAAAGATTTCATTTCTTTGCAAAATTGTAAAAAATCGATGCAATCGCAGAAGTCGTGCAAAATAATATCGTGAGCAACTCTGACAACGATGCAGAAGTGCCGGGCTTATAACGGGTCTAACAATTATCAAATTTTGACAGTTTAATAAAATCAAAAACTGTGCTTAAAAAATAGATTTGCAGTTTTCTAAGACTCTAAAAGAAGTAAAAACTACCAACAAGTTTAAAAGAAAATATGTGCACTCTAGCTGCTATTAGGCGGTTGTGCCCAAGTGCATTTCTGCCTGACAAACAAATTTCCTAATTGGTAGCCTAGCTCTTGTGGTTTTTAAGATCTAGATTTTTTTGGGCTAGGCCGTTTACTTTACTGTCTGCCCTCGCATATACATGTAAATGAACCTATACACACCCATGTAATTCAAACGTAGTTTTCTATTTATTTTAACTTGTTTATTCCCAAGAAATAGAAAAAGCGCCAAAAGCAATAACAACAAACAACAACAACAACTACAAAGTCTGAAAGAAGCAATGCGCACGCGCTGAAGGCGTTAAAACCAAGTTGCAACAACAACAACTACAACCCACAACATGCAACAACAACAAAAATACAGATACATATATATATATTTATATATACATAAGTTTATACCAAAATATTTATATATACATAAAACACCGTTGCTGCGGTTTAAGCCAAAGTAAAAAAAGAATCAACTTTTTTCACACTTGAGGGGGGGAAACTTATCCATCGAAATGAATACTTAAAGCTCTGTGCAACCCTCTTGTAGTCCAAAACACACTGCGGTTTTCAAAGCTGAGGGCGCACACAGGTTCCATATATGAATAGTAGAGTATAACTAACTACTATGTGTTAGTGACCATGTCTGAGTTTCTTGTCCCGCTTTGGTCTGGTCTGGTTTAGCTCGACCGACAGGTTTTTATATTTCTCTCTTTTTTCCGAAAACTGCCAGCAACCCACGCGTTTGAAGAACTATGTTGGGTTTTGGTTTTAAAAGATTTTTATTTTTACATTAATGCAGGTTAATGCATGCGATTTGAAGTGCATAGATCAACAACAACGAACCCAAGACAGCAAACAAACTTGGGTGAAATCTTTGGAAGAATGCCCATGATGTGAACAACTAACGGCAGTTTGATGCTAAGTAAGCGCGGAACTTTTGAAGAATAGATTATTCAAGTGGAATAAAATGATGTACTCGATTTGGAAAACTTGGTTACTCGATTTCTGCAGTATGCTCTACAAAGGGGTTCTCACTCAACTACCTCGAGATAGAGTTGTCGGTATAATTGGCTTACATAAGTAATAATATGATTACATATGTAGTTTGTTACTTTAATATGTTACATATTCATTACGATTCACATTAAAAGCAACTTAAATAGAATTCTGGAGTAAGTTATTCTTTGTTAATACGAAAATAATATAATTAACACTTTGAATCTTAAGTCGTAGGATATTGAAGACTAAAAGAGCTAGGATAACCAGAATTGAGATTAATTTTTTAAGAAAAACTCGGTGGCACTCCTCTTGACATTTGCGTCAAATTTCACGAAAAAGAAGTCGTACGTTAAAGTACCACATTGCGAAAGAATATTTATTTGTCAAATTTTGTTTCACTAACGATTTTTCGACCGATTCGTCGTGATCCTTACTTCTCTCTCACTTCTCTTGTCAACCTGATCATACTTTGGGTCTTATGTACATAACATACACATTCGGCTTGCATAAACTTAATATGTTTATTCTTTGTCCTACCTATAAGTCCCGTAAATTTTTACAGATTTGAAGGGTAAATAGAATAGATACATTTTCGAGTATAAGGTCGAGGTTGATTGTCGACTGCTCTTAGACTTCAATGCTTTCTCTGCTTTAATATTTATATATCTACGTCATCTCATCTCAACAATTATAATACAATTACAATATACATCTATATAAAAGAAACTTATGTTTTACATGTTACGGATGTTCTCATGAACGAGTCGATAAATTTCAAATCTGATTTTTGCGTGTGTTAGAGATTGTCAAAACGGAGGTTTTAAGCCTATTTTGATGTGTTTGTGTGCATTATTTTGTAAGATATAACGCATTTTTTTGAATATCGGATTTTGTGTGTATATTGCCATATATACAAAAACTGGTATTTTTGTTAATCAATGTTCGAGGATCCAACATCGTTTCAATCATTGAGAACAGTGAATGGCGTATTGTGTGCAACGTAATGAGAGGCATGTCAAAAATTAAATTTGTTGGAAAATGATTTGCACTGGGATCAAACTTTAGCAGATGCTGCCATTACTGCTCATCCATATCAAATACGTTTTCTATTTGCGATTATTTTGGCAACATGTTTACCATCAAATCCACCTGAATTGTGCATAAAATATCAAGATTATTTATCAGAAAATATTTTGTTTCGAATACGTCAAGCAAAACGTAAGCCAGTGATGGAATTTACCCCGGAAATTGACAATGAAGCTTTAATTCATATTGAAGATCTATGCTTGGAATGGCTAGTAGAGCATTAGGACAATTGGGAATACCGTCTCCTAATCGATCAATGCATGATGCGTTACAATTCGAAGAAATGCAGCGAATCAAATTAATTATCAATCTAATCGTACTGCCCAGGAACATGGAGATCGCAATGAACGTGAAAGAATTCGGTTAAGGCAGACCCGTGAAGCGCGACATTCGACTAATAATGGTGAATCGAGCTGCAAACTAATCTAAAAATCTTATATTTTTTCAGATAAGCTAACTAGAGAATCTTACGATGTTTATTCACTTTAAGAGTATTCAAAAAGTTTGGGCAGAACAACGTCTGCCGGGCTCACGAGTGTTTTATAATAATATGTTGGATATTTAGAGTGAAGGAGTGGCTTAAACTGAGCCTTAGTCTTTTACAGCTCCATGCTACTTTAATGATTTTTACGATAAACGATAACGAATTTATTAAAAAAATATGTTATCTACAAGAAAAAAATTTAACCAAGTTTATTATGTATAGGTATTATGACTTCTTTTTATTAGTATGCTAAAATTTTTTAACTCTTTTTATTGGATTTCCCATAGAAAAATTAAAGAAAAAGTGACAAGAGTTGTAAAAGTAAATTTATTGAAACTTACTACTGAATTATTTTCAACTTTCGGGCCTCATGAAATTGACCAACATTAAAACCACGTGAAACTAATTTTCTATTTCTTTTTTTAGTTTCTTATGTCTAAATTGTTCACACACTAAAAGCTTTATGATGTGTATTTAGTATGTTTAGAACATAAATGTTGAAAGCAAATAAAGCTATAGCCAGGGAACGTAACTTGCTATCGAGTAAAATCTATGAATAATGCTAAAACCTGCTTTGAATGTAAAAACGCACGAAGAACAATCATTTAATGTTCTAAAAAAGTCAAAAATTCTTTGCATATAGTTGTGACTTCCAGAGCCAACAAAAAAATACTCAAGTAGCTGCAAAGTAGCACATGGAAGCAAAAGCTGAGAAACCCAATTAGAAACTTATTTTCAGCAAACCAGTTTTTGCATACCCTTTAGCACAATATCGGATTTGATTGCAATGTTGTGGTTCTGGGTATCCCAAAGTTGTCCGCACCCGACTTTAATGACCGCCATATTTTTACCTGGCCATTCTGCCTAGAAATGTGACAAAGACATCTTAAAGATATTTCCGCTTAAAAATAGGCGATAACCAACATCAAGGTGGAACGACAATGGACACGTTTGAGGATTCAATGAACTGTTTACAAAAACGTGTTAATAAGGCTCTTTTGCTTAGCTACGCAAGATCGCTCAAAAGGGGTAGCTTTTAGACCAGTGGCGAATTAGCGGGGGTTTTTGTGCTCAAACCCCCCGTGAACAACTTTTAACTCTGCGTGGGATTAAACGAAAAGGAATAGTTATTACAAATCACAAGAAAAGATGAAATCAAAATTCAACCCCCATGCCATACACACACAATAAACTTCTACCTTACCGCTCTCATTCTTGCCACTCACTTGTCATCATAATGGGCTGGAAGAACCCTCGACGATTCCAGTCTTTACTACGAAGTAATCTTAGCAAAAAGTTGACAAGCTTAGCTCTAATACATCGTTTACAAATTTTGCTAGTGTCACTATAATAGGATCGATAAACATTCCTTCCGTTCGTTACATGCTTCATGTCGAAATTAATCTACCCCTCGCTATCTGGCCTTATAAAACTTTACAACAATGATGATTGGTAATGTAAATGGCATGCCATAAAATATATAAAAAAGATTGCTTACGTTAATTTCGGGCGTAGACAACTTTGAGATACCCTGTATCCCCACATAGCAATCAAATCCAATATATTGCTTAAGAACTCCTTAACACATTTGGGTTATATGGTTACGATGTCTTTAGGAGAAACGAATATCAATCTTAAGCTTTTTGTATTTTCGAGATCCTCTACTAGAATATCCCTATAGATGGACAGACGATTACCCGGATTTAACTTTAGGTAACTTTGGGAGTACATACATTTTTGGCTTGCACAAACTTAATATACCCTTTGTACCATATGGTACAGGGTATAAAAAAAAGATATATGCCCAGGCAATTATATACATACATGCATATAAAATAAATAATGTATGATAGCAAAAGCTAACTATGGATTGCTTACTACTCGTACCGCTCAAGCCATCCAATAAAATTAAAAGAAAAAAGCGCCACAAAGGGCAGTGACACTTTTTGTTTTTATTTTTATTATTTTTTTTTTCGTTTTTTAAGCACCGACTCAGATTTTTTTTCTTTTTTTTTTTGTAACGCTTTCAATTGGATAGACAGGTAGGTAGTTTCTCGGCCTATTGTCATTTGGCCAAGGCAGACAGAGAATGAACAATGAAAACTATTAAGGGAATTTGCCATTTATAAATATATGATAATCGGACGCGTTTAATTGGGACAATGAAGCCATTTAGCGCAGAGCTAATTCCAATTATGTACCACACATTCATGCATGCACATATCTTGAAGATATATCCAGAAATAAACATGAAAAAAAACACAACTATTGTTTATATGGACATTTTGTCATAACTGTAAAGTTCAAAACATATTTAAAATTTTTTCTTTTTTTTTTTAAGTAAATGCAAAACCAAAAAATGTAAACAAAACATCAAGGTGAGGTCATCGACGACGAAATCGAGCAGTTGCCTTTAGAGATGGGAGCGTGTCGTGATTTTTATGGGGTGTCAGTGTTGTGTGCAACACTAGGCAATCCATAACTTTGCCGCACTTTTTTCACAAAAAAAAAGAAAAAAAAATGGCGGACGTAAAGTCGGGCGCGGACGACTTTAGGATACCCTGTACCACTAGCTTGTAATAAAGTCCGATTTCTTCACAAAAAACCAAAACAGAAGAATTTTTAAGCAAAAATTTTTTTTTGACCGATCGTTCCTATGGGAGCTATATGATATAGTCAACCGATTTCAATAAAATTTGACACAGTGCTTAAATACCTTAAAAAAGATATGAATCCCAAATTTATTTCAAATATCTTTACAAACAAACAAAACACATCGAATTTTGTATAAAAAACGTGTTTTTGGACCGATTGGTCCTATGGGAGCTATATGATCTAGTCAAACGATTTGGATTAAATTTAGTACAGTGCTTAGGAACTATAAAATACTCACGAATGTCAAATTTGGTCCCAATATCTTAACAAACAAACGAAACGCAACAAATTTTGTTAAAAAATCGATTTATTTGGATAATCGGACCTATGGGAGCTATATGATATAGTCAACCGATTTTGTTCAAATTTGGCACATTGCTTAAGTGGTCTAAAAAATTTCCAAACGCCAAATCTGGTTACGATATCTTTATTAAAAAACGAAATATAGCGAATTTTTCTTTAAAAAAGTTATTTTGGCCGATCGGTCCTATGGGAGCTATATGATATAGTCAACCGATTTGGTAGAGTGATTGGGAACTATAAAAAACTTTCGAATACCAAATTTGGTTACGATATCTTCATAAACAAACGAATTATTCATCTAGAACGCTTTTTTTTGTCGAGGTCGTCTCAAACACCCCCATGGGAGCTATATAATTTATCCCCGATATCAAAAAAATAAAATAAACTTGCCTCCTATGGAATAATATGGGATCTAATGTGAAAGTTTGGTAACTCTAGCTCTTACCATCTCTGAGATCTAGGCGTTCACACGGACGGACGGACGGACAGACGGACAGACGGACATGGGTATATCGACTTCTCTATTCACCCTGATCATATTTTAGGTAACTTTGGGGTGTCTCCGACGTCTCCTTCTATATGTTACATACATTTTCGGCTTGCATAAACTTAATATACCCTTGGTACCATACGGTACACGGTATAAATATATTAAATGCGATTGTGATTGCCATCAGTGCTTTATTATAATATAGTTCGTTATTAACGAAATTAAATAATTCGACATTGGCATGGATAAGGTATTCAACAAAAACCCATTTTCAAACACTTCTTATTCACAGTTCTTTACGTCTAGACTTTTCAGCTGCGAATTCGCGGATGATATCTTCACAATCGATAGATAGAAACAAATCTGACTCTATCGTTAACATAGCAAGAGCATTCAGTTTGTTTTCGCTGATATAGTTTTTCACGCTTTTTAAAACAGAAAACGATCTTTCTGCGCTACAATTCGAAATAGGAATTGAAACAAACATCCGCAACTTTAATATTAGGCTAAGAGATCTGCAGATAATCTTGTCTCAGAATTTTCAACAGTTCCAGCGGAGAATAATTTGAAATGTTCTTTTCGATGCAGTATGCCTTGAAAAAGACCATTTCATTTCCTAAATTTTCCTCAAGATCTGTCGTGTTGTAGTTGCTCAATATGGTGGACTTCTCACGTAATTCTGCGTTGCTTAGATATTTCATATCAGTGATTAGAGAAAATTTTGAATAGATTTTTTGATATGCCTTACGTCTTCGTGTCAATTCAGTCAAAGTACGGTCCAAGGTAACTTTGAATGTGTTGACACGAAAGTTGTCACGGCCACTCAATTGGATACTATTGTCTCTATTTTCACCAAGTTGTAGATTCTGATTCCTTCGACGCTGCCTGATGGTTTTGTATTCCTGAATTGTGGAAATAGAGACAGCTTTCTCTTCATATTGATCAAACTCTTCACTAAAATTGTTTTTTTTTTTTTAATTCAGGTGATTCAAATTTTGTCGCCCCTTAATTTTGCCGCCCTAGACTTCAGTCTATGTTGCCTGTACGATAAATCCGCCACATATATATTTTCTTTTGATAATAGCAAATCAAATTGTATTTTTTAGTTTAACTTTAGTACATAATTGTTAAAAATGTACCGAAAGGCGCATCTTTCGAAAGAAGAAAAAAAAAATTGAATTCAAACTAGAAAATGCTCATAAGGCCTTCAAGGCAATGAACTTCTTTTAAGTCAGAAATATACCCTTATTGGAATAATAGATAGACCTGAGTGTAGTCCTATCAAAGACTTATGTCGTATATCCGGGATCTTGACGGAACTTAAAAGGGCTTTACCAAAGAGCAGGCACAAATAGATGCCACTATTTGGACTTGGTCTTTATTTAAACTTTTTATTTCATGTTCGTGCCGAAATCAGGCTTTAAAAAATGTTCACGTCCATCTCTAGTTGCTACACAATGAATGGACTGAACGTGCATTAGCCACACGTCACACACAAACACACTCACACACCCCATCCCAAACATGGGGAAATATAATTGAGAAATATTTTAGATACAGCTATTATATATATGTACACACAAACTTATATATATTCACACGCACAGAGCACATCGTTAAAATGTTTGTATGTATTAAGTGCATATATGGGACGTTCACACAAAAGCTGCATCGAGAACTTGGATGTATGTGAGAACTCCCCACGCACTACCCTATAATACCCGGTTAACCAATGTCTCCAACACTCTCTCAACCTACGCACCCTTCTACACCTCTTTGCGGCTTTATCGTCTCAAGTGCAAAAGTCCGCCCTAAAGCAACTTCAAGTTGAAATTTAAAATGTTAAATTAAAAAGCAAAAGTGAAATTGGAATTAAGTTTTTCTCTTTTATTTTTATAGTTTATAGTACTGGAAGTATGTCGTATGTACTATACCTAAAACGACGTTTATAATTTGGACTTTAAAGCGAATCGAATGTTGTTCGTTCTGCCAGCGAAATATTTCACAAACACGCAAAACTTTCATTTTACAATTAGACCAATCGACGCCCGTATATCTCTCAGCGCACTGGGGCTCTCTGTAGCCGGGAGCTGTCTGGTTAGTAAGTAGTAGTCGTTGGGTTGCTCGCACGTTTGGAACTGCTCTTACGGTTGGTTTACAGGCCAAACAGTCGTCGTGCCCCTTGATTGCCACAACGCAGTCAAGCTAAAGCTGATAAGCATTTCACAGTTTTCTGCTTGGACGCAGTGAAATAGCTTGGCGGCGGCGGCCTCTTTTTATTCTCTGCATTTTTTAGGAAGGGCATCTCGGTTTTTAATGCAAGTATGTTGAGGGTTACAAATTTCTATTAGGAAACTCCTAGTCTTCTAAACTTTTACATTAGACGCCAAATTCTAAGATTTCAAGACTTAAGTTTTTGGGAAGATTGTGTAAAACTAGGAGTAGAATCTACATACCAATTATAGTCACTACGCAAAATCGATAGACCGGAATTACTTAAAATATTGATAGGATAAATATTTTCTAGAGTGCGTGTAGGCGCAAAATTCTCATACGGGGAATATCGACATGAATATTAAAACTCGATCGATATTGCGACTCTTTTAGAGAAATTCTAGCTTTGTATCTTTTACATTATCTGGGACACTTTGGTTCATACTGGCAAATGGAATGGAACAGTTAGACATGTATCGACTCGGCTGTTGATGCTGCTCCAGAATATTTATAAATAGCTTATTTTTAGTAGGGTAATTTAATAAAATTTTATAATTTAGATTAAGGAAATCGAAGTGGTGCCAATTTAAATCTTACATTTTTGACGAGAAGATTAAAATTCCTTACTCTAAAATGATTAGTTTTTGGTTAACACCGTTGAATCACGTACAACTTAAGGATGCTCGATAGCGAAAAAAGAAACGAATCAAAGTAGAGTATTTAAAAAAATTATATACCGACTCGATTCGTTATTCTCAACAAAATGAATGTGTACGATATGGATATCGGTATCAAATCTTTGCCGTTTGTGGTAAAATAGAAATAAATGATGGCAATTCCTCGACAAAGCAACCAAAAATAGTAGTATAAAATGAAATTAAGAGCTTTTTTATTTAAACTTCTTTTACCGATACTAAGCAAATTGAATTGACGATTAATCGAGAACCAAAATTTCGGTAACGGATATTCAGCATCGATTTTGATATTCTCGATACTTAAAAAACCGGATAGGTAACGCGCCTTCCTAGTAAAGCTATTAAAATTTCAATGAATTTTATCCTAAAAAGGGTTAATGGATGTATCGAAATTCTCCGTTTTAGACGATGTTCGCTCAGAGAGCAGAGCTTCAACTGTTTTAAATAATTGAGAAACTCCAATTAGAGACAAGAGAATATTGGTGCTTTCTACAAGCTGATATGGCAAGATCGTTATATTATATTAACGTCAGATTGGGCCATCCCTAGCTTATGTAGCTAACTAAAACTAGGGAAGCGAATTTTGATGAATTTTCAGATCTCTGTGTCTGTTATTATTTTTTTAATCATGACTAGTTTATGTATTTACTATATAGGTGATCGTTTTGAGGACCACTTTCGCCTACGGAAGAACCACGAACTGTACGAGCTGTACGATGAAATAGATGTTGCCCAGCGGATCACATTACAACGTCTGCGAATGTTGTACGTAAGGATGACGAACCTCCAGCGAGTAAGGTATACGAAGCGAAAGCCGACGAAGGAAGACGAAGGGGACGACCACGTCTCAGATGGAAAGATGAAGTAGAGGAGAACGTATCTTCCCTTGGTATTTCTTATTGGAAAAGGTGCTGTTGAGGTCGGCCGTAACCCGAGAACAGGTTGTCACGGCCAAACACGGTACTTATATTAAGGCAAAGAGATTCCCTCTTTGATATATGTATAGTAAAATAGTGTTATGGCAGGAACTAAACACTTTCCTATTTCCCGGAGAAATTAAATGTTTTATGCTTCTGATAAATCTACGAAGTTTTCAAAATTACTGGTTGGATAGAAACTCCCCTTACTCCTTGTTTGCTGTTTGGTGTTATGAAGATTTTTAGTTTTCTTCTCTTACAAATTTGGAACGACAACAAAGAAGAGATTATTTGAGCTTCCACCGAATCCTTTTTGGGTTAAAAAATAACAGCGTTGCAGGAGGTGTATAAGAAGAAGACTGGGCCAGCGAATATGTTACTTATTACTTAAGTTTGCTAACTTCTCTGAACTCTGTTTCTTTCTATTTATAATGAATTTCCAAAAACTTTAAGCTCTGCAAGCTCAATGTAACTTTCGTAATTTTTTCCAAGTTTATTTCCAAGTTCTGCCCTCAAATACCAAACCGAACCTGTTTGAGTTAATTAATAACTTTCGTAAATTTTCTCATTTTTATTTTTATTTAGCGTTTATAAAAAGTTGCCCAAGTATAGTGTACAACCCACAGTCTACCAATTGGGAGCCATTGAGGCATGTTCCGGGGCCTGTTTTGCTTCATGCGATTTTCGCGCATTTTTTATCGCACAGAATTTATCGCTTAATATTAGTGCAAAAGCCTCTATACGCCGTCTGGGAGCACAATCTACCCAAATCCTTGACCGTTTCGGATTGCGTGCAAGTTGTGCATAACCATTAAGTCGCGTCGCTGTCGCAATGCCCGTCCATTTGTTGCCATTGTGTCGTCAACTCTTTTGGCCAAAACGTAGAATAAACTTTTTCGTTTAAGCAGAGTTCCCAATTTCAATTCCATTTTGAAAATGGCAAAAGTTAGTCGGAACTTGTAGCAAAAAGGGGCGAATACTTTCAGCTGCGTTTCATCAAAATTCATTCGTTTGTCAGCGCTTCTTTGGCGCATTCGACATTTTAAATGCGATTTCGGGGTGATTTCTAAACTATTTAATAAAAAAACTGAACGAACCTAACCAAACTGAACCAGCTAGTAAAAGTTGCCCTGCCTTTTTTTTTTTTGTTTTGGTTTTATAAGGTGAGCAATTTTTTTTGATATTGAAAACATAAAACTGACCATGGTTTGGCTTTGTCTTTGGTTTCGGTCGTGTATCGACCATTTATAATTATCAAATTATGGAAGAAATGAATGGAGCGTTTTGACTAAATACACCTAGAGGTATTTATTTATATGTATCTGTGATCTGTGTGTGTGTGTGCTTATGAGTTTTGCGTCATGGCTTCAAGACATGGCTGAAATCTGGTCGTTAGTCCATTTCAAGCATTTTCGTGACTTTCTGTGCCAAAGTAAATATTTTTGTTGATTTTAGCTTTTAGTTTTGTTTCTCGTTGCTCGATATTCGTGTTATTCTTTTTTTCTCTCGTCTTCTTTTCTTTTTTTCTTCTACTTTATTATTATTATTATTAGATTTTTGTGTCCATGTGTGGCAAGAGTACAGGAAATTATAAAGTCAAATGTTGCATGTTCTAAAGATTGCCTTCTATTCGTGTGAACTTGTTTGCTCTGTGAAGCGCTTTAGTCGAAAAAAAAAAAAAAAATTTATAAATATTTTTGGAAAAAAGCGGAAATAACAAAGGCGCAAAAATGAATAATATTGGAGCAAGTAGCGGAATACCTCCAAATAGTCCAAAATTGGAATTTCGCTAGATTTACAAATTATGCTAGAACTTAAGTAGTATTCGGTCTATTAACAAAAACATAAATATTTTTGTAACAATCACATTTTTATGTGTTCTTCAACTGAATACACATTTTGTAATGTATTTTAAATAATTAGATACACTTGATCTATAGCTATGGTATTCCACCTTTTTGGTCATGATAATTCAGAGCTATGCCTCCACAAAGAATATTATAATGGTATGCGCAAACTTATCTAGAGTCCTATAAACTATCTGATGATCCTCAGATGGCGCCAGAATTAACAACAGCTGTAATATTTTGATCGGACCCTATCAGTACGGCTTTAGACCTGGTAAGTCCACCATAGACCAGATCTTCACTCTACACCAAATCCTGGAAAAGACCCACGAAAAACAGATCAATACCCATCATATCTTCGTCGATTACAAAGCTGCATTCGATAGCCCGATAAAGGATCGCCTATACACCACCATGTTTCAGTTCGGTATTCTTGCAAAGCTGATTCGTCTTTGCAGAATGACATTGAGCGGCACCAACAGCTCTGTCAAGGTAGGAACTGACCTCTCCGAACCTTTCAATACTGTTCGATGTTTCAGACAAGGCGACCCTCTATCATGCGACCTCTTCAATTTCGTGATGGAAGGGGTACTGCGAAAGGCCGGTGTTACAAGAGTGTCCAACTTCTTGCATTGGCTGATGACATCGATATCATCGGGCGTTGTAAGTGTGATGATATCAATCACAAAGGAGTCAGCGAAAGTGGGTCTAGCGGTAAACGAGGGCAAGACGAAGTACTATATATGCTGGGACGCACGGCCTCTGGGCTGTTGCAGCGGACCGCTATCCTTATGAAGTGGTCAAGGAATTCACGTACCATGGCACCGCCATAAACACCGAAAATGACAACAGCCCGGAGAAAAAACTAAGAATCACACTTGCCAATAGGTGTTACGATGGTCTCAGTAAGCAGATGTGTAGCAGAGACCTTTCTCGACCAACAAAAGTAACACTCTACAAGACGCTCATCTTGACCGTGCTATTGTACGGCGCAGAAGCATGGCTTGTGTCACGGACAGATGCATCTTCTCTTGGGATGTGTGAGAGAAAAACTCTTCGTAAAATCTTCGGTCCCGCTCGTTTTATGGACGACTATCGCATACGGATGAACCACGAACTGTACGAGCTCTACGATGACATAGATGTTGTCCAGCGCATCACAGTACAACTTCGTACGTATGGAAGCAAAGGTAAAAAGGTATTGGAAGCGAAACACGACGAAGGGGGCGACCACGACTCCGATGCAAAGATCAAGTGGAGGAGAACCTATCCTCCCTGGGTATTTCTAATTGGAGAAGGCGCGCGCAAAGCAGAGGCGCCTGGCGAGAGCTGTTGAGGTCGTCCGTAACCCGGGAACGGGTTGAATGAATGAATGTAATGTTTTGTAAATGACTGGTATCGATTATTTTTTACCAATCCGTTTACTATTTATTATGTGTTCCCGTAACAAACGTTTGGGGTTAATAAAAGTGCCCAATTTAGCAAAAAAAAAATAAATAAATTCAGAGCCAAGTTTGGTAGTAAGGATTAAGAGGTTTGCGTGGAGACTTGGGACATATAAAATTTTCTTCCAGCCTATAATACTAAAAAAAATTCTACAAAAAAGTGTAGAGGGCAACATAAGTTGAACAATTTTGATCTTTGGTCATATAATACCCTTAAGCCGCTGTGGCAACTCGCAAAAATTTCGTTTCATATATTTCATATTAAATGATATTACTTTTAAATTTTCAACATTTTTCAATATAATAGTAACTAAAATTAGTAACTATTTGGGTGTGTTGTGAAAGTAGTTTTATTGAACCAGTTTAAACCCGAACTTAAATTCATTCCATGCTCTTCAATGCGAATGTCTAAACAATAAATCAAATTGACTAATCATACACTTGGCACATATAAACGTTTAGTTACCTACTTTTTGAGCTAAATACAAAGTAATTAAAGCTTAACAATGGATAAACAAAAGAAAGAAAACTGGCCGCTCCCAACACGAAACTTATTAAGTCATCGACTTTTATTTGGGGGCCCCGTTTTTAGAGGCTACCGCTTGGAGGTTGTCATCGATAGCCCGATTCGGTTGTTTGGTCAGTACGCTGATCGGACACAATAAACTCAAATCTTTAGTATTATATTGTTTGGATGTACATAAATTATGTGCATATATAGTAAATAGCAGAGATATGGTAGCAATATAATAAATATGTACTTTATGTGTATTGTATATAAATGAAAAGATAAAGATTTATCGTCATTTGGGTAGGCCAATGAGTAATGCGATTTTCTTGCAGTCTTGTTTTTCTCTTTGTATAAATTGAGATTCAGTTTCAGTGCCCAGTACCCAGTCCTCAGTCCCCAGACCCCAGACCCTAGTCCCAGTTCGAGTTCGAGTTCCAATTTGTGTTGCGAATCGAATCGAGTTGAGCGTTAAGCTTTTGCAGCTGTAGCATGGGTTCTACCAATAGATATCTATATAAATATATATAATATATATATGTACATATATGTACACAGATCTATGTATGCATATATGTGTCTGCTTTGTTTGTTGTGATTGGCATAAAGTTGAAATGACTAATTAAATGGAGCTGCTTTTTTTTTTTTTTGATCTTGTTGCTTTCATGCGTCACTGATTATTAGCCAAAGTCAACATTTTGGCTCTTAATTTTTAAGTTTCGAACTTGCAAACCAAAATTCAACGCATAAACTAATTAGATTTACTCCCGCAGTATACTAAACATATTCTATTTATCATCGACATATGCGAGTTCCCCTTAGGGACTTCTCTCTGTCTCTTCCTCACTCTCACTGTCTTGTTTCACCCACACTAAGCCAACGCAACGCCCCTCACATAATATCCAAGTCTACCGATGTTTATTTTCTTCATCGTATTTATTGTTTATATATCCATTGAAGTTGATCAGTTTTTTTGCTATGCCTTTTGACAGCTGAAACCGTTTCTCTCATTTCTCATAACCAAGAAGTAAACAACCCGACAATACTCAAATATGCATGAGTGATTGCAAATTATGAACCCGGTGTGAATTAACTATATACACCTACTTAACAATGGCAACATAATGCATATAATAATGCAAGGAATTGCATAATGAGAAAAATAAGATAATGGGAAATGTACGCCTTATAAAGCAGCATACATCTAGATTTCGTCTATCCCAAAGTTGACAATCTTAGGTGCTTCTTATGATTCAATCCGTTCAACTTTGAGTTATGAAATAGAAAGATTAATTTCTACATCACTAGAAAAAATGGGGAATTATATCACTTATTTGAAGATCCTCCCGATATTTTGCTGCCTACCATGTCTAGATTAATTCGTTTGAAAAACCTGGTCTTTATCGACACTTAACAGGTATTGTTTTATTTTGAATTTTCTAAACTTGATACAATAAAGATTTCTTGTTCAAAATTTATTAAAGATCTGAGTCAGCTTCAAGCGTGTCTCAAAGAATTTTCATTTGTAGCAAAACATTTTGTTGGAGGACTAAATTAAAAAATTTAAAAAATGTAAAAAACATGCAAAAGCGCCTTCAGGCGGCTCTCAAAATTAGAATTAGATTAAAAATATATTCTTCGACCTCGAAACCCCCCATTAAACTACAGGAAAAATAACGATTTTCGATCTTGTAAATGAAAGGTCTTAGTCGATTTTAAATATTTAAAAAAAAAAACAATTTTAAAAAAGATGACGACTCGAAACTCATTATGGACCCTGGTTTAAAATGACTCAAAGAATTAAAATCGCTGAGAGCCCCAAACCGTTTTTCTGCGCCTACAAATTGATCCGTCATAATTTGCTTGAAAGATCGATGCTCAATGAACAAGTATCGGTTTTGTCAGAAAAAAAAATCGATTATATCGATTTTAAATCGAATCAATGTCCAGCACTATGAGCGAGTGTCTTGTTAGCCATCTGGCCAATGATATTTAAAATAAATACGATCTAAGCCCTTAGAAAAAAATTATAGATTTCCAGAGCGTAATATTTACGGCTGCCTAAACAAATCGATCGACTTAACAATAGTAAAAATTACTCTTTTTTTCAAGCTGATACAAACAACGGAGTTATTTCGAAAAAACCAAATCCATTTTTGCGCTCTTCAAAACTCATTCTCAATGGCATTAAATGGAATTTGTTTAGTCTTCGATTTAAAAATAATTACAAAATTTATGGGTTTTTTGGAATTTGTATTTCTTTGTTTTGAGTAGTCTCTTTATGACTAATGAATAATAAAATACCAAATAGAAATCAAAACAAGTCTATAAAAATAAAAGCCAAAAACTAAACTATAATTTACTATAATATACTATTCTGACTAGCTCTAAAAGTATAGCCCATGGGCATTGGAAAATTAAGTGTTTAAGGTACATTTAAGTCGAAGATGAAATGAAATAATAGGGCGTCCGTCCGTCCAGCAACAGCTTGGATCACAATCTTTTATTATTAATAAGCCTGCCTTGAGCACTTGAGCCGCCGCAGACAATCAAATCTTAATGAGGTCATCACAATTTTTGCTAGAAAAACTTGAACTTACCGCTTTTTGATTGATGGGTCATCCATAGAGTTCCTTGTGTGGGCCAATATAAAAAAAAATTTTAGTATGGAGACTTATTGCAATGATGCGACCTCCAATTAGACACATACGAAGACATGCGTACGCGTACGGGTTAGTTGGTATAATAGTAGCTGTTTACTTTCCCAGCTCTGGTTCTATTTTTATGTATATTATATATCCAGCTATATAGACAGTCTCTGCTCTGTGAGAAGGCACTGAACTCGTCGCCGCTTCAATTGGCAAACGTGGAAGTGGACGCGCACGTAGACGTGGTAGACGCAGACTATCGAAGACGGGGATGGGATGGATTTTAACGTTGGGGCGTTGAATATCGGCGCGGAATGTGTGTGTTGGTTTTTAGGCAAATCTAGTATATAAATATACTTTTGGAACGCGTTCCGTTTGCCGTCGTCTTGGTGTTGTAACTATATTTAAATAGTATGCAAAATATTTCTTGCTACTTTGAATGCGCTAAAATTGTGCGAAAAATTCCAATGGAAGTGTAGCTCTTGTTATTGTTTTTGTTGTTTTTTTTTTTTGTTTTCTTTGTGGTTTGTTGCCAAGTGACGTTTAATTTGTTTTGCTTTGTTGTTATGTATTTGCTTGTTTTTGCGATTTTTGTTTTACACTCTTTTCACACTGCAAAGACAATAATTTACTAAAAATTTTACATAATGTGACTTCCCACGCACACACACAAACACACACTTTTATTGGTTGCACATAATTAAAAACAATAATAATTTTGCTTGCTTTTGTGTCACTTGCATTGTACCGACGCTTCGTTATATTCGTTTTTATTTACTTCTTTCAACGCTCCTTTCGCGCTGTGCTCGTTTTGCCAACTAAATTATCATTGCTGTTGTTGCTGCTGCTGCTTCTTCTTCTTCCTCGCCTTGCCTGCCTGCTTGCCTACCGCTCGCTCAATGGGGCGCTTTTGTTTGTTCAAAACAGAACCACAAACAGCAACAACAACAACACTTAACACTCGCTCTCACACTCAAACACGCACACACGCACACACGCACACTCGCCTCACTCTCAATTACGCTCTGCGTTTTGGCGCTCGTTCGCTCTCTCACAACTTCCGTTAACGTCGCGACCATGGTATAATAATAAGGTAGCATAGATCTCTCTTTGGCAGAGAGCCAAGGGCCTTATTTTTCAGTGTTGATGCGACTGTCTATGAGGTAGGTTGTGTCGGCTGTCGCTGCGCGTGATTTTTTTTGTTTTATGTGTGTATGCAAACGCAAGAGTTGTTGTTGTATGTATAGTGGCTATACAACAGCAGCGAATATTGCATGTTTTTATTTGAAGCAGTAGCGCGCATACAAATGTATTAAATATAGTTTGCTATGCATGGTGTGAAAATACGGCATAGCAACTTTTATAGATTAAGTTTATGTACTTAATTTAATTTAACTTTATTTATATTACATTATCTAAATTTTTAATTATATCTTTAATACAAAAACAACAATAGTTTTCATAAATTCACTTCGTCTTTCATTTAGTTTCAGCCTATGCATTTGTTTTGTTCAAATTCAAGCATGCATACATATACATATAAACGAGTGCCAGTGTGTATGCGTCAGCTTGTGTGCTGCTTCTCTCTCGCATGTTTTTGCTCTCACAAAATTTATGGCACCGAGAGAGAAATCTATGCTACCTTATTATTATACCATGGTCGCGACGTCGGCGCGCACTGAGCGCAGCACATACAGCTGCCACTGCCGCTTATGTATTGTTGTTGTTGCTGCTAACTAGTTTGACGAAAAAAAAAAAACACTTTATGGACAACGACGGCTTTTAGTGGGGGCGTGTCGCGTTGGGAACTGGTTTTTAGCCGAAAAAAACGCAACAAAACGTTTGAACAAAATGCAAAAAATAATACAAAAAAAAAAAAACTATTTGTTAAAGGGCCTAAAACTTTGCGGTAGTTGCTGTTTGCGTAACAAAAACGTGCGAAAAGCTTAAAGTATATAGAACCAAATGTGCACACATATATACAAAGTTAGTGACAAACATATTATGCAAATACAGATGCATATGTATATGTAAATAAGTAGATCTTCAGCAGCAGCAGTTTGGCGGCTGGCCAGTGTTGCCACTAGGCATGCGCAGCGCACAAAACCAAAAGAGTACACACTGGCAGCTGTGCGCGGGTGTATCTGTGCGCTGCGTATTTTTGTAAAATAAGAAAATTGAAAACGTATGCAAAGACACTGAATCAAAAAAGTTATGGCTCAGCTGCATATTCGAAATATAAATGTTAATAAATTTATCAGCACTTATTAAGTTAATTAATTCTTATACGTATACAAAATAAGTTAGCTAGCCACAAGTTGTGCAAAATTATACAAAAAGAATAAAAAAAAAAAGTTGAGAAAATTGAAGTGCATCCAGGTAAAAGGCTATGAAATGTATTTTCGTCTGTTTTAATGGTTTGTTTGTATGTAAAAATCTTTTTTATCTTCCTTAGGTAGATTCCCTCAACACTAGAATTGCAATAGTGATTGAAATCTTCATTAAGGTGTAATATTTTATAACAAAAAGAAGTTTAGTTACAAACTATTATTTTGTAAGCTTTCCAATGGCTCAACGCATAGTAATAAGTTAAGGGCATACAAGATGTTGGCTGCTTTAGTGACTCTTATATTGTTATGCGACCAGTCTCTCATATTTTTCCACAAGGGTTTTAAGTTACCTTAGGCCAATTATTACAATACTATTTATCAAAATTTTCTGAAAATGTGTTTAATTTTCATCAATAAGGATGAGAATTTGCATTCCTACAGCTTGATACCAAATAATACAAACACTTTTGTTATTATGGTATTTAAGCTACCTGTAGTTAATGAATAGCATTGTGATTGCTAGTGATTGTTAATTAATCAGCATAAAGCTGCGATCAAAGTTAAAGATATCACTGGATCAATAGACATCTAAATTTTCCCTTAAATTCGAAAAGTTCATGTTTTATATTAATATTAAAGGTAATTTTGGTATTCACAGGTAATATGTCCAGCAGTTCACTTTATCAAGTTTTAGTCACGATCACTGCTACTGGTTTTGTCACAAAATTTAACTTTTTCTAAAAAATGTCAAGACTTTTTTGATAAACTACGCTAATTTTGACAAATTCCCAATTAAGGTGTTGTGGATTGCTTGAAGTTATACGTAAAACATTCTTTTACAATTAAAATGTTTCAATCCAATAAAAATGATAATATCCAAGTCGACATTTTAAATAGTTAAAGTTAGGTAACAACAAAATATGTTTTTTAAAGACATCGAAGCTAAATTAACATATTTAAGATTTGTTCATTTATTTCATAGAAATTAACCTATAAGTCCCTATGCCTTTAATCCAGTGGCTTTTATACATAGTAGTCTTTTTTATACATAGAAAAATGTTGGTTTTTCAAAATGCAAGTAAAGTGAAAAAAAAAACTTTTTATTGTTAAACTTTGAGCGCAGACTATTTTTAATCAGTGTCTCACGCATACATACTCACACACACACACTCATTTATACTTATATGCTGCATTCAAGTGCGCTCATTGATTGAATGCAAATAGCAAGCCCCTCACATCATTTAATTTACAAATGCAATAAAGAAAATTTTTGAAATTGGAAAATTCAAGCAATTAATTGAGCTGCAAATGTTTAATTGAATAAGCATGTATGATAAGTATATACTGTGCATGCGTGTGTATCTGTGTGAGCCTATTTATGGTGGTGTGTTTGTGTTCAAGCGGGGGTGCAAACACTGCGATCAGCGCAGACAAAAAGTGTTCCCCTTGCAGTTAACGATGCCGCTGGCGCTGCTGCTGCCTTATGCCACCATATCAACCCACAATTTATTATGCTTATAGCTGTGTGTGCGTGTGCCTGTGTGTGTTTGTCGGTTAGGGTGTGCATTTAGGAGATGTTGAACTTTTGAACTGCTGCATATGCACATATGTACATTTATTTACTTAACAAACACTACGCCTGAATAATGTTCACACAATTCCAAACATTTGCTCGTTTAAGCCAACAATTAATCAAATGTTGACGATAGTAAATTATAAGTTTTCTTTTATTTTTTTTTTTATTTCATTTTTATTTTTTAATTTGTCATTTTAAACATCCAACAAGTGGCGGCGGCAGCCATATTGCTTTGCTCTGTTGGATCTACAGCAGCAGCAACAACAACAACAACTCACACTCACTCACTCACGCACTTGGTTGCTGCTCTTTTTCTGCTTTATTTATTTTATTTATCACTAATTTCTTGCACATACATCATTTTATATTTACTTTCCCGATCTTTATAAAAATTTACACGCACATACACACATGCACATTTGTTTTCTTGTAATTTTCACATTCTTCAATCAATTTTCGCCATATGTACATGCTCTTGTACATATGTATGTATTATTTATTAGCCTCTCTTTGGGGGCTTAATGATCACAAATCGACGCGTAGCAAGCGCATTGCGCATCGTTTCGTGTTTTCTTTTGTTTTATTATTTATTTAGTTAAGGCGCATTTGAATATATTTTTATAACACACAGAATTACATTTCTTATACTAATAGCTGTTTTACCAGTTTATCGCATTTTCACCGCACACGACGTTCTCAACACAAAACAGAGGACTTAATACACACAGCATTAAATAAGTTGACTTCCATAATTATGGGCTAGCGATAACGATTGCAGTTTAGTATCGCACGATAAGCGATAACATCATCAAAGCAGTTGCGCATATTTACCAACACTAAATAGATATGGCAGCACTGCTTTGGTAATGTTGCCATATTATGCGTAAATTAAATTTTAGTTTGCAAGCGGTTCTACTCAAAAATGTAGAAGAGACCTTGGTTAAATTTTACAAAGGGCTAACTTTTATAAATCTTGCTTACATTTTTAGTACAATCCAGTCTAGTTGGCTAGTGTTTGATAATTCTTTAATAGAAAGCTGATGTCCAGAGAGCTGTTTAACTTTTTCATCTCATAAAGTGCCGCGGAGAAAGTTTGTTGGAGCCTGAATTTTTATACTTGAATTTCAAACAAATTGTAAACATATTAGGTTGGTTATTGTGGCATTAAGTAACGTCAGATTTCTGAGATAACCTTAAAACTACCTCGATCATTGGGGTTTTTGAGGTTATATCAGAATTCTGACAAGCTGAACGGGGCTGTTTCTTTAAAATTAAGAAAGCAACACTCACTCTTTCTGCAAAAAAAAAAAAAAACGCAAAAGAGCTTTCATAATTCGGATAACTTATTAATTGAAGAGCAAAACCTTGAAAACCTTGTGTTTGGAATTAATTTTAAAATTTGCATTTAAGCTTTCGCGAAAAGAAGAAACATTTGACGATAGCACGTGAACATAAAAAACATCAGGAGTTCAGATTCATTGCTGCTTCCCCAATAATAGATATGGAAAATCGTCATCAAATTTCTTTCAGCAAAACGAAACTATAAAAAGTGGAGGGGATATGGATATTGACATTTTCAAAAGAAAAAAAAATGTGCAGGAAAAAAAATGGAAGACCTTAAGGTTGGGGATATGAAAGAGACTCCTTGGGTTAATATGGTTCTAAGACTGCAAGTCTTTTACAGGAAAAATGTCTCGGAAAGAAGCTTACATCACGCTTCACAGAAAATTCTCACATCTTAGTTAAATACTTGTGTTAACCAATTGATGATACTATATGTTAGAAGCTCAGGAATCAAGAAATGCGAATTATAAAACAATTCTGAACCATGAATTTTAAGTATTTTGACTATATTAAATAGATTTGAGAGACAGTCCATATGGGGATGTTTCCGACCTCGCATGCATAGCCAGATCACTGGAAACGAATAAAAAGCCACACAAAAAAGATCAATCGACTGTCGGATTTATAGTTCAGGCAGGCTATCATTATTTTAGAGTGCCAACTTTTGGAACCAGCAAAACAATAAAACGTACTCTGTTCGCATTTATATCAAAATATAATTGATAAAATTTGTTTATTAAATTATTTACATAAATTTTAAATATTTAGATAGCTTACAATAGTAAAACTTTGTGTCATATCTTGCTACTAATTGGAATGTGCATAGAAAAATATGAACATGGGATTCATCTAACTAACTAGCATAATGGACTAGTTCAAATTTGTAATCTCGATTTTAGTTAAGGCAGTAAAACAATAACACAACTAAATAATAAAACATTAAAACTATAAATGCCAGTTGAGGTTTGTGTTTCGTCTTTTGCTTTCTGCGCCAACTTGAGGCGCGCAGCTGGCGTCAAATTGAAGTCAAGTGTCCTGGCCGCTGATGTTCCACCTGTGGCACTACATTGCCTACCACATCAACGCCTTCATCATCAGCGGCAGCAGCAAATGAGTTGATCTCCGCAGCCAGAACACGTGTCTTGACAACTTGTTCATATGGCAGTTTAATGCTTCGCAAAGCGTGAGTTAAGGTTTCTGGTTCTTGTTCGACTGGCTGCTGGAACAGGCGCAAGTGATAGTAGACGCCCTCATCATCGATCACATAGCACTCCGAATTATTGGCACTTTGAAAAAACAAACCCGCGCTGTTGCCCACAAATTTAATGCACGCCAACAGCTCTGGCATTGCCTCATTGCCATGCTTATCCTTCCAAGGACTTTTATAAAATATCTCGGCTTGGGATCTCTGCGTGCGCTCTTGATGCGCCAGCACCAGCGCATTTCTGAGCATTTCCTTACTTGTAGCAATTGGTAATGCATCGACTGCATCTTCCTGACTAGCAGCGCGGGAACGAAAGCGTGAACTACGTCGCTGTGGATGGTTGGCCACCAGCTGATTGTTGCGCATCTGTGTCACGCTCCAGAAGCACAACTGCTCAGCACAGCTGATTAATACCTGGTTGCAGGGTGAAAAGCGTAATTGCCTTATAACTTGCTTGTGCACATCCGGCAGAATATAGATAAGCTTGATAAAACGTTCGGAGTAACCATAAAGCTGCATAGAACAATAAAAGATTAAGCATACAACAACAACTACCAGTTTATATTAGAACTCACCTCTATGTGACCCTCAGCAAAGCCCAAAGCAAATAGACTTCCATCATTGGACGCCACCAAATAGTTTATGTGCCTTTGCTCTTTGATACTTTCGCTGCATAATGGAGTAAAATCAAAACTTCCAGCGATCTCTTCCATTTGATAGACCTGCAAATGATTCGAAGAATATTAATATTATGATGGTAAAATCTGGAAATCATGTAAATTTTTTGGTTAATTACAATGCTGTTGGCGTGCAGAACAAAATCAAAATGAAACATTTTGGCGCTGGGAATGGCCGGGGCAAATTTACGATTGCAGGGAAAGCAATCCAATAGCTTCATTAGTGACGTCATATTTAAGACTCCCTGCGCACTGTTGTGCAAAAAAATTACGATTGTTATTTCCTAAACTTGATTAATTTTTAGTACACATTGGACGTTTTTAACTATGTGCCGCATATGGTATTCGATGAGTGCTCGTGCTTATGGCATGATTAGCCAGTTAATTTACAAACAGGACGTAGTATAACTTGGGACATTACCTTTAAGTATTATTCGGCATGTTTGCTTTGTACTTTATTCCAAAGTCAGAAGTTGTTGGAAGATTCGGTTTTCCGTCTTCCGTTTCTACTCAATGCGTACAAATTTCAAATACAAAAAAAAAAAATACATAGACAAAGTATTCCCTTAGATACTTAAGTTCTTCACTATCTCTTGAATACACTTTTTCAAACTTTTTTGATTCAATCCAAAATCGTACGAATTTTCAGCAATTTCCGAAAATCCTTCTTACCTTAATGGTACTGTCCGTAAGGGCCAAAAAGAGCAAGCCACTCTGCAGATCAAAGCCAAGTAATGGCACCTCAACAACAAAGCGACAATTCATTGGATTCGAATATTTGACGAGCTACAAAAGATTACAATTAGTTTCTTTCCCCGAACCATTTACTACAGTAACAACTTACGCAAACCCCACTCTCCGAGAACAGCAGCAATTCATGTTCGTTCAACAGACGCGAATACATTGTATCCACTGGCAGTTGCAATTGTGACTCCGCGGCTGAGCTTGATGCCTCGCCAGATGACACCGCTGCCGCATCATTTACATCTTGTGGTGTAGGCAAACGAAAGATCAGTGTCCGATGCGCACTGCGCGCTGATGCGACTAGTATTTTATTGCTTAATTGCACAATATAATCAATGGCCTGATTTATGAACTCCTGTCTTAGTATTGCATCTGACTTGACATCCCAAATTGTGCCATCATCATAACCCACATATACTTGCGCATCATTGTAGGCACAAATAGCAGTAGTACGATGCCTTTCAGACGTATACGAGGGAGAAATAGTAGTCCAACTGGAGTTGCTTGATCTACGACGCATTTTCACGTCCATGCTGGTTTGGATTTGATGTATGCGCTGCTTGGAATCCACAGCAACTAGTTGTGTACCACCTTCAGTCATAGCAAAAAGCGGCAGCAAATATACATTTGGCTCCAGACAAGCATGATTCTGATCGTTATTCTCCACTTCAATGTTTTCACAAACATTGTGCACCCACGTAATGGCCGTTGGATTCACAGCGCTGTTTCGCAGCGTATGCACATGGACTACACTTTTACCCACAGCACCACATAATACAATGTATTTGAAGATTTTATCACTTAGCTCATAGATGTCCACACAGGCAATTTGCTCGCTGACATTGCTGCGCAGCACGGTCTCGCAGAGATTCAAATCATAGACTAAAAGACCTTTTTCAGTGCCCAGTATTAGGTAGCGTGCATCGTGAGAACGCTTGGCACATTTGATTGCGCCTGCATCCGAATCCTGCATGTGCAATAGCTCTGGTTTAAAATCGTTCATGCCCGCATACTCCAATTTCTCTAATCTTATGCGCCAGACGCTTAGCGAGCATATAAACAAGACTGTAGTACATAAGGCTCCGGAACTTAAACGCTCTTCATAAGCATCCATGCTCAATGGAATGCCTCTCGCGGCCATGCGCTCGTTTAGCATAGAGTTTTTCACCTCAGAGCTGGATTGTAAGTCCCAAAGTGTTAGCCAGCCATTGGCAGTTGCCAGCACATAGAATCGATTGAAAACTTTGACCAAACAACGACCCTCCGGTTGCCTGGTGTTTAGAGATGGTGTGAACGAAGCTTTGAATTGCTGACTTTCGTCCCAGTCGTAAATACAAATGTCACCATTTTCAAAGATTACATGCAGCTGCATTGTGGTATTCGGCATCTCGGCCTGTTCATCCAGATAGAACGTGGTAATCTTGTTCTGTTCAGCAGAGCGCTTGACGATGCTGTTAATAAGCTGCTTTGAGCCATGATCAGGCATAGTAACGACCTGTGGTGCACGCACGTTCTGCCGATTGCCTACACTGCGTCGTCGCGGCAATAAAGGACGTCCGTTGTTATCCGTGCCAAGCGACCAAAGCTTCAATCTTCCATTGCTGTGTAGCGTTAAAAAGTATCTTTGATTGGTAAAGACCTGCATTACTAAAATTACGCTGTCATCGTTCATATCGCTTATCAGGAAGGTTGTGTCTGCCTCCAGGGAGACATTGGTAAGTAACAGTCGGTTTTCATCCAAGCTCAAGAGGCAGTAGTCGTCATTTAGATAGTTGGCATGACGACAGCGTGAATTGCCTAAGTTAATAATTTGGCGCTCCTGATGGAAACGGCCGCTAAAAATGGATACAACAAAAATATAAACGTCTGCAAAGAGTTTTTATGTCTCTAAATCAACAGCTTACTGCTCTGTGAACCAGACTAGATTTGGAAAGCGTTGCACTTGTATTTTGGCTTCCTTATGTATAGGTTCAATCTCTGACATCAAGGCTACTCGTAACAAACAGGTATACTCTGAACGCACGAGTTGCTCTTCGACCTTGGGCAGAAAATCCAGTAGTGCATTGAACAAAAGATGAGTTTCCTGCTGATTATCTGTAAGAGAAAACCAAATGATAGTGATTTTTGGTCTAGAGGGTATTATTAACATACCAATTATAAACGAGGCATAGGTCTTTAATTGCTGCAGCGTATTTAATATGGAACCCTTGGCATTCCATCCTGTTGTATCGGAGCGTATCTTTTGCTCAAGAAATCGAAAATCCAAAAAAACCTTTCGAAACAGTCTAACGCTCTGATACCTATCGTCCAGTTTACTTAAATGGTGACCAATGTGATCATAGAAGTAGGAGTCCAGCCCGGATAGCGTTGTATCATTGTCTTGTGCAAATACTTCAAAAATTCTGTAAGTATCCTATACTATCTCACTTTTTTTTTTGAGTAAAGATAAGTAAGATACTTACTTGTAAAAATCTACAATTTTTTGATGCAATTCGGCTTCATTGTCAACTTTCATACGAAGCTCCCGATAAATGTCGGGTAGTGTTATAGTTTGCATATTCGTTTGCTTTTCCACCAGCAAAAAGGTATGCAGCTTATTGACAATTGTATTGGCATTATCACAGGACCAAACCAGATTCAGCAGCTGCATAAAATAAGTTTATAATATTGGTCTCCAGCTCAAAATCTTGCTAAAACTTACGTTGATATGTATGCATGCCGATTCGGGAAATATGAATAATTTGTTAAAGAGTTTGCGTATATGTGGCTCTAGTACCGTCAATGAGCTCTCAATGATCACAGTCAGTTCAGCCAGGTTGACATTGCTTATAGTAAAAAAAATTGCCATTAATATCACAATAATAATATTATATAATTCATAAATACTTTATGCAATTGCTCCAGCTAAGATTTCCTTCACGTATGGCCTCTGCAATAATGCTAAGCTTGCGTGGATTTGAATGATTCGCCAGAATTTTGATGGCTTCGCAAGGCAAATCCTCTTCACTGCGCAAGTATTTGACAATCATTGATTCCAACTCATACTTTGTTACTGAATCCTTAAGCTTTATTTTGCTTGTAGTCTCCGGTGACAAGTAGTCCGTAACGCTCTTATTGCGTGTGGTTATTAAACGTTTGCATCCTAGATTAAAAGTTTTCAGGGTTGCAACATTCTGCACATTCAGCAAAACCAGCAAACAATTTTTAAATGGCTTCTTTGTGAGCAGTCCACGTAGTTCGGATTTTACATGATCAATACGTTGCATTATGCTCAAGCCGCTGCTGTGTTCCGGACTCCTGGCATTGTTCGAAAGTAGTTTATACAGCAAAGACTCCAGCAATTTAAGATCCATTTCTGACGTAACGCAGTTTTTCATATTTAATCGAAATATTTTGAAATCCATTTGGCTTTGTACAAGATACGAGGAGCAAACATCTAGAGCTAGCCATTTTTTGCCAGTTCCCAGCGCGCCTTCCACCAGCACATTCTTGGCGGGTCTTAGCTGCAGTAGCGCCATTTGTAGCTCTAAATACTGTAATTAAAAAAAATTGCAATCAGTTTTAAGGTACGCGTATGTAAAAATTGTATAAAGATATTGTTTAAAAAGTTGATCATGATGGCCGTCAATTTCGATTTCTTCTATTTCCACCTTTATGACAAATATAATTTCATAATCATGTATTGTTGTGGTAAGAGATTTGTGGAACCCCCTTGGATCATTTTATTAAGCTAAACAGTCATTTGATAATTAGATAGATTGGTGGTTTTATTTTTGGCACAGAAGAGTTACTTTCTAAAGTTATTTTTTTTAATTGGGATTTTTTTATATCGTAGTGGTCAACTATAAAATTTGATTCACATTTAATTAAATATAGACCACTAAGGACTATATAGTCTAGGTATGAGCAATTTTATACAGGCAAAGAACCAAAAGGTGTTTTTTTAAGCGCGTCCGGATTTTAAACCTAAATAAAACCCAGAATAATTAATGTAAAGATCCCTAATATGGTTTTATTGGAAAGAAAATTTTTTAAATTTTATTTTTTGAAAAAGATCTTTGGTATGTGGCCACCATGACTGAAAGTTACGAACCACATACATATTTTAGTATTGACACGTTTAATATTAGTTTCCAAGTCGTCAATTGTCGCTGGCTTGCCTGGATAAAATAATTGTCCCCAAAGACAATAAAGGGCTCAAGTCGCACGGTTCCATTTCTTGAAATAAACTTGAACTTGAATTGAGTTTTCAGTAAACCAATGGTTGGTTTCGCCTTATGGTACGCAGGGCTGTCCTATTGAAACCAGAACTCTTCGACCCTTCGACTCTTCGACTCTATGGCACGTTAATTTGCAAACAAATGTTCATTGGAATTCGTTTGGATTTTCCTTTACAACAGCCATATTTTCTTCGGGCCGTGTTATTTCTTTTCTGGTGGGTCGTCATCGTGGATTATCAAATAAGTTCAAACATGATCAAGAATCGGACGAATAGCACGTTCTGAAGGAAGTTTATTCGGTCCATAAATTGTACAAAGAGCTCTATAAGTTTTTACAAACAATTTTTTTTGCGGAAATCCCTACTAAAAAAACACCCTTAAAACCAAAAGTAATTCTCTCCATCGATAGAGATAGATAAGATAACGAATACATTTTCTTGTGTAAATGCATATAACATAGGAAAGATGCCGTCGAGTCCCCTAAGACACCTTCAAATGTTCAGGAGGACAAAATAGAAGAAGATGATATAAAAAATTGCGTACGTAAAGTCGGGCGCGGACGACTTTGGGATACCCTGTGCCTCTAGCTTACAATAAAATGCGGTTCCTTCATAAAAAACCAAAAATAAGAAATTTAAAGCAAACATTTTTTTTTGACCGATCGTTCCTATGGGAGCTATATGATATAGTCAACCGATTGTTCGAATTTGGTACAATGCTTGGGTACTTTAAAAAACTTCTGAATGCTACATCTGGTTACAATAAATTTATGAAAAAATTAAATATAGCGAATTTTGTATAAAAAATTTATTTTGGACAATCGGTCCTATGTGAGCTATTCGATATAGTCAATCGATTTTGTTCAAATTTGGTAAAGTGCTTGGGAACCACAAAAAACTTTCGAATGCCAAATTTGGAAACGATATCTTCAGAAACAAACGAATTAATATTATTTTCGAGGTCGTCTGAAACACCCCTATGGGAGCTATATAATTTAGCCCTGATATCAAAAAAATAAAATAAACTTGTCTCCTATGGAATAATATGGGATCTAATGTGAAAGTTTTGGTTACTCTAGCTCTTACCATCTCTGAGATCTAGGCGTTCAAATGGACCAACGGTCGTTTTTATTGGATTGACCCAAATCAGAGATAAACGCCATAAAGTCAGATTTTAGAGGTCAGAGTTCAAGTAACGTCGCAGGCATGCTTCAGGAGAGCTTTATGCGTTCGCCTCAAAGCTTGAAGTCTGCGCAAGTACCAGGATCGATGTTAAGTCGAGAATTTCTTTTTTTAAATTATTGCCTAAAAATTGAAATCGTTGGTTCGAGTCCCAAACAATATAATTTTTTGCATAATAAAATGTAATACAGCATCTTAAGCTATATGAAGTATTTAATTTTGCAAAAGGAGTCATCGAAGACCTTCTCAGTTTTTTATAGAGCATAATTACTTTTTTTTTTGTATTTGTTTAAGAAGATATCGCAACTTTAGTGGATGAAAGTATTTTGAATTTTTGGAGCTACTAAGTTTTATCCAAATCGAAGATATTGTAAATGAGTTCGGTAGTCAAAAGTTTATAGGAGTACCTAATCGACGGATTTATTTATTTATTTTTGTTTTGATTGTAAAAGATATCTTCTTTCAAAAAACAAGATTTTGGACATCTCTGACGCAAAATGTGAAAGTAGGCCAGCTTATTTGAAGACATTCTGTTCAGAAAATTTACGTCAAATTCAAGCGGAACTTGCTGACTCATTGGCAGTGATTCAAAGAAATACACGACTCAAGGATGGTGTTGAAGCATAGATATTGGGTTCCCTATAATTTCAAGACAAGGTTCGAATCTAATGGAACAATTAGTTAAGATAGACATTGAAGAAAACCAGATAGCAATACGCCAAACGACATGAAAAGGTTATTTAAGGATACCTTGTAGGCACTTTAATAGGTTTTGCTACCCCACCAATATCATTAGCATTGCTTCGAATCAAAAAAGTTGATTAAGTTGATGATAAAGGCATCGCCACCAAGGACGCTGTTTTCGAATCCTAAAGGATGGGCTAAAGAAGAATACGATGGATAATATTTTGATTTAGATATATTTAAACAATTTTTCATACAAAATCTCAAGCTACGTAATTTTAAGGAAGGAAATTATTACAGGCTTAAGTAAGATGGATATCCGGCAAAGAGACGCATCGCTGCTCAGTACCGTGACCAAGTCTCTTTGGATATTCTGGATCGTGCCACTTCCGATTCCACGTGGTAATGAATATTTGAGGTAATGCTCATTATTTTCTTTTTATTTACGGTGCTTTATGGGAGCGTCCCGGAGTGGTCTTCGGTGAATAAGTAGTTTCGTTTGAGTATAATTTGGCGCTTTCGTGAAAGTATTTGGCAAAAACGGGCGAACCATTGTAAAGTTAATATATGTTTTATATTATAAGTTCGACACAATTAAGGCCATAAAAGATAATTCGCTTAGGGTGCTAAAGAGCCTCCCAGTCGTTGTCTACAAGGCATGTGTTAATATTTGGAAAAATAGGTGTTATATGCGTACCGCTTCAAAAAGGGGCATATTTTGAAGAAATCCAAATGAACTAGAGTTTTATTGACCATTTCCGAAAATTGAGTGTCTTAATCAACAGAATCTAGAACTTTTTTTAATATATAAATTTCATTTAAAATTTGCTAAGTCAAAGGTTGCAAAAATGCTTAAAGTAGAAACAATTTCATTCATCGGAAGGAAACGCGATTTCAGTTAAAATAATGATGTCCCATACTAGATAAGAAATGTTCACTCTGAAGACGCTCATCTTTGCAAAGTTTGTCGAAATGACCTTTTTGCTACCTCTGACGAGTTTTAGAAAATTCAGGGATGATGAACCATTTTTCTGCGATACTTATTGCTTCCATATTAAAATTACCAAGTTCATGTCCAATTCTTCTAAAAAAATGCTTAAAAGTTTTAAGGCCTTTGAAAGACCGAGGTTTAGACTGTAGAGCTTTAGAGGCTAGTTTGTAGAATTTTGCAATGGGAAACCAATAATAGAATAAAATTCTCGATATTCTTCGTGGGTGAAATAGCTTAATTTGTTAGACTTCAACAAACCGTTTTTAATGTTATTTAAGTTGAAGACTCTCTTTACTATATATAAAAATCGATAAAACATTTCATCCAATGCACAAAAAATTAAATTTGTTGAACTGTATACAAAAAATTATGCGTATCAATAATCTCTATTAGAGCATCATTAAGTACTAGATATAAGTAAACATATTCGTCATTTGGTTCGATATCTTTTATTATAACCATAAGTTCCTTTTATTTAGAGAAATATTTTTGTCATTTATGGGTTTAATAATTTGCTTGAATATTGTTAAAGCAGTTCATTTCTAAACTTTATGAAACTCTATAAATTACTTTTTATTACAAGTACCTTTGGGATTCTATTATAATCTTTCTCGATCATACAATAAGTGAATTTCACACAAATGATCAGTTTTTGAAATATCTTGAGTTTTATTTTATTTATGAGTGCATTTTCAATTTTTAAAACAAAAGCAGAAATTAGCACATTTTCTATTTTTAAACTTAAGTATAATATTTTATCTGGCCCTTTGGTTTACTTTACTCAACAACACTCAAAAAGCTCCTCGGGAGCTTATATTACTACTAACTTTGACAACTTTACTTTGCCTTTCCTTTATCAAACAAAGAATGCGTCGTAGAACCCTACGTAAATAAAAAATAGAAAATCTGGTATTCCCCTAATATAAACTAATATCAAACAAAATTATTCGACAATGCTTAATACGCAATTATTATACTTACAAGATAACGCTTATCACAACATTATTAAAAACTTGATGCAATCCACGACTTCATTTTTTAATCTAATTTCGTTAAACTTAAACGTTTTTAATGACTCACAAGATGCAGCTATGATCTAGCTATAAGTAGTATATGTATTCTTAAAATTTTCGCATGTACTTGTGTATAATCACTAAAAGATATGCGAATACTTTTTTTTTTGCTTAGAATTCACAATTTATCAGGGGTGCCACAGAAAACCAATTCGATTCAATTTCTATGCAATTGCAATTCTTGGTGCCACAGACATGGCTAACAACGGTTTTAAAACCGCTCATAGTCATGTATGTGGCACCAAGAATTGGAATTGTATCTAAAAAAATCCCGAACCCGAAAACCCCCCCGTGGGTCCGTGAGTGCTTTAAACACTCTCAGATATTATACGTAACCCTTTGGGTCTAAAGAAAATCTGGCGTTTCATTAATATAATTATTTTTAATTTTAGAGGTAGGGCAAAAAATTTGTGCATGAATGCATATGAATATGTATATAATTGAGAATAGCTTATATATAATACGGAAATTAAAGGTCAGTGCTGGTTAATCTCGGTTCCCATCTTAAGTACAAAAATGAATGAATTAAGGTCTTCATCACTTACCGGTTGCAAGCGGCTTATATTATACTGACTAAAACGTTGATTATCATTGCGCAGCTGATCAATCGTTGATATGTATGTCAACGTCTCCTGACTGGGCTGCTCCAGCTCTTTTTTTATGGGATTCATAAGAAATCCATAGCCGATCTGTGAGTCATCGCCTTTAAGCACATGCTCAACAAACTGTTGCACAGTTTCCTCGCTCTTGCTTTGTAATATCCATAATAACCGATAGGTAGCGTTTTGACGATTTGAATGACTTAAATTTACAACGGCCGCATAGTCCCGGTCATTCAAAAATACTTTTAGCTGCGCTTTCACATCTATACAGTCGAAATCCTTGAGAATGTCCTGATAATACACAGGCAAGACATCCTTATACCCATACTTGCCCATATTTATTTTGACTTGTTTTAACTTTTAGCTGCAAAAAAGAGAAGTTATTTGAGTAAACGTCTTAATGCTACAATTATAAAATCGTATGACTCTGCCGACCCACTTTATAGTAGATAATGCCTAAAACGGGCGCTACTAAACAAAAACGAGAATTCCAAGTTGAGAACAAAGAAAAAAACACTAACAAATGTGAAGGAAAAACAACTAATGGTGATATGACAGCCTTCACAATAAGTATACGTACGCGACGAAACAAAAACTTGTAGCAAATGCAATCCAAGGTTAAATTTGGAAAAGTCGTCTGATAAATTTGGATTTGGATTTGTGTGGTAGCAAATCGTGCTAAGCAGCAAATAAATCATCAAAATGAAAAATTCGTTTAGTTCTGATTAGTTTCTAGATAGGTTCTTAAGTACTCTTTTGTACAATTATCAAATTATAAGCAAGTGCCTGACTCAACTTGTGTTTCTGGCATTTCTTAAAAGTAAATAAACCAAACCATATCATGCACTTCCGTAGATTTTGTTGAGCTCATAAAAGCGCTGATAATTATTGATTATAATCAATCGAAACCAAAAATAGAAAAAAGGCTTGTCCAACAGGTATATAAGCTTATCGTGGCGGTAATATATTACTTATATATTACACAAAATTACTATTTTGATATGCTTCTTTCTTTATTATTATAAATTATTTTTTATTTATTATAAAGTTTTGAAACCACAGCTGTTCCCTCAAATAAAAATATGGTTCATGATTTTTAAAGGGAATACTCTCAACTGGCCAGGAAATTCACCTGGCAGGAACCTTATCGAGAGTATCTTGAATTTTTTGAAATCTTAAATTAGAATGAAAGCCCTACAACCAAACAAGACTTTTAATGATCCCCGAAAAAATATCGAATATTTTAAAAAAATATTTTAAAAAGAATAAATATATTTTTATGTAGATACATATATGTAACTATAGGGCATGTATCAGTTTTGGTGTTTCAATATAAAAAAATGGCGTACGTCAAGTCGGGCCCGGACGACTTTGGGATACCCTGTACCACTAGCTTGCAATAAAATACGGTTCCTTCACAAAAAACCAAAAACAGAAGAATTTTGAAGCAAATATTTTTTTTACCGATCGTTCCTATGGGAGCTATATGATATAGTCAACAGATTTCGTTCAAATTTGACACGGCGCTTTAATACCTTTAAAAAGATCTGAATGCCGAATTTAGTTAAAATATCTTTACAATATATTTTTTTTATTGATAACTCTATTTATTAAGCTAATTAACTCTTGAGAAACAACATTTTAGGCTTTAATGTTGAAAAAGATAATACAAGTAAAAAAACAAAATTAGGAAAATCTAATCAAAATTGGTGCGTGTTGAGGAACGCTGGTAACTATTTAGTTTAAAAACTTTTTAATATTTTGCCCTAATAATCAGTTTAGTTAAGACAACTTTTATACAAGTTTTAATCAGGGACCAACCCCTTTTGCTCATCGAGCTCATTTTGTTTGATTTGCCTTATCTTTATTATCAATTAAGATAGTGACGAAATTATACAAAAAAAGAAGCGCAAATCTACAATTTTCGTGATAAGGTTTTACGTGGTCCAATTCGGAAATACTGCTGTGGTGCTAGAGGGTTGGTGATCAATTTGATATTATGAGCAATCAAAAGATTTGTTAGAGATATAGAAGCCATTAAAAAAAACGAAGCTTTTTAACATACATAACGACATATTATGTCGGTCGTGATACCCGATTTGGTTTCGATATCTTTATAAAAAACCGGGTTATGCCCTAAATACTTTTTTTGATCGATCGGTCCATGATAGATTACTGGGGGGAACTCTTATAAGCTTACGAATGCAAAATTTGTTTAAAATATCTAAAACTTTTGGGTTTTTTCGAAGTCCGCTGAAACACTCCTATGGAAGCTGTAATAAAATAAACTAGTCTCCTATGCAATAATAAGGGATCTAATGTACAAGTTTTGTTGGTTAGCTCTTACCACCTCAGATATCTAGGCATTGATACTGACGGATATAAAAATCCTTATCTTGCACAATTCCCAAAATGTTTATAATAGCATCGATAAGCATTTCAACCACGTATTCGTATGCAGCTAAAGTTTTTAATCCATGTACAGTCTCTACCGTTTTCCCATAGGTGAATTTCGCAGTTTATAGCAACACCAATTCAACGCAAAATTTGATTTTGACGTACGTGACTAATTGGTTTATATTGTTTCATGTTAAATACTCACTTATGTGTAAGCGCTAGACGTTTGGGCGACAGCGTAAACATGTAAAGGGTGATTTTTTTAGAGTTACATTAGTTCAAATCCTAATAAAACAAAGAAATATGTTTTCAAGGCTTAATCTGGAGAACCAATTTTCACAAATTTCGAATGTCGATTTTCAAGTATTTAATTGTCTCTGGCTTATCGACGTCGACAAGTGATTTTATATAAATCCAAAGAAAGTAATCCAATTTTTTTGTTTGAGGAACGGAATCATAATAATTATAATAATTATTTTGATAAAAAATTTCAACAATTTGCATGAGTTGCTCTAGTCTATAAGTCTATCCACCATGAAATGTCAAATCAAACTCAACAAAAAGCAACACGCAGCTTTTAAATTGGTTACCAGGGAATCTCTAAAAAAAACACGCTGTACATAATAGTAGTTCTTTAGTTTAGATTAGATTCGAACTGGCCACTGGTCTAATCTAATCTAGTAGTAGCATAGTCGTCTAAGGTCTAGTGCTCACACATAAGTGAGTAATATAGGAGTAAAATATATTTTACCAAAAATAAATGAAAAAAGAATAAAACAAATGATTATTGAAAAATATTATAAATATTTTTTTTCCTTTGTCAGACTATCCATACTATGTATAACTATAACTTTGTATGCACTATACATGGCACATATTGTTATCACCATCGTGTATTGAAAACATTTTATTATTAAAAAATAACTAAGATTTGATTTAACACTAATATGATAAAATTTATATCAATATATACTTCATAAAGCTACCCCTCTAACATAACATCTACGCCTATGGTTGTTAAAATAGTGTTGGCTAAATAAACATGTTCACTAAGTGAATTTGGCCAAAACAATCTGTTAAAAAGAAGAAGAAGAGAAAAACAACAAAAACAATCTAAAACTTAGCACTTGTCAACACGAAGAATAGCCGGCTCAAAGAAATAGGTGAATGAACTGTGTGTAGAGAAAAAAGATTGAGTCATAGATCGCAAAGAAAGCGAATAAGGGATACATTTTATTCATGATCCGCATAAAGCGTTGAAGGTCAGATACTTTACAAGCAAGCATTGCAGCGTGCATGTGTGTATGTATGTATTTATGCGCATGTGTGTATCTGTGTGTAAGCCAGCAAAACGTAGCACGTGAATACACAAGAGTAATAAATGTACATAATATTGTATATAAAAGATGCATATTATTTTTATATTTTGCGTAGGATACTTTTTGAACTCTGACAGCATGCAATTTGTTTGTTTGCCAGCATATACACTATATATGTATGCATGCGTATATTTTCTTTATTAACTCTGTCGACGTCTTTTGTCTAATTATATGATGAATATGCACTGCACATAAAGATACATGCATATATGTACATATATACATTTGTATCTTACAGGTTCAATGCACGTTAAGGCACAAACACTTACGTTTATTATATATAAAAACTTTATTTTCAGCTTATTAAATTGTACAGATATTTTAAATAGCTAATATTGCACTTTGATTTTTTGCATTTGCACAGGCTTTTATTTATATACATTTCTTAATCATGTATTAATTGCGTTGCGTCCTTCGCAAAATTCTTAACATTTATACACAAAAACGGTAGCACCACGGTAATTTTTTACACATAAACGCGCGCATACAAATGCATATCATTTTTATATCGTTGGTTTACGCGCGTTCAATGATGAAATCAAAACATTATTTTTAATTTAAATAATTTACAGGCGAAGCGAAAACACATCCGAACATCCGACCTGAGCCTAGTCTTTTTCATAAACAAAGATAATGTGTGCCATATCAGTTATTGGTGTATCGGTATCGATAAATAAAATACTACTAACACTAGTAATACAAATGGAATATCTAAAATACCAAAAGAGTAACAGGTTGTATAAATATAAATTTTATGTAGAAAAATATGTTAATATGATTTTTTTTGCACAAAAGCTTATGGTTTGAAGCCTGCAACGTAGACAAGTTTATTTAATAAATTAGTTTATTGGTATTTCACTCGTTATCGTCTGTTATACACAGTAGGCAAGTAAAGTAATTGCAAAATAAGGGGCAACCGCTTTAGTGCAATGCATTTTTGAATTAATAAAATATTAGCGATATACATTTATTATTTGATATTTATATTATTTATACCAATTAATTAAAATTTGAATTATTTAAAATAATTTAAAACATCGTACACGAAACGCTAAAAAATATCGATGTTTGATACTGTGATATCGATAAAGACGCTAAACTGCATCGATATTTCCAGAAAATGAGCTAAAAAACGTAGCTGCGTAAAATTTGCGGTAGTCAAATGAAAGCCTCTGAATTTAATAGTAATTTGTTTTTGTCTCAAATATTTGTCGTAAATACGTGCACCGATTTTTATTGTAAGTAGTCTCATAGGCGGTTTTTATAACCAATTATAAGTGTATCCTGAAAAACACGACCAACAAGGAAAAGCCGTCGCCGGCTAGTACAGATAACTGACAACGACGCAGACCCAAGCACACAATTACAAACACAAGCAGTCAATATGGATCAAATGCTTAGTCCAAATTTTGTTATTGGCACGCCGCTGCATCAAATGGAATCAGATCAGCAAATAGTGCCGAATACTGTTTATCATCCACCAGCCGCGCCACAGCCAGATCCAACACTCGGTGGCACACATCCGTCTGATGCAAATAGTCTAACAAGCGGCACTGTAGGCGGCAGTGGTCTCTTTGGCCATGAGCCAAGCTTGCCACTGCCACACAAACAAATGCAAAGCTATCAACCATCAGCCTCATACCAACAGCAACAACTTAGCAGCAATGCTGGGGGCAGCACACCACAGTCATTGATGCAGCCGCAAACACCGCAGAGCATGATGTCCCATATGATGCCAATGACTGAACGCAGTGGTGGCAGCGGCGACTCGCTTAGTAATATACATCAAACCATGGGACCATCCACACCAATGACACCGCTTACGCCAGGCTCTGCAGATCCAGGCATTGTGCCGCAGCTACAAAACATTGTATCCACTGTTAATCTATGCTGCAAATTAGAGCTCAAGAAGATTGCACTTCATGCACGTAATGCTGAATACAATCCGAAACGTTTTGCAGCCGTCATAATGCGCATCCGTGAGCCACGTACCACAGCTCTTATCTTTAGTTCTGGAAAAATGGTGTGTACCGGAGCTAAAAGCGAGGCGGACTCAAGGCTGGCAGCACGTAAATACGCGCGTATCATACAAAAATTAGGCTTTCCGGTAGGCTACTTTATATAAAAATTCCTATATATTTAGCTAATTTTGTTTGCTCTACAAATTACAGGCCAAGTTCCTCGATTTTAAGATACAAAATATGGTTGGCTCATGCGATGTCAAGTTTCCCATACGCCTTGAGGGCTTAGTACTAACTCACTGCAACTTCAGCAGCTACGAACCAGAGCTGTTTCCCGGCCTTATCTACCGTATGGTGCGACCTCGTATTGTGCTGCTAATATTCGTTTCGGGTAAAGTGGTCTTAACAGGCGCCAAAGTGCGCCAGGAAATTTACGATGCCTTTGATAAGATATTTCCCATCTTAAAGAAGTTTAAAAAGCAGTCCTAAAAAGCAATGCTTGGCAGACAAACTTTATTAGTTAACTAATTTGTAACTCCAAAAGTCATTTATGGATTTAAGCAGGTGCACACTGTTTTGTAAGTAGCTGAAAATGAAATCTTTACTTGGCTGCTCCAATAAAACTTATTATTAGATTACGATTTGTTTGTGTTTGGATATTTATTGGCGTTTTCGGTTGGTTATGCCAAAGTACTGTTGCTTAGCCTAGAGGCATTGCGCCATAAGCGCGCCCACATTTTCGAATTCAATCTTTTCCGTAATGTTTTTGGTTTTGATTTTGTTGTCTTGTGTTGCAACCACAACCAAATCTTGTCCTTGACGCTTCCAGCCATTGCGCTTGATCCATATTTCCAGCGTAGAATCCTCAATGCCGCCTAGAAGTTCTTTAAGCAAGTCCTTTTTGATGGTTTGGAAAGTGGTGCTCACAACATGCGACACAAATTTACGTATGGAATCGTAGAAGCCAGTAATATGTCGGAACATAGTACGATTAACTTCTGCGCGTTGCCAGAAGAGTGTAAAATCGGCGCGTTCCAATATGTCCGCCAAATCAATTATGGTCTGCACATTTTCGTCCTTCATTTGCTGTGGCAGCAGCAGACACTTGGCCATAACAAAGTCGGGATGCGGCAAATTGGTAAGGCATTTCAATAGAATCGTGTAGGTAATGTCAAAGTTAAGCATATGTGGATTGAACTGATACAGCTTCAAAACGGCCAGATTTGCCTCCAGATCATAGCTGTTGTTCTTGGCCTGATCCTGTACATAGACTTCCAGAATCTTCAAATGATCCGGGTTGTAGCTGCAAGATTTATTTTTGAGAAAGCGAGGTTATGTTTATTTGTTGTGGCTGAGCATATCAAGTAGAGTAAATGTGTGCAAAACATACCGCTCAATGCATCCTAGCATTTCCTGTATGGTCTGACTTTGACCATTTTCCATTTTTACCAAATGTGACATTATTTTTAATGTAATTTATGCGAAATATATAAACCTACGTAAAAAAATTTACAAACAAATTTTCGCGTGGCGCTAGAGTGACCGAATTTATTTACGATTGGAAAATACCAAAACAAAGTGCCTTACAAATATACCAAAAAAGCTACTAAGTCAATTGGAATTTGTAAACGCATTTTCAAAACTCAAATCATGGAATAAATTATAAATACGTAATAGATTGTATTTATTATTTATTCCATGGTATATTAAGTAATACGTAAAAGTTTTGAATTAAAATATAAACTTTAAGTAAATAATTAACATATGTAGACTTAAATAAGTCTCAATGCTTATCTTTGTCAGACATGAAAAATAAGTGATTTTCTTTTAGCTTTGTTTTGAATCCGAATTTAATTGTTATTTCCATATTTATTGTTGCTTAGGGCATTATTTTGGGAAACACAGACGCGACGCGTCGCTGATATTGCAAATATAAATTATGAATTTTATAGTCAATCAAGATTGAATCGAATTGGAGAGTCATTTTGTTTTAAATAAAATCGGATTTATATTCAACAAGAAGGTTCAATTTTAATGTCGCTCAAGCTTATTATAATTTAAACTGCCAATAAAAACAGAGTTTGGGGTATGAACAAGAGATTTTTTTACAATCAATATAGAACAACGAAATATAGAACTTTGGACTGATTGTTACTGAAAATGGACCATTGACCATTTTCAATGTTATCAAGCTTAATTCTTTTAAAGGAAGATTTAATAATAATGCTAATAAATAATGCCCATTTAGAAGTAAAGTGATTTGTTATTGAAAGATGATTTGGGAGATACCAAGATCGTTACCATGTAGGATACTTTGTATAGGATATTTTAACAGGGGAAACTAATGAGTTATATATAACATATATGCGTATATTTATTCCTGTTACTCCTGTGAGAAGTATATTGCCACTGTTGTAACCATTTGGTTTCTGCTGCCAGGGCTGCAAAAAGTAGTGTTCTTTCCGGGCTGTTTGGGTTAATTGGTTACTGGAACAAATATATTTAACCCTTTGCAGTCGAGCCTAATAAGCAATAGTAGCAACCAGAAACTCGAGAGCTATTTTTGTAAAAAGTGTTCAGTTAATGTTTAAGAAAAATGCGGTCGCTGCAGTTAAACAAACCAATTTATTTTAATATATATTTTAATAAAGCATATTGTAGCTTATATTAAAGACAAAAAGAAGAAACTAAAGGCTTAAAACTTCTCAAAGTGTAGTATTTTTCAAAGCAATCACCCATATGCATTCGAGGTTTATCGGAACAAGTATCACAAAATTCCACAGTTTCCCATCTCTGCCCTCGTTATTGCCTGTTGAAACAAACTACACAATCCCTTTTTTGCCCTTCCGCAAGATGTGAAGTCTTTTCTAAAGACTATCTTTTTGATTTGAGGTGGATTGTCTTGATCGATCTTCTCGAAATTCGCCCACGAGTTGATCGACTTAAGCGCTTGACAAACTTCAAATGGGACATGGGTTTTTAATTTTTGTCCTTTTTTATACAGTTATATAAAATATATAAATTTATACAGAACATCTCAATGATCCAAAAAAACATTTTCCTCCACCATTTGAGGGATTTTCTAAGAAAACAGTAGATTGATGCATACTGATCCGCGCGATCAACACAGCCCATAGAGTCCGAGTTAATAACTACTTAGCTTTTTCAACATTTTGTTGCTCACCGCCTCTTAAAAATTTTGTTTTTATGATGAATCCAGCTCAATCACTGGTGCTTAACAACGTCACGACTCTTTTATCCTTCCAGGACAATGTCATTGTTGTTCCTTTCATGTAAGCAATTGATTTGTTAACTCCAAATCTTGGTTTCTTTATTGGGTTAGGTATGCCCTTGAGGTTAATTTTTATAGTATCTGTTATGTGGCATTTCTTTTTTAGCAATCCCTCCGCCAGTATAATGCTAGTATAGCATCTTTCTGTATACATGTAATATCCTTTAGCACCAGGTACGTCGTTCAATAGATTATTATACAGATGCAGAGGATTTCTGGAACTGACGGGCAATACCGGTTGTATTAGATCATTGTATATAATACTGCTATAATATGGGAGAATATTATATATCCAGTTTCTAAATCTGCTAAACGTATATCCGTATTCCCCATTATTATTATTGGGATTGTGTGTTATGAAACTAATTTTGCCTTTGAATTTGAAAATAGATTCATCGATACATATATTTTTCACTGGTATAAAATATTCTGCGAGATTTGCATTTAGGTATTCAAAAAAATTACTGACCCGTTGAATCCTAGTTCTTATATCTCTTCTTTTCCGTTGAATAATTATTTAACACGAACATTATCTAAGAATCAAGTGAGTAAGATAAACAAGCGTCTCGCAAATGCGGCGACAACCGAGTGCAAAGGGTTAATACCATTAAAATACTACTACTTCTTTTCTCAAAACTAGCCTCAGCTCATCCCCGTCAGTTTTGGAGTATTCATAGCTAGAAGAAATCGGCAAAAAAAAAACCTTAGTTGCTTGATTTTCGAACACATCACCTAGACATAGACATTATAAAAAAATGGCGGACGTAAAGTCGGGCGCGGACGACTTTAGGATACCCTGTACCACTAGCTTGTAATAAAGTCTGATTTCTGCACAAAAAACCAAAAACAGAAGAATTTTTAAGCAAACATTTATTTTTTGACTGATCGTTCCTATGGGAGCTATATGATTCAACCGATTTCAATAAAATTTGACACAGTGCCTAAATACCTTAAAAAAGATATGAATGCCAAATTTATTTTAAATATCTTTACAAACAAACAAAACACATCGAATTTTGTATAAAAAACGTGTTTTTGGACCGATTGGTCCTATGGGAGCTATATGATCTAGTCAAACGATTTGGATTAAATTTAGTACAGTGCTTAGGAACTATAAAATACTCACGAATGTCAAATTTGGTCCCAATATCTTAACAAACAAACGAAACACAACAAATTTTGTTAAAAAATCGATTTTTTGGAAGATCGGACCTATGGGAGCTATATGATATAGTCAACCGATTTTGTTCAAATTTGGCACATTGCTTAAGTGGTCTACAAAATTTCCAAACACCAAATCTGGTTACGATATCTTAATTAAAAAACGAAATATAGCGAATTTTTCTTTAAAAAAGTTATTTTGGCCGATCGGTCCTATGGGAGCTATATGATATAGTCAACCGATTTCGATCAAATTTGGTACAGTGATTGGGAACTATAAAAAACTTTCGAACACCAAATTTGGTTACGATATCTTTATAAACAAACGAATTATTCATCTAAAACGCTTTTTTTTTGTAGAGGTCGTCTCAAACACCCCTATGGGAGCTATATAATTTAACCCCGATATCAAAAAAATAAAATAAACTTGCCTCCTATGGAATAATATGGGATCTAATGTGAAAGTTTGGTAACTCTAGCTCTTACCATCTCTGAGATCTAGGCGTTCACACGGACGGACGGACGGACGGACGGACAGACGGACGGACGGACAGACGGACAGACGGACAGACGGACATGGGTATATCGACTTCTCTATTCACCCTGATCATATTTTAGGTAACTTTGGGATGTCTCCGACGTCTCCTTCTATATGTTACATACATTTTCGGCTTGCACAAACTTAATATACCCTTGGACCATACGGTACAGGGTATAATCATGGAACCTCTGTGGACAATTAATTGAACAAATGGAAGATTTGCAATATATCAGTTGCATAATCCCGTCCAAATAAGGTACACGACTATGTTGCTGCTAGTATTTAAGAGATAATTGGGGCTTACATCTATAAGACTGAATAAGTTTTGGTCATCGAATCTCTAAAGTACAAGAACTAAGATCACCATTTTCAAATCCTAAGTCGTCAGTTTTTCTATATTGCAGAGAAACTTGGCTTACACTACTGACACAACCCAGTTTTGTTAACACAGTATCCCAATATGAGCATTTTCTAAATAAGGTCCACCGTCAAAAGGTAAAGTTAACTAATAATGCAGTTCGAGGCAACAGAGCTAATATTTAAAAGAAAATATTTAATGTGTTTTTAAACAAAAAATTAAAGCTATTTAATCCCTCTCAATATAAGAAATTGCATATTTATCATATAGGCTATATAGTTGAATTCTTCGACTTCGACGATCACGTTCCACAGGGCTTCTGGAGTTCAACCAGATTCAAAATTTTGTTATTGATTAAAAATTATATAGAAGAGAATTAGTTAATTAAGATTTATATGCAATCGTATTTATGTTCTCTTCCTCTTAGCGAAATACATAATGCAAAAAATCTCGTAATAACATTTGAAATAAAAGTTTAATTAGGAATTGAAATCGATTGTTTGTTGGTATGTATTTTATTGGGTATAACCCTTTTAATTTTAACTCGTTTTGCTCAATGTACACTTTATCTATTGAGTATAAGGTATAATATAAATACGGGAGCAATTAAATTCAGCTAGTAGGCGTTTGCCTCTACAGACGTTGATAAGTGGGGGACACCGACCGACCTACAATGCTTAGGAAACATTTATTCGTTGTGGGCATCTGAAAATGTTCTAAGCTGGTATAGAAATTTTATTTTAATTCTTTTTATTATTAAAGGTCAAAAGTGCAATATATTTTTGGAATGCATACCATAATTTCTAAATACGCCAAAGCTTATTAGACAATGCACATTTACCCAAAGCTGGGGACGTTTCTCGAGTCGTGTCGATATCGTGTTTCGTTACCTTACCGGGCACTACTTAAATGAAGGGCCAAAAAAGACGTTTATTGGAAATAAATACTTAATGGATAAAACTTTCAGAGATCGTTAGTTACCTTGTTGAAAGTCTAAAAACTAATTTTCGTATTTGTTTAGAGAAATCCCAACTATGATATTTCCTACACTTTCCGTAATTATACCCTGTACCGTATGGTACCAAGGGTATATTAAGTTTGTGCAAGCCGAAAATGTATGTAACATATAGAAGGAGACGTCGGAGACACCCCAAAGTTACCTAAAATATGATCAGGGTGAATAGAGAAGTCGATATACCCATGTCCGTCTGTCCGTCCGTCCGTCCGTCCGTCCGTGTGAACGCGTAGATCTCAGAGATGGTAAGAACTAGAGTTACCAAACTTTCACATTAGATCCCATATTATTCCATAGGAGGCAAGTTTATTTTATTTTTTTGATATCGGGGATAAATTATATAGCTCCTATGGGGGTGTTTGAGACGACCTCGACAAAAAAAAAACGTTTTAGATGAATAATTCGTTGGTTTATGAAGATATCGTAACCAAATTTGGTATTCGAAAGTTTTTTATAGTACCAAATTTGATCGAAATCGGTTGACTATATCATATAGCTCCCATAGGACCGATCGGCCAAAATAACTTTTTTAAAGAAAAATTCGCTATATTTCGGTTTTTAATAAAGATATCGTAACCAGATTTGGCGTATGGAAATTTTTTAGACCACTTAAGCAATGTGCCAAATTTGAACAAAATCGGTTGACTATATCATATAGCTCCCATAGGTCCGATCTTCCAAAAAATCGATCTTTTAACAAAATTTGTTGTGTTTCGTTTGTTTGTTAAGATATTGGGACCAAATTTGACATTCGTGAGTATTTTATAGTTCCTAAGCACTGTACTAAATTTAATCCAAATCGTTTGACTAGATCATATAGCTCCCATAGGACCAATCGGTCCAAAAACACGTTTTTTATACAAAATTCGATATGTTTTGTTTGCTTGTAAAGATATTTGAAATAAATTTGGCATTCATATCTTTTTTAAGGTATTTAAGCACTGTGTCAAATTTTATTGAAATCGGTTGACTATATCATATAGCTCCCATAGGAACGATCGGTCAAAAAAAAAATTTTTGCTTAAAAATTCTTCTGTTTTTGGTTTTTTGTGAAGAAATCGGACATTATTACAAGCTAGTGGTACAGGGTATCCTAAAGTCGTCCGCGCCCGACTTTACGTCCGCCATTTTTTTCACTGTGTTCGTCAAATTGAGAAGACTGAGAGACTGTCGTGCACCTGTCTGACTCTAAAAGGCCCTCTGTTTCAACACAGATTTAAAATAAATAAATATAAAAATTTTTGATTTCGTTGCGCAATTGATATACCTATTACCCAAATTTTTCAAGTTTTGATGGAAAATGTCGAAAATTGTGAGATCTTTGAAATCTCTATAGATTATTTTTTATGCTAAGCTGCACGGTGGTTCCGCAATGTTTTTATATCAACCCATATATAGTATCTTGGTTCAATTTAATAAGAAACATTATCGAAAACAAAACTGCAGCACGTGTTTATAGACCTGTTTTAACTTATGTACCCAATATTCAGCATTTAAAAGAGTAATTAAAATGCTACTGCGCTAACCCAGCAGCCTATAATCTTTTAATTTTTCCAAAGTGGGCAAAACCCTCAGATCAATATAATATAGAACACATCACAGAATTAATAATCAAAAAAGCTGTAGTCATCATGTCGACTACGGGATGCCCTAAAAAAATTACGTTTTAAGTTTGATGTTATAGATAAAGTATTTTGGCTTTTGCAGTTCTTTTAATTTCAGTCATCGGATTTTTTGGAATAAAATTTTACTTTCTCGTATGTATACAAGTCAAAATAATCGAATTGACCGATTTAAAAAGTAATTAATTTGAATTATTTTCGCTTATATATTTTATATTTTGTTTATCACTTTGAATGAATATTTTTGCATTAGAATTTAGTTTTAATGAAGTTGAAATTTAGAGTTTGTTCATTTGAAGTTTTAAAAAATATTTTTGTTTATCTAGTTTGGGTAAATTTTTTTGACAAGGAATTGAATAAAGTCATTTGGATTTTTTTGTAGTAAATATTTAATCTTTTAATTTGCCAGTTGGGCTGCTTGGAATCTTTCAAAAACCTTTTTTCAGACCAAAAAGATGAAATGTTTTTTCAAATTTAAAACACACGCCAGCCTCGTATTTCCTTCTTTGTTCTATTCAAATCTGTTGTATATCCCGTATATTTCTTTATTTCCGCAAAATATCAAAAAGGTTAAATTTGAATCGTTTTCATTTCCACGTGCTGCCAATTTCACTTTTTTTTTGTTGATAACTTTTCCCCTACTCTGCACTTTTCTATTACAACGTACTTTTGTGTATTTTCAATATATATTACAAAATATAAACAATATTTTTTAGAGATAACAACAATTAACTTTTGTACTTTTAATCGACAAAGGAATCTTGCAATTCCGCAGACGAATTGGAATCACAAAAAATGCCTTTTGGTGAAATTGGAAGCACCAAATATGTGGAACCAAAGCGGATCCGAGATTGTATAAAGTATGAGAATTAAAGTTTCTGCATAATTTTTTTATTTCAAAAGGATGTTAACTTTTTTTTGATTTGGCTAACAATAGTCGGAACTTTGAATTTATTTTCGGCAATAAATTTTGAAGCGCATCGGGTTTTAAACTAGAAGTCCCGGAGTCAAGTAAAACTGCAAACTCCCATACGAAGCATTTTTGGGTCTAAATTCGATATCTTAGCTCTTATTTTATCTAGATCTAGCTGTTTTCGAGATTATAGAGAATAAAGATGTTTAGCTCGGCTCCTTATAGAAACAATCTGTGAATAGACTCCGTCATTAGCTTAGGTTAGAGAAATGCGAAAAAAAGGCAAACCTGCTAATAAGAAGAATTCAATATTACTGATATATCTACAAGCTTTAACTGTAAATCAGTATGTACTTGTATTTTACTTTACTTTTTTGTTGACAACAAAGTCGTAGACCGGCTTGAGTTGACACCTTATACCATATTTACTTCCCAAGTGCGTCAGTTATATACAGCCGCGAAATATATTCGCAAGATATCGGCAAAGTTCTTATTAGTGGGAGTATTATAATTTTTTCAGATTAGTAAGTTGCAAATTTAAAAAAGACGCTCAGTTGACAGCTTGAAGATTGTCTTACCTCGAAACTTCGAATAATAAACAAGTACTAACCTAAAGCTTTGTAATACTTAATGTTCTGAAATTCCCGCGTTTGTTATCAGAGTGGGAAATTACAAAGCGCTTGCGGCTCTCCGAATGTACTCCGCCACGTTTCTCTCGTACGCCAGAATGCAGTCGGCTCTGGGGTATATAAGGCTCGTGTCGCTACCGAATAACAAACAGTTGGAACTAGCAGCTTGAACAACAATGAGATCATTTCTGATGCTTGGCTTGATTGCCGCTTGCGGTCTGCTCTGTGCGGGTAACTTTCTGGAAACTGAGCGCTGCTCTATATGAGAACGGTTCTCATGTATATTCTATATATTTTACTTGCAGTGGCAAATGCGCAACAAAATTACGATGGACGCAATGGTCCGCATGTTTTTGGACAACCTGGAGAACAGGTTTATATACGCGGACAGAACCCAGGCAGCTACAATGTGCCCGGCGTAGGTGGCTCTTTCCAGCACAATGGGGGAGAGCGCGTCTATACGGATGAGCGCGGCAATACTTATGTCAACAACAAGAGCGGCGGAGGCGCAGGTACTGCAAACACTTTTGGTTGGGCTTTGACTTTGTCAAGCTTTTTGCTCTGTTACTTGAAATCTCTAATTTGTATTTTCTAAATTACGTTCAAAATATATTTCAGTATTATTGCTAACCATATTAAAATTTCTAATTTTTCTTTTTAATGATGCGCCATTATAGGCAGACACACCGTTACTGGTCCGGACTTTACGGCTACCCGGGGTCAGGGCAGCGGTGGCGGTGGCGGTCGCAGCTACGTTAATGTGGGACCAAATGGCGTACAGGCTCTTGGTGCAGATGGTCGCGCCGTCAGCGTGGGAGGACGTCCTCGTCGTGGCGTTGTTGTTAGCCGTCCTGATCGCACAGTACAAGTAGGAACTGGCGGCGTTGGCATCCATCGCTATCGTCGCGATGACTTCAGTGTGCAGCGTCCCGGTCACTCAGTAGATTTCAGCACGGGTCCTGGAGGCAGCGGCTATTCAGTACAACGTGGACGTCGCGATGTCTTCCATGTGGAGCGTCCCGGTCACGCAGTAGACTTCAGCACCGGTCCTGGAGGCAGCGGCTATTCGGTACAACGTGGACGTCGCGATGTCTTCCATGTGGAGCGTCCCGATCGCACTGTAGATTTCAGCACCGGTGCCGGAGGCAGCGGCTATTCGGTACAACGTGGACGTCGTAGCCCACAGCGTGTAACTGGCGAGAACTTTGCAGCTCGCGGTGATCGTGCTGGTGCCTGGAATGATAATGTTTCAGTTTGGAAGCGTCCTGATGGTCGCACTGTTACAACCGACAAAGATGGCAATATCATAACCTCAGGCAGTCCAAATGGACGTGGTCCACAGCGCGTAAGTATTTATAGAAAAGTTGAGCCAAATAGCTTGCCACTAATCAGATAATTCACAGTACTCCGGTAAATAAGCTGCTGCAGGAGAAAACTAATGACTTTTGGAACGAGTATGTAGATCGCAATCTTTTGGAATTGGTCAGTGGGGAGCAAGCTGATGTCTTGGTGGAAAACGAATTGGGAGAGAAGAAAATATTTAGCATACAGGCGAGACAGTCTGCAAGGGGGGATTAATGCTGTTAAGAGAGTTTGCTCTCTCTCTCTTAAATAATGTAAATAATTATAAAAAAGTATGAAACAAATATAACTATTATGTACATAGGTCTTGTAAATAAAAAAATATTGTTAGAGTTCAATAGAATTCAATCTGTTTAAGTCCTTATCTGGTTGTCTAGCAAAGTTCAATGGCAAAAATTTAGAGGTGACAATTTTATCAGTGGGATGCATTAATCGGCATGTTCGGCTGACCGTAAGCGCATTGTTTTTTATACACTTGAAAAAATTAACAACACTTTAATACATTCAAATCATAAATATAAGATACTCTTAAAGATGGTCTTACCTCGAAACTTCGAAAAATAAACAAGTACTAACCTAAAGCTTTGTAATACTTAATGTTCTGAAATTCCCGCGTTTGTTATCAGAGTGCCACCGCCACGTTTCTCTCGTACGGCAGAATGCAGTCGGCTCTGGGGTATATAAGGCTCGTGTCGCTACCGAATAACAAACAGTTGGAACTAGCAGCTTGAACAACAATGAGATCATTTCTGATGCTTGGCTTGATTGCCGCTTGCGGTTTGCTCTGTGCGGGTAACTTTCTGGAAACTGAGCGCTGCTCTATATGAGAACGGTTCTCATGTATATTCTATATATTTTACTTGCAGTGGCAAATGCGCAACAAAATTACGATGGACGCAATGGTCCGCATGTTATTGGACCACCTGGAGAACAGGTTTATATACGCGGACAGAACCCAGGCAGCTACAATGTGCCCGGCGTAGGTGGCTCTTTCCAGCACAATGGGGGAGAGCGCGTCTATACGGATGAGCGTGGCAATACTTATGTCAACAACAAGAGCGGCGGAGGCGCAGGTAGTGCAAACACTTTGGGTTGGGCTTTGACTTTGTCAAGCTTTTTGCTCTGTTACTTGAAATCTCTAATTTGTATTTTCTAAATTACGTTCAAAATATATTTCAGTATTATTGCTAACCAAATTAAAATTTCTAATTTTTCTTTTTAATGAATGCGCCATTACAGGCAGACACACCGTTACTGGTCCCGATTTTACGGCTACCCGGGGTCAGGGCAGCGGTGGCGGTGGCGGTCGCAGCTACGTTAATGTGGGACCAAATGGCGTACAGGCTCTTGGTGCAGATGGTCGCGCCGTTAGCGTGGGAGGACGTCCTCATCGTGGCGTTGTTGTTAGCCGTCCTGATCGCACAGTACAAGTAGGAACTAACGGCGGCGTTGGCATCCATCGCTATCGTCGCGATGACTTCAGTGTGCAGCGTCCCGGTCACTCAGTAGATTTCAGCACGGGTCCTGGAGGCAGCGGCTATTCAGTACAACGTGGACGTCGCAATGTCTTCCATTTGGAGCGTCCCGGTCACGCAGTAGACTTCAGCACCGGTCCTGGAGGCAGCGGCTATTCGGTACAACGTGGACGTCGTAGCCCACAGCGTGTAGTTAACGACATCATGGCAGCTCGCGGTGATCGTGCTGGTGTCTGGAATGATAATGTTTCAGTTTGGAAGCGTGCTGATGGTCGCACTGTTACAACCGACAACGATGGCAATGTCATAATCTCAGGCAGTCCAAATGGACGTGGTCCACAGCGCGTAAGTATTTATAGAAAAGTTGAGCCAAATAAGCTTGCCACTAATCAGATAATTCACAGTACTCCAGTAAATAAGCTGCTGCATTAGAAAACTAATGACTTTTGGAACGAGTATGTAGATCGCAATCTTTTGGAATTGGTCAGTGGGGAGCAAGCTGATGTCTTGGTGGAAAACGAACTGGGAGAGAAGAAAATATTTAGCATACAGGCGAGACAGTCTGCAAGGGGGGATTAATGCTGTTAAGAGAGTTTGCTCTCCCTCTCTTAAATAATGTAAATAATTATAAAAAAGTCTGAAACAAATATAACTATTATGTACATAGGTCTTGTAAATAAAAAAATATTGTTATAGAATTCAATCTGTTTAAGTCCTTATCTGGTTGTCTAGCAAAGTTCAATGGCAAAAATTAAGAGGTGACAACTTTATCAGTGGGATGCATTAATCGGCATGTTCGGTTGACCGTAAGCGCATTGTTTTTTAAACACTTGAAAAAATTTAGAACACTTTAATACATTCAAATCATAAATATAAGATACTCTTAAGTTCAACGGAATAAGTCGGAAAGTTTTGTTTTTTTTTGATGATCCTAGTTGCAAAGCTCTTTAATAAGAGGGTGTTTTTTTAGAGCTTCACAAGTTAAATCATAATAAAACAAAGATATAAAATTTTGTGACAAACTTAAACTTAAAGTTTTGAACTGCTAAAAAATCACCTTTTAATAATGATTGTTTATTTAAAAACATGGCTCTAAAACATTGTTAAGCACAAATTCTTCTACAGAAAGTTGAGAAAGTGCAGCTGTTTTATTCTTATATACCTATTCTAAGCTTCCAATAATATAGTTTAATTAGGCATTTCAAATGAAATGAAAAGAGTTCCAAGAATTTATCTAAATGCAGTTTATTCAAAAGCCGATACTTTTTGCCGCTTGGAGCGGCTTTGTTGAACCTCTAATCCGACTACAACAAGCCATAAAGCTATAAACTGGTTTGGAAGCGTTATGACCTCGAGCTTTTAGCGGGAAACAATTGGTTGCAATAAGTCGCAGTAGCAGTTAGTATAGAATATAATATAATATAGTATTAGTAACTAAGCCACAACAAAAAAAAAAAAAAAACTTGTACTGGGTAACACCCAAGCCGATATATATGTGGACTAACTTTTATTGTTTGCTTTCATTTACATATGTATATATACAATAACAAAAACAAAATGATGATGAGCATTTAAGTCCCGGAAGCATGACTTTGGGATACACTGCAAAATTGGTGTAATGCTTAGATGCCCCTAAAATTTTGGGTTTCCAACTTGGCTATTGGTAACACTTAATTTTTGATTATGGCATCTATTCTTAAACAAAAATAAAAATATGGCATTCTTTAAAATCGGGCGCGGACCATACCCGGTGGTATGGGCTAATTCTGCCCCCGTGTTCGAATTCTATCCAGCCAATTTCTTCGGAAATGATCCTTCGCTTTCCAACAACTAAACCATGTTGACCTGTGCTATAGAAGAATTATGCTCTGGATACTTATGTTATTTTCTTTTTTGAAGCGCTCTTATGCTCTTATAGAAGTTACCCAGAAGTTATAAGACCAATCATTCTCCATAACGAAAATATATAATCAACTTCTTTAGAGTGTAAAAATGGGCCTATGTTCAAACTTCGGCTGTTGTAGCTCTTATTAATCTCCAGCGCCGTTTTGTGGAATTGGTTGGTCCACAATCAAAACCATGAAACGAATGGGCTGCAGAAGAACATAGGAGATACTGGTTCTCCTTACCGGGGCTGTCTCAAGCAAAAGTGTTTATCAAATCTCTGGGTATGATCCTGGCAGAGCGGACTTAAAACTCCCGGTAGTATACCTATCTGGCCGCCACACTGTTAGAAACCATCTATAGAAAATTGGCCTATGGGACTCTTCAAAATGCAGACTCTGTCTTGAACAGACATATTCTCTGCGACTGCCCAGGTATGGGATATAGCCCGTCACATGAGAAAGGAACGGATTAGTCCCTTCCGTCTTCGGTCAATACCAACAAAAGATCTACTGCTATTCATGCGGAAAGTCTTTTGCCGTAATTTATGTGTATGGTACAAAAGATCTTTTGGACGCATTGCCCCCACTCTTTGTGAGCAACCCTTAGGGGAGAAGAAAAAGCTCTAATTGCCTCCGATTTAAATTTTAAAATTTCTCCTATCCTCTTATTTATATTGTAGGTAACTCTGAGTTGTCCTCGGGGGAGGCTGTAACCCCTAGAGGACGCGTCGCAGGTGGCGGATAGCGAACGCCTCCCAGATATGGGTGGTAGGAGAGAAATCAAATATCTCCCGCGGACCAAACACGCCCAGAGAAGGTAAACTCTGTCAAAAAATCACATGGCAGGACTGGATGCCAAATCCCAGTACGTCCCACAGACGTGTTGAGGTTCGCGAAAGGCTGGTAACCTCTCCGATAAAAACACCCCTACCCAAGAAACGGTAACAAGCCTCGGAAATGGACAGGATAACTCGTTGACGACTTTTAGCTATCGAAAAAGGACAAGATTTGGAACATGGAACATAAGAACACTTGCAGAACCATCACGTATAGCGCAGGTAGGGCGCGAAATGAATCGGTACAGGATCAACATACTCGGCTTATCCGAAACTAGATGGCTGGGACAAGGTGATTTCACATGCCAAACAGGGCATTATTTTATGTACAGTGGCGATCCGACGCGTCGTAAATACGGCGTAGGAATTCTCGTAAATAGAAATGTACGCAGCTCAATTATCGGATTCAATCCAGTGTCAGAAAGAATCATATCAGCTCGCTTCAAATGCAAATTCCGAAACGTAAGCATCATACAGTGCTACGCCCCAACGGAAGACGCTGAAGACCAAGTTAAAGATCTCTTCTACGAACAACTCGACGAAACTGTTCGCGGTATCCCAAGAGGGGATATTACCATTCTAATGGGAGACATGAACGCTAAAGTGTCCTCGGATAACTCAGGTGTGGAAAGAATTATGGGTCGCCATGGCCTAGGCCTGGCAAGAAATGATAATGGCAACCGCTTTGTGAATCTATGTGTGGCAAATGACCTGTACATAGGAGGAACGCGTTTCCCGCATCGTGATGTGCACAAATATACATGGCAGTCACCAGATGGTCGCACACGCAACCAAATTGATCACATTGCTATAAGTAGAACCTTCCACAACTCCCTATTAGACGTGAGAACCTCCAGGGGAGCAGATGTATTCAGCGACCACAATCTACTTGTGGGTGAAATCCGCCTAAGACCCTCAGCAATACACCCAACAGAGCGGTCTGAGAAGGCTTTAGATGTCCAACAACTGAAACTCCCCGAAAAGCGCGAAGCTTTCAAGCGAAACATAAACGAGCGACTACTCTCATCCACAGTCACAACATGCGAAAGGCTGACACAAATCTTCAAAGAAACAGCTGCTAACACCTTAGGTCACAGAAAACACAAGCGAAAGCTATGGATCAGTGACAATACCTGGGACTTAATTACTGAGCGACGAGAGATCAAGAAACAGCTCCACCAGAATTGTACGCAGCAAAGGAAAGAACAACTGTCCGCTGCTTACAAAGCCACAGAACGAAGAGTTAAAAGAAGTGCCCGTAAAGATAAAGAAACTTTCTTAAATAAACAAGCCCAAGACATAGAAGCAGCAGCAAGACTTGGTAACTTAAAAGCAGTTTATGAGAGCATAAAAGAAATCACGGGAGAAAAACAGACAAACCCGCCATTGAAAGATAGCTCAGGCAACTTAGCAACAACTGTTGACCGACAACTGGAGACATGGAGTGAGTTTTTCGAAGACAACCAACCACCTATCCCGTATACAAACGAGGGCACGACGTCCCGCAGAAACCCAATGAAAGAGATCTCAACAGCAGCACCGAATGTCAATGAGGTGGAAAAAGCTATAAGTGGCCTCAAAAATAACAAATCTGCCGGCCCTGATGGGGTCCCTGTAGAGCTGTTTAAAGCTGATGCGTTAGTAGCTGCACAAGCGTTTACGCCGCTTATAAGGGAATTCTGGAGCACAGGCTTATTCCCGCACACACTGTCTGAAGGCATTATAATCCCAATCCCAAAGAAGGGAGACTTAAGTCAATGCAAAAACTACAGGGGGATCACATTGCTAAATACTACCCAAAAAATTATAACTGCAATCATTTTGAACAGAATCAGCGGCCCGTTAAATACAGTTCTGCGGCGCGAACAAAATGGATTCAGACCTAATAGATCCTGCATTGACCACATAAACTCATTAAGAATAAATGTAGAACAGTCTGTCGAGTGGAGATCTCCCCTCTTTCTTCTTTTTATAGACTTCGAACGTGCCTTTGATACAGTGATCTGGGACGCAATATGGGATGCCCTTACAACCATGGGAGTTCCCGAGCATATAATCAACTTAATTAATGCCCTGTACGACAATTCAACATGTGCCGTGCGCTATAAAGGAAAGAAAGGTCGAGTTTTTCCGCTGAAAAAAGGCGTCCGACAAGGCTGCGTCTTGTCGCCTCTGCTCTTTCTTGCAGTCTTGGATATGGTCATAAAGAAAACAAATCAAGACTGTCACACAGGCATACAATGGGGTCCGTTCGAGGTTCTTGGAGATCTCGACTATGCCGACGATATTTGCCTTCTCACACATAGCTTCGAACATATAAACAACAAGCTAAATGCTCTTATGCAGAACGCCCAACGAGTAGGTCTTAAAATCAACTTCTCCAAAACCAAACTAATGCGCATACAAACCGGCATCAGTACGCCTCTAACAATTCAGCACAACGGGGAAAGTTTAAGAATAGAGGATGTGGAACAATTTTGTTATCTTGGTAGTATGATCACGAAGGATGGCGGGGCTGAAGCAGACATCAACAGCAGAATCAACAAAGCACGCCACGCGTTCTACAAACTCAGCAAAATATGGCGGGCACGCAGTATTTCACGCCGCACAAAACTTAGAATATTCAATACAAGCGTAAAAACGGTTCTTTTATACGGGTGCGAAACTTGGAAAGTTACAAACACCACCGCAAATAAATTACGCGTCTTCGTAAACCGCTGCCTAAGGAGAATTTGTGGCATATACTGGCCGAACGTCATCAGCAACGAAGACCTACTTACTTTGGCCGAAAGCAAGCCAATTCAACTTGAAATAAAAGATAGAAAATGGCGTTGGATCGGTCACACCCTACGAAAAGATCAAAATAATATAACAAAAATGGCGCTGGAGTGGAATCCGCAAGGTTCTAGAAGAAGAGGACGGCCTAAAATGACATGGGAAAGAACAGTGCGGAATGAGTCGCAACGATCGTGGCAACAACTGAAAACACTCGCTCGCAACCGAAATCGATGGAAGGAGTTTGTTTCCGCCCTATGCTCTGTATAAGAGCGACAACTACAGTTATATTGTTCTTGTCAAGGAAATAATAATAATAATAACTCTGAGTTGTCTCCATCCTCTCATTCAATATGTAACATACCTTTGCATAAACTTAATATACCTATAACCTCAGAGTGCAGAGTATAAACAAAAACAAGTTAAATATATAATATAAAAACATGCAAGTACAAACAATGCTTTAAATAGTTCGCAAGAAACGAAGCAAAACGTTCAACGGGAAATTATCTTCCCACTAAGTTGGGTCACTATTAAATATATTTACATATGCACTTATGTACATATGTATATATATATCTATTTATTTAAGCTATGGAACAAAGTGTTTGTCTCAGATGGCGTCAGACTCAAACATCGCAATCATTTGCAAATTAAATTGAGCTGACCCAAGCAACCATATAATTGACATTGACGGCGTAAATATTGAGGTGGCTCTCTCACCCTCACTCTCTCTCTCTTTCGTTCTCTTTCATAATTTCACTCTCTCCCAATCTCGATTTTTGCAAAAATAAAAAATCGCAACTCTTGTTTTGAAATACAAAAATAGCCAGGGAAAGATAAGCATTAAAAGTCAAGATTCTAAATAGCTCTAATTTAATAATTTGGTGAGAGGAATGAAATACAAATTATAGCGAGCTAACGAAAATATTGTATTGAACAAAGAAATTCAATCGGCCGGTTAAAGTAGGGATGCCCCGATTTTAATATACCCTATATACTATGGCAAGTCTAAGTATGACCAGCTTGGGTTGGGCTTTTTCATCAAAGGATTATTATCGTTATTACCTTATAATGATTCCTGAACGCATTCTATAAAGATCGTAGTAAAACAAAACTAAGACGCCTTGAACGTTATTATATCCAAGCATGGGTCATCCGTAGCTTCAAGTAGAAATTAAGACTCCCAAGATTTTTGACGCAACAAAAGCCTCTGAGTGGAAAAGTATTTAGAATATTGGTTGAAGAAAAAGAAAAACGCTTCGAAAAGCAATAAAACCAATTTTAAGAATATATTTTTTAATAGCAATATGAAAGGGCCTCCCTTATTATGATATGTCAGTGCGATGGAAACAAACAAAGTTAAATCGAATAAATTCGTTCGTTCGTTTTTATTTTGCAGGCTCCCATTAAAAATTTTTTTTTATCTACTCATAATTTTTCTTTACACTTTGTTAGCACAGCTGTACACATTTCTTATTCTCTTCCTGGCCTATCCATCTGCTCAAGATAAGA